>SJYX01014718.1:269183-353943 GCA_006410675.1 Oreotragus oreotragus | reverse complement strand
TGGAGAATCCCAGGGATGGGGGAGCCTGGTGGGCTGCCGTCTATGGGGTCGCACAGAGTCGGACACGACTGAAGCGACTTAGCAGCAGCAGCAGCAACTATATTAGAAGTCATTTTCCTCTTCCTGTTACAGGAGAGGGAAGAGGAGCACCTTCACAAAGTGTTTGCCTTGCTTTTAGGCAGAAAGTGGAAGAGCAGAGAGTTGTTCCTGCATCTGCTGCCTCTCATTTGCCTTCAGTTCAAAATAATTCTTTTACTAAAGAGATGTATTTGGGGATGGCATATTTGGATCCCTTTCAGTGACATCATGCAGTTATAACTATTAATTGATTCTGTATCACTTTCCTACTTTGCTTACTGGATCGAAGATTTTTATCTGAAAAAAAAAAAAATGAACTGAAGTAATCTCCAGTGTTCTTCTCAGGTCTCAAATTTCATTAGAAGACATACTTTTCATCATCTGTCTTACATGATCTTCACATTCATAAAAACTAACTTCATAAGAAATTCTAAGGTACATGCTACAGAATGTTATACAGAGAATGTGAGGACTGATAATGGAGGACTTTAGCCCATTCTCTCAGTAGACAGTTGGCCAAAAAGATCCAGCTCTTCAGACTTAATAGTCAACTTTATATCAAAATATTTAAAATTTTCTGAAATCAACTACTTATAAAGTTTGTGACATAACTTTAATGGTATACTAAAAAACACAATTGTGTCAAATGTGTTTTATTAAATATGCCAAAATGCTGACCATCTGATCTCAGTATCATAGTCATGTGGTGAAAAATTCTAGTGTCTAATTTTGAATCTTTACTATCCTTGGAGGACCATAGAGGTATTCATTATCCACATATGATTTCATACATAACTTAATGACTAGAGAGCCTCTAAATTTCCTAGATTTATGAGTCAGTCAAAATATATAGACAATGCATTTGTCTCCAGTTTCTATCACCTACATCATTATTTAAAATGTCTACATGTAACAATGGAAGCAATTATCAATCTAACTTTAAAATCTTGGAGTCTGAGGACAAAAGAAATTCTAGGAATATTTAGTGTTACTATTTCAGCCTGGGGAGAGGCGAGGGGACTCAACATACTTTTAATGCTGGTGTTGTCCCATTAGGGTAAATGTTGGTGTGTATTACAGGATACTGATATAACAATGTAATTTTCCTTTTTTTTTTTCCTGTACAAGAATATGATCAAAATACCCATGTAAGACTAAAAAGAAAACTCAAGTTTCCATTTTTACATTTTGATCTAAACTAGATGCAGCAGCCATTGTTAATATTGATGAGTTCAAGTATGTGTCATTGTCCTAACTGATGTATCCAAGCCTCGGGATGATTCCGCCTTTGGATCACTGAAACTTAATGTGAACAATTTCATTCAAAACAATCCCATAATAGGGCCTTTATTGTTGGTTCATTAGCATCCAGAGACAGTATCACAAGGGATTATTCCCTTTTGGTCTGCAGGAGATTTTTTCTTTTCTTCTCACCGACATTGTGTTTTTATCTGAGATGATTGCTGTGAACAATCGGACGCCAAATACAACATGAGCTTTTTATTTAAGTTCTACAAAAAAATAAAATAAAATAAAAATAAAAAGGACCTGGGAAAGTACCCATTCTGCCACTAGAAAAACTTTATGGTGGAAATTAGAATTATAATATGCCATGGTGTCATATTAAAACTCACTGCCAATTTCACTGTAATCAGTTTACCAGGCTTCCATGGAAACAACTTTTTCCCTGACTAAATTACTATACATCCCCAAATTTTGGAAACAAACTCTACACAGATGCAGAATCAAAATAGAACAAAACAAAGAGTTGGCAATATTCCATTGCATCAGGGCAGTGGAGGCAAACAGATTGTGTATTTCAGCCATTTTTCCAACCTCACCCCCACAAGTGTTTTTATTTGTTATTTGAATTCATTCACTTATTCAAGGATTTATTGAGCATCTACTATATGACAGGCATCATTCTAGGCACATGAGGATGCAGCTGTGACTTAAATAGTCAACAATCTGCCAGCCAAGAGTTTATATTCTAGTTCAGAGAAATAGAAAATATACAAAATGAATAAAATACACACTATATATATATATGCTTGTAAACTGTATGGCAGAAAGGGGTTAGAAGTGGGTTAGATGCCCTAGGGGTAGATGGTGCTTCAATTTAAATGGAATGAGCAGGAAAATCTGCACTTAGAAGGTACTCTTTGAGCAAATGACTGAAAGTGGTGAGGAATTGAGCCAAAGGGATCATCGAGGAGAAATTCTGAGAAGCAAAAGAAACAGCAAAGATCCTGAGAGGAGTGTCTGGCATGTTTCTGGACAGCAAGGGAGACTGTGTAGATGGCAGGAAATAAATGAGGAAGTGCCTAGTTAGGGGTGAGTTTACAGAGCTAAAGAGGAGGGGTCATTATAAGGTTTTTGTCTTTTAGCCTGAGGGAAATGGGAGACTTAATGGAGTTTTGATCAGAAGAGTGACATGATTTACTCTAGCTGCTGGGTAGAAAATATACTTGGGAAGTAGGTCAGGGAGGTGGAGAGAGACTGAGGCAGGGACTATTAAGAGCTATTGCAATAAACCAGGTAGGAGAGAATAAGAGCCTGAAAGGGGGTGGTAACAACAGAGAGGATGATGATAAGAAATATTCAGATTCTGAATATATTCAGAAGATGGAGCTAGCAGGATATGCTATAGGAGTGGATGTAGTTATATGAGAGAAGAGGACTCAAAGTCTAATGATTTTAGCCTAAACAACAACAAAAAACAGATGGATTTACTGAACTGAGGAGGAATATGAAATGTGAATGAGGCAGCTTTGAGGGAAATTCAGGAATTCAGTTTTAGATATATGAATTTTGATACGACTATTACACATCTAAGTTGTGATGGCAGTAGGTCAATCTGGATGTCAGTATCTGGATGTAAATGAGATATTATTTTTTTCTCAACTATGTCTTAATGGCAATTTTTAATAAGAACTTTTAAGTAAAAAGAATGTTTATTTAAGAACAGAATGGAAGCATGTGCGACTCAATTGCAGCAGAAGAGTCATGGTGTGCTGTGTGTATGTGTTAAGTTGCTCCAGTTGTGTCCACCTCATTGAAACCCTATGGACTGTAGCCCACCAGGCTCCTCTGTCCATGGGATTCTCCAGGCAAGAACACTGGAGTGGATTGCCATGCCCTCCTCCAGGGGATCTTCCTGACCCAAGGATGGAAGCCACATCTCTTGTGTCTGTCTTTTGCATTGGCAGGTGGGTTCTTTGCCACCAGTGCTACCTGAGAAGCCCCGGACTTATGGATTATAGAATAACAATTTGCCTTCTCACCCTCTCTTTTTTCTGAATCACAAGATCTCTTAGCACCATTGCTCTTTGCATATTTGCTTTATTCTGTCCATTGCTGTCTCTCTTCCTCTGTCCTATAACACATTACTCTTCACAGCCGTAATGTCAGACAGAATATATACCTCTGACCTGCCAACTTGTCAATAGCTAAAGTAAGTAAGTAAACGTCACCCAGTCGTGTCCGAGTCAATAGCTAACTGACCTACAAATTCTAGAAGAAAAATTCTGATTAGCTAGTATGTGTTAAGTATCACTTCCCAGATAATCTGTATTGGGAAGGGGTTAGAAATGTCAGTATCATAAGCTCTTATACTAGATAATAATTATTAAGAAAATTTTCCTAAAGTAATTAAATTTGTTTCCTCTAACTTTCCATATTGCTCTAGTCTTGTTATTCCAAATTTAGCTACTGATCAGGATTTGGAGCTTTGTATGTTCAGAAATTTTTCAAAGAACCTGAAGCAATATAGTTTAAAAATGATCTTCAGGATTAACAAAAACAATAACTTTTTCCCCACATGCAGAAAGAGCATGCTAATAACTCAGGGTCTTCTTGGACCTGCTTTCCTGGGCCTCTCCAGGATGTTACAGGTCACTATGTGCTGCCCAAGTGGCTCTGGGGAGATCAGGACTTTGTAGCATTTGCTGATTTTCATGGACTAAATATTCCCAAATGGCCCTTCAAGCTACCAATGTAGTGTCACTAAACACAGAATTGAGAAGAGATGTGTAAAATTGGTGCTGGTCAATCCAGGATTATCATTGAAAAGGTTTATTTTTTACCCCTATATGCAGTGGATTTGGGGGCCTTTTTCACATCAAATCTGGAGCTTAGAGAGCTATTGAAACTGAAGACATATATTTGATAGCCATTAATAAATTTATGATCTTTAAGAGTGTGGTATTGGATAAAGACAGAAGGAGGGTGAATACAGAGGAGTGTTCAGGACACAGAATTTGATACCAAGTCAGAGTGAAGGAGGAAAAATCCTTAAAAGACAGAAACAGCAGCTCATCAAGGTGAGAGAAAGCTAGAGAGCTGACTTACTAGAAACCTGTGAACTTTATCCCAGATGAGACTGGAAAGATAGGAAGGGGCCAGACCTTTCAGAGCCTCATAGATAATGTTAAGACAGTTTTTTTTTAATATAAATCAGCAATTGCTTTATGTCTTGAATTTAAAATATTATGTTACAAAGATTTCAAGATGTCTTACTTTAGTTCTAATATCTAAATATTTCCTTTCAAAAGGTCAACTATTTAAATTTTATCAAATTAGCCAAAATGCCAAAATATGAAAATATAATTTTTAGTTAGATGATTTAAAATAATGAATTTTTTCTAAATTTAAAAATGTCTATTTCTGGAAAAAAGAACATTATAAGATATTATTCTAAGCTTTAATTTGGCCCAGTAGTTTAATGTACTAATTCATAAGTTTAAAAAACAGAAACTGACATAAGCTAGTGTGGATGGTAGCCTTATTATGTTAAATTGTAGGGATATTTTCCCCTACCTATTTTTTTCTTTATTCATAGCAAGCATAATATGAAAATCTTAACCAAGGTCTTGAATAGAGACACCGTATTTAAAGCCTTTTTAAAAAGCAGAAAGATTGGTGTTTATTGCTTTTTATGTACACATTAGATTCAATTAAATAAAAGTAAGTGAAAATAGACCCACAAAATATTTTCAGTTCCTTTTTTTATTGCAGAAAAATGCATTTCTTGCCTCTCTTACCATGTACATATTAATCCGGTGTCTTGTTAGAATCAGAATGCTCTTAAAGACAGAGTGGCTGGTGGGTGTCATTTGTGAATCACGTCAGCAGTTTTGGATGGTCCTGATCATCTGTCACATTGTCATCTCAGCTGGGCCACCCTGGCAATATTGCAGAAGGCTATTGTTTACTGAGAAAGCTAATATTAGGAAGAGATGTGATAAGAATGCCTTTTAAAAAACTAATTGAGTGCTATCTGGTTTTGGCAATAGCATCTTGTATCTCTGTAGTTTATCACTTTAGAGTGCTTTATTCAGGCTTTTTATAAAATCCCATTATTTAAAAATAGAGGGAAGAGTGATGGCATGTAAGAAGCTTTATATATTAGTCTGATGCTCAGTGATAACCCTTTCTCCTCTACCACCCAACAAACCCTACTTTATTGGAAAAGATGGGAAAACCTGCTGAAAACTGAGATATGAGTCGTAATCCTAGTGTTCTTTTCAATCATCAAAAAATGTTTGTAGTAATGTTTAGGTAGAAGAAAAGCAAAGCCAAAATATTGAAAATATTAAGGGTGGGGAGATTTCTATTCAGTCATGCCCATGTTTTTCAGCTGATTCTTCCTATTATTTGATTACAGAATCCTTAAATAGGACAGATAGGCAAAGATAAAGAAACTATATGATAAAGATAGCACAGTAAAATATTAATTGTAGAATCTAAGTGGTTTTCATTGTGCAGTTTATTCTCATTTTTAGTGTACTTGAAAATATTCATAATAAATTATCATAAACAAAATACTCAAATATTCCCCTTTGGCCCTGTCAATGAACATGGAATAGACATTTGTTTGTTTAATTAAATGATTACTTATAGTAAATTTAAATTAAAATAATCTTCCAGCATCTAATGCTCTTTTCTAAGGAAATTCCATACTTCCAATCTAAATTTAAAGAAATATAAACTGGGAGGAACGATCAATGAGTTGTAATATTTAGGAAAAACACAACCGAATTTGGAGATGAGAAATTTCCCATAAGAAAATGAAAATGGGAAATTGTATTTATGTTTTGTAAAAGATCTGGAAAGAAATCAGAGTGCAAAAAGTCCCAGTTCTTTTCCCAGAAGCGCATTATCCTGATTAACTTTCAAACGAAGGTTTAAAATAATTTGAGAGTAGAAATTGTATTTTATTTAATATGTGCTTTTTATACAAAATCTTTGCCGTCCAAAGACCAAAAAGTAAGAGCTGACTTAGCTCCTGGTGACGAGGGCTTCCTCCTTTGTTGGGATACTTGTGTGGATCGGCCATGGCATTCTGGGACCTGGGCACAGTTTTAGATCTCTCTGTCTTTTCCTTCCTTTCTGCAGAGAAGAGGATGAAAGCAGAAGTATCAGATGGGCTGTAGGCGCCCATCTATGTAGTAGCACAAATACCAGCTGATCATATTTCTGGTCAGGTACAAAGAAACAAATGGCTGTTGGTTTCCCCACATGTTGTTTACCCTTCTGATATTCTTCCCAACAACCATCACATATAAATATGTATGGTATTTATTTTAGTGTGCAGCTGAGAACAAATTCAGCAAGGTGCTCTGGTACCAATATTTATTTGTTTGATATGAACTTATTGAACCTTTTAACTGAATGGATTTCAGACTTCCATAATGGCTGTTCCTTTAAAATATCCTAAAAAAAAAATACATCTCAGAAACACAGTTTTTGCATTTCTACTTACTCTAAATCTAGGTTGAAGGGAGGAGTCAGTTCACAATATCCACTGCAGAGTCAACATCTGAGAATAGAAAATATTTATGAATGCTTATATATTTTAAATTTGTGTTCCTAGATCTAAGATCATAATGTGGATAAAATAATTGTGTAACATATAAATACATATCTCAGTCTTCCCAGGTGGCACTAGTGGTAAAGAACCTGCCTGCCAATGCAGGAAACATAAGAGACGAGTGTTCAATCCCTGGTTTGGGAAGATTCCCTGAAAGAGGGAATGGCAACCTACTCCAATATTCTTTCCTGGAGGGTCCCATGGGCAGAGGAGCCTGGCAGGCTACATTTCAAAGAGTTACAAAGAGACACGACTGAAGTGACTTATCACACTTATATAAATATATATATCATTTAAATATATATGCAGGTAATTGATATTCAGACAGAAGGCAGAGTGCAGTCTGTTGACTGGCTGGATTCAAATCCTGATCATACCATTCATTAAATATGTGATATGAACAGGTTCTTTAACTTCTGTGAACTGTGGTTGTCTCATCAATAAAATAACAATCAGTTCAGTTCAGTTCAGGCGCTCAGTTGTGTCGACTCTTTGCGATCCCATGAATCGCAGCACGCCAGGCCTCCCTGTCCATCACCATCTCCCGGAGTTCACTCAGACTCACGTCCATCAAGTCAGTGATGCCATCCAGCCATCTCATCCTCTGTCGTCCCCTTTTCCTCCTACCCTAATTCCTCCCAGCATCAGGGTCTTTTCCAATGCGTCAACTCTTCACATGAGGTGGCCAAAGTACTGGAGTTTCAGCTTCAGCATCAGTCCTTCCAATGAACACCCAGGACTGATCTTCTTTAGGACAGACTGGTTGGATCTCCTTGCAGTCCAAGGGACTCTCAAGAGTCTTCTCCAACACCACAGTTCAAAAGCATCAATTCTTCGGCACTCAGCTTTCTTCACAGCCCAACTTTCACATCCATACATGACCACAGGAAAAACCATAGCCTTGACTAGATGGACCTTTGTTGGCAAAGTAATGTCTGTGCTTTTGAATACTCTATCTAGGTTGGTCATAACTTTCCTTCCAAGGAGTAAGCGTCTTTTAATTTCATGGCTGCAGTCACTATCTGCAGTGATTTTGGAGCCCAAAAAGATAAAGTCTGACACTGTTTCCACTGTTTCCCCATCTATTTCCCATGAAGTGATGGGACCAGATGCCATGATCTTCGTTTTCTCAATGTTGAGCTTTAAGCCAACTTTTAGTTGTATTCAGTTACAATAGTTGTATCTCATAGGGCCGATATCAACAATAAATGAGAAAACACAGGTAAAGTACTTATATAGTATCTGAGTCACTGCTATTATTGCACTGGTTTTACTATTGTTGTATGCTGGCCTCAAGACACCTCACCTACTTAGGCTGGGTTTGAAGTCCAGTTATAAAATTTACTAATGTTGTGACTATGGGAAATTTATTTAAATGCCTATGCCTCAGTATCCTCACATATAAAATTGAGATGATAATGGTACCTGTCACAGGGCTGTGATAAGAAATAAATGAAATAGTATATATAAGTGCTTTGAAGAGTATCTGACACAAAATAAGATCCAGGTTATTTTTAAAAAACATCTTACATTTAGTTATTGAATTTACCATAACAACATCCTCCAGTGAACATTTTCTTTCTGAAGATTTAACACAAGGTCTTTGTTTTTGCAGTTCTTCTAAAGAGAAACAGAATAAACCTATTCTGTTTATTATATCTTATAGACACTGATTGCATTATAAACTGTCTCAGGCCTGAAGCAGTCTAGACTGGTACACAGAATTCATGTGCTATCTAGATATGATATGATGGATGATCTATGTAAAATCTTTACTAGCAATACAGTAGATGCCAAACGATACAAATTCTAGAGTGTAACACCACTGAGTTTGTCTCTCAAAATCAGTGAATAATGACAGTAGAATTTTGAAGAGAATGTTTTTGAGAGTATGATTACAGATTGATTTTTATAAAGTTAGGTTTGTTTACAAGAAAAAAAAATTAAAGTCCTATCTGACAAACTTAAGAAATAATACTCATTTTTTGATCAGTTTAGTGGAAATTACTTTGAGCTCAGGAAAACTAATCTGTGGCAAATCGCCATTCACACTTACTGTCGCTGTGGATTTAGACTTGCTCCTAATCTCTCTGTACTCTATTTCCATATGGAGCTACCTTACAGGGTTCTGGGGAAATTACATTTAAGGTTTATTCACCTTCATGCCCATTGGTTTAATAGGTACATTTTCTGGAGTTCTTTTTATTCTAAAACTCAGTGAACATTTTATACTAAATGATAATTGTTTGTACCTAAAACTTATTATCACTAGCAGTTCTATGAGTCTATGACCAGACTACAACTTTAGATTATATAAAATGTAAAGGCAATGAAAAGATAAACTGAAGAAATACAACTATACTATGAAAAATTGAAACATTTATGTGAAAATGTATTAAATTATGTCTTGATTGTCAGCTATAGGTTCTGTAGGCACTGCAGTTACTCCAGAGGGTTGAAGCTCAAGCTTCAGCATTTATGCCTTCTTGATCTTGAGAAAATTATTTAACCTGCTAGCATCAGGTTCCTCATTCATCAGTTCAGTTCAGTTAGGTTGCTCAGTCAGGTCCATCTCTGCAACCTCATGGACTGCAGCATGCCAGACCTCCCTGTCCATCACCAGTTCCCAGAGTTTACCCAAACTCATGTCCATGGAGTTGGTGATGCCATCCAACCATCTCATCCTCTGTTGTCCCCTTTTCCTCCTGCCCTCAATTCCTCCCAGCATCAGGGTCTTTTCCAATGAGTCAGCACTTCACATGAGGTGGCCAAAGTATTGGAGTTTCAGCTTCAGCATCAGTCCTTCCAATGAACACCCCGGACTGATCTCCTTTAGGATGGGCTGGTTGGATCTCCTTGCAGTTCAAGGGACTCTCAAGAGTCTTCTCCAACACCACAGTTCAAAAGCATCAATTCTTTGACGCTTAGGTTTCTTTATAGTCCAACTCTCACGTCCATATGTGACCACTGGAAAAACCATAGCCTTGACTAGACAGACCAGGTATTCTCATCTCTTTTAGAATTTTCCACAGTTTATTGTGATCCACACAGTCAAAGGCTTCGG
This sequence comes from Oreotragus oreotragus, assembly GCA_006410675.1. Lineage (NCBI taxonomy): Eukaryota > Metazoa > Chordata > Mammalia > Artiodactyla > Bovidae > Oreotragus > Oreotragus oreotragus. The sequence goes on along the minus strand of SJYX01014718.1, from coordinate 343,930 downwards.
CATAGTCAATAAAAAAGACATAGATGTTTTTCTGGAACTCTCTTGCTTTTTCAATGATCCAGTGGATGTTGGCAATTTGATCTCTGGTTCCTCTGCCTTTTCTAAAATCAGCTTGAACAAGTTCACGGTTCATGTATTGCTGAAGCCTGGCTTGGAGAATTTTGAGCACTACTTTACTAGAGTGTGAGATGAGTGCAATTGTGTGGTAGTTTGAGCATTCTTTAGCATTGTCTTTCTTTGGAATTGGAATGAAAACTGACATTTTCCAGTCCTGTGGCCACTGCTGAGCTTTCCAAATTTGCTGGCGTATTGAGTACAGCACTTTCACAGCATCATCTTCCAGGATTTGAAATAGCTCAACTGGAGTTACATCACCTCCACTAGCTTTGTTCACAGTGATGCTTCCTAATGCCCACTTGACTTCACATTCCAGAATGTCTGGCTCTAGGTGAATGATCACACCATCGTGATTATCTGGGTCATGAAGATCTTTTTTGTACAGTTCTTCTGTGTATTCTTGCCACCTCTTCTTAATATCTTCTGCTTCTGTTAGGTCCATACAATTTCTGTCCTTTATTGACTCCATCTTTGCCTGAAATGTTCTCTTGGTATCTCTAATGTTCTTGAAGAGATCTCTAGTCTTTCCCATTCTATTATTTTCCCCTATTTCTTTGTACTGATCACTGAGGAAGGCTTTCTTTTCTCTCCTTGCTATTCTTTAGAACCCTGCATTCAAATGGATATATCTTTCCTTTTCTCCTTTGCTTTTTGCTTCTCGCCTTTTCACAGCTATTTGTAAGGCCTCCACAGACAGCCATTTGTAAATAGGGATAATGAAAGTATTTGTTACAGCCTCCAGTGAACACCTATTGCCCCATCTCAATAAATATTAGCGATTATTATCATCCTCCTCCTCATCATCATTAAGTACCTGCTATGTATTTCAAACTCTGATTGAGGGTTCAACTAACAAAGTATCTGAAATGAATCGTCAGGTCAGTGAATTATTCCTTTGTCAAACAAGTCAAGTTATCTCCATATTTATTACTTGAATTGGAGACTAGTAATCTATATCTTTTCACTAATAAATTTGCACTTTAAAAAATTGTTTTTGAATTTGAAAGGCAATGTGTGTGCATGTGCTAAGTCACTTCAGTCATATCTGACTCTTTGCAGCCCCATAAAGTGTAGCTCACCTTGAAATGTTCCCTTGGTATCTCTAATTTTCTTGAAGAGATCTCTAGTCTTTCCCATTCTATTTTTTCCCCCTATTTCTTTGTACTGATCACTGAGGAAGGCTTTCTTTTCTCTCCTTGCTATTCTTTGGAACTCTGCATCCAAATGGGTATATTTTTCCTTTTCTCCTTTGCTTTTTGCTTCTCGCCTTTTCAAAGCTATTTGTAAGACCTCCACAGACAGCCTTACAAATAGGGATAATGAAAATACTTGTTACAGCTTCCAGTGAGCACCTATTGCCGCATCTCAATAAATATTAGCAATTATTATCATCATCCTCCTCATCATCATTAACTACCTGCTATGTATTTCAGACTCTGATTGAGGGTTCAACTAACGAAATATCTGAAATGAATCGTCAGGTCAGTGAATTATTCCTTTGTTAAACAAGTCAAGTTATCTCCATATTTATTACTTGAATTGAAAACTAGTAATCTATATTTTTTCACTAATAAATTTGCTCTTTAAAAAATTGTTTTTGAATTTGAAAGGCAATGTGTGTGTGCATGTGCTAAGTCACTTCAGTCATATCTGACTCTTTGCAGCCCCATAAAGTGTAGCTCACCAGGCTTCTCTGTTCAGGAGATGCTCCAGGCAAGAATACTGGAGTGGGTTGTCATGCCCTCCTCTAGAGCATCTTCCTGACCCCTACAGTGTAAAAATTAATGATAAATCTTTAAAACAGTTTTGTCATGTGTATTTTGCTCATGTATTAACTCATTTAATCACCACAACAACTGTAGATAGCAGTATAGTCATTCTCCACATTTTGCAAATATAGAAACTGAAGCCTAGAGAGTGTGTTTCAAGGTTACACTGATGGGAAGCAGCAGGGTGATGGTCTGAACCTAGGTTGTATGGCCCAGAATTGTTCATAACCGGCCATTCAGTGCTACCTGACTAACAAGCTCTGGAGTAATGCAGGCCTGGTTTTTCACTCACAGTTCACCGCTTACCACAACCAGTTACTTAGGTCCTCCAATCCTGAGTTTCCTCTTCTCTTCAACCATTATAACATTAGTAGTTAGAACAACAAAGAATTGTATTCCCTAGAATTCAAGGGGGTAGAAATAGATTGAGTCTTACCCCAGATTCAATCATAGTAGGAAAAAAAATGTCTTTCCAGATATAATCATTTTTTTCCCCTAGTATGTTTGCTTCTAGATGTATTACAGAAGTAGAGAGGTAGGATGAGGACAGATTTCAGGAGCACGTGCATATTAACAGCACAGGAATAAAAGGAGGAGATAGAGATGACTGGAGACACTTCTTGATGTTTGGATGAAAGGGAGAGAATAGCTTTTAAAATTTTTTTTTAAGCAACCGCCATGAATGGTTACATTTTTTTTTGTATTTATTTTTTTACACGAACTCCCAAACATGAACCCCCCTCCCACCTCCCACCCCACATCATCCCTCCAGATCATCCCCATACACCAGCCCCAAGCATCCTGCATCCTGCATTGAACATAGACTGGCAATTCATTTCTTACATGATAGTATACAAATTTCAATGCTATTCTCCCAAATCATCCCACCCTCTCCCTCTCCCTCTCCTTCTCCCTCAGAGTCCATAAGTCCACTCTACACATCTGTATCTCTTTTGCTGTCTTGCATACAGGGTCCTCATTACCATACAGTATACTAACACATATATATGGAATTTAGAAAGATGGTTACATTTTTAAGATAGTAACCAAAATGATTCATAAGACTGATGTTGAAGAGCATTGATGAGCAGAGAAACAATTAATATTTTTAAAGCGAGCTTCAGATGATACGTAAAAATAGTGGGTGTTGAAAGTGAAAGTTGCTCAGTTGTGTCCAACTCTTTGTGACCCCATGGACTATAAAGTCCATAGAATTCTTCAGGCCAGAATACTAGAGTGGATAGCTGTTCCCTTCTCCAGCAGATCTTCCCAACCCAGGAATCAAACCGGAGTTTCTTGCATTGCAGATGGATTATTTACCAGCTGAGCTACCAGGGAAGCCCATATTAGTGGCTGTTGAAAAGATGTCTAAATATTACTTTTAAATAATTTTTAAGAAGCTACATTTGGGGCATTTTATTTTTTTAAATTTATTTTGTTGTTTAAAAAAAAATTTTTTTTTTTTATAGTGGACTATAGTTGGCCTTCCCTGGTGGCTCAGATGGTAAAGAATCTGCCTGCAATGCAGCAGACCTGAGTTCCATCCCTGGGTTGGAAGGATCCCCTGGCAGAGGGCATGGCAAACCACTCTAGTATTCTTGCCTGGAGAGTTTCATGGATAGAGGAGCCTGGGGTTGCAAAGAGTCGGACATGACTGAGCGACTAAGCACATAGTTGATTTGCAATGTTGTGTTGGCTTCAGGTTTACAGCAAAGTGATTCAGTTATATATTACATATACATATATCTATTCTTTCCCAAATTCTTTTCCCATCTAGGTTATTATAGAATACTGAACAGAGTTCCCTGTGCTTTGCTATATGTCTTTGTGGGTTATCTATTTTATACAATAGTGTGTATATGGGCATTTTCTTATGGTGAGTAAAAATTAGAATTCTTTATCATTACCTTAGATTATGTCAGAAATGGGATCACATGAACCCCTGAATTATATTTGGGTAGACTGTGGGATCTATAATGTAGAATTTTAAAACCAAATTGCTATACTCAGCATTAAAATTACTCTGTAAGGGACTTTCCTGGTGGCACAGTGGATCAGAATTCATCTGCCAAGGCAGGGGACATGGGTTCGATCCCTGGTCCAGGAAGATTCCACATGCTGCAGAGCAGCTAAGCATGTGAACTATAACTAGTGAAGTCCATGCGCCCTAGAGCCCACACGGCACAACCACTGCCCATAAGCTGCTGGCACAGAAGCCTGCTTGCCTAGAGCCTGCATTCTGCAAGAAGAAGCCATCTCAATGAGAAGCCACACACAGCAACAAGGAGCAGCCCTTGCTTGTTGCAACTAGAGAAAGTCTGCACAAGGAATGAAGACCCAGTGCAGCCAAAAATAAATAAAGTTCTAAAAACTAAAATTACTCTATAATTGAGCCAAGAGTACATTTCACTTGTTTTGTTTTGGTCAAAGGATGCTGTAAAGGAGAAAGACATCAAAGAAACTGAACTTGTGCTAATTACAATTGTGTTCAGGATGACCTACTTAAGACACGAAGTGCCAGAAAGAAAGCACACCTATTCAGCATCACTTAACTTTACTATAATAAGGAAGCCGAAAGAAGTACTTTTTAAAGTTTTCAACTGGATACGAGTTTTAACCAAGCCTCAATGGAGACCTAATTTTTGAAAGGTTTAAAATTCTCCTGTTCAGAGAATGTTCATATCAGACAAACATGGACCCCTAAGAATGTGAGAAAGTGCCCAGTGCTGTGGAACTTGCACAGCAAGATAATACTTTTCTTGATTCAGAATAATTATAATAATTAAAAGATACTTGAGAAATTCATGAAGTGAAATGAAGTGAAGTCACTCAGTCGTGTCCGACTCTTTGCAACCCTGTGGACTATGTCCATGGGATTTTCCAGGCAAGAGTACAAGAAGCATCAAATAAAGAAAAAGGACTTGGTTATGATGAGAACGTGCCACTCAATCTCTAGGGATGGGTGTCTTTGGAAGCATGAAATGCTAATATGACCTAGATTGTTTAGAACTGGGGTTCTTCTATGAATTCAGCTCCACAAAAATGTTTCTGGGGTGGATCACTTGAATTTATCTGTTCAGTTCCTGTGCATCTTTGAGAAAGGAATATGCTGGATATTCAGCTTGAAAATTAACTTCCATGAATAGTCCGCAATAGTAGAATGAATCTTGCAGACTCAGGAACGGTGTGATTGTGCTTACATAAGGAGTTTTGCATGGTAAAGGTGTATTGACTAACCTTGATTTTCATCACAAAATTGGAAGCCCATCTGAGTTCTTGCTAGTGACCCCAGTCTGACACCATAGTGACAACACAGTCTGCAAAGGTAAAAGGTGATGTCATATACCTCTAGAATGATGAGGTTTGGAGAACTGGATACCCTCGGAAACAGGAAAACTGCAGCGCGGCTTCAGCACACTGGAGGTGGGTTCCCACCAAATAAGGTCCTTGTTGGTGGAGATAAATGGGTTTTTCTTATCCGTATCTAGCCTAAACTTGGTCTTACACTGGAAATTATTTGCTTCCAGTGTGACAAAGTCATTGTTACTCTTAGAAGCTTCTCAGGTTCAGGAAAAGTGCCTGAGCATCTTGGTAGTAGGAAGTGGCCCCATATTCACTTTGATGTGAAAGGGAGTGCCATCTAGTGGTAATGTATGACTATGAGGGTACTTACCCTGTGAACATCCTGCTCTAAGCCTTTCCAGGAACGTGGATCCCGTATGGAAAGGGATTAAATACCTTAATAAATATGCTTGCTGAGAAATTGTCATTGCCGAGATTCAAGATCTGGGTGAAGGAAACTAATGGAACTCTACCAGCCTGACTCAGTATTTCCAGAGTTTTGCTCATAGTAGAAGGGAGAGGTGAGACGGCAGGAAGTGAGTACACCAGAGAGAGGTACAAAGAAGACTAAACAAAATGAAGAATTTCTGTTCCTCAGAATTTAACCTGGGGTATGTACGTGGGCAGGGGAGCTAGCGTTGTGTGTAAAAAAATAAATAAATACAAAAAAAAAAAAAAAGAAGAAGTTATGGTGCATTCAAATCTAAATCAAGTACTTTATATGTATTTTCTTATTAAATTCCTGTACTAATCCTTTTAGGTAGGTACTCTTATTATCTTCATTTTTCAGTTAAAGAAAAGCAAACTCATCTTTCCTAAGAACACAGAAATGCTAAGCTAGTAGTACCAGTATCTGAATTCTGGTCTTTCTGATTCCCCAAATTGCTTTGTGCCAAAAATGTTGTCTTACTTGCTCAGTCATGTCCAACTCTTTGTGTCTCCCACGGACTGTAGCCCACCAAGCTCTTCTATCCATGGACTTTTCCCCAGCAAGAATACTAGAGTGGGTAGCCATTCCCTTCTCTTGGGGATCTTCCTGACCCAGGTATTGAACTCGGTCTCCTGCACTGCAAGCAGATTCTTTACCATCTAAGCCACCAGGGAAAGAAAGCCATCACAGATCTAGACATCATATTAAAAAGCAGAGACATCACTTTGCCAGCGAAGGTCTGTATAGTTAAAGCTATGGTTTTTTCAGTAGTTGTGTATGGATGTGAGAGTTGGACCATAAAGAAGGCTGAGTGCTGAAGAATAATGCTTTCAGATTGTGGTGCTGGAGGACACTGGAGAGTCCCTTGGACAGCAAGGACTAGCAATCCTAAAGGAAATCAACTCTGAATATTCACTAGAAGGACTAATGCTGAAGCTGAAACTCCAATACTTTGACCACCATGTGAAGAACTGACTCACTGGAAAAGACCTTGATGCTGGGAAAGATTGATGGCAGGAGGAGAAGGGGACAATAGAGGATGAGATAGTTGAATATCATCACCAACTCAGTGGACATGAGTTTGAACAAACTCCAAGAGATAGTAAAGACTGGAAAGCCTGTTGTGCTGCAGTCCATGGGGTTTCAAAGAGTTAGACAGGACTTAGCAACTGAACAACAAAAAATATCACAGGAATGTTAATCACTTCCTGGTGAGACATAGACCAGCCTGCTTTGAAAAGTCTGCCTTTATCTAAATCCCATTAAGTTCGATTGGATTTCAGTAAGACCTCAATAGATTATGTAACACAAATGGTTTGAACCTTTTTTTCCAATATGCATATATCTTGAAACATTTTAATTTTCTTTTTGCTCAGAGGACAATCAGCAGTCTGAGTCTTCACTCTGGTGTTGTCCTAATGTAGACTAAAATTAATAATGATATACACGTTTATTTCTAAGTAGATTATTACAGTAATACCATACCTCTTTCATTTTATGACAAGGAAATGGAAAACCAAGGAAGGTCAAGGGACATGCTAAATTAAGGAGAACACTTGGGATAAAATGCATTTGTATCCATTTTTCCCCTAGGATTCAAAATGTGTTTTCTTTAGATGGACCTCCTTCTCGTGTTCATCTCATATATTTGTTTGGAATATTAGGATCTACATCAGTTCAGAGGAATTTCTTACTTATGTGTTTTATATAGATTCTAAAGTCTTCTGCTTATATTTCCTTGTCTTTTTCTATCACCCCCTTAAAGAAATACAATGATGAATTTCCATTTGAAAACTCTAAAATTGCTCTTGTGTTTCCATCTGTAGTGTCTTTGTTCAAAGCCTCACTGCTACAACCCTGGTCAGAAAATGAAAGCCAGGTCGTGGAAACCATCCTGGCCATTTTTATATAAACCGGGCTGAGGGGCTTCTACTGAGAATGGATATCTTGTAATTGGGTCTGAAAGATCCAAAAAAGTTTCAGACAAGGTGGAAGAGGTTGGCATTCTTTGGCATTTTGACATGGACTTAGTCATGAGTACAGAGTACTTGGAGACAAGTAAGAGTTGTTCTAGCTGTCTATTAAACATTCTGTTCCAAAAAGAAGGATGATACCTTTTTAAGAATTAAGAATTTTATTTCCATAGTTTATTACATCAACACTTTTAGGGAGAAAAATCATATAATATTGAAAGACACAAAAAGAGTCAATTGTGAAAACTGAACAAGCATCTAAATGATGAACAAGCATCTAAATAAATAGATAAGTAAGTAAGTAACTATGTGCTTGTTGTGTCCAAATATTTGCAGCTCCATGGTCTGTAGCCTGCCAGGCTTCCCTGCCCATGGAATTTTCCAGGCAAGAATACTGGGGCGGGGTGCCATTTCCTACTCCAGGGGATCATTCCGACCCATGGATCAAAAGTGCATCTCTTGCATCTCCTGCTTTGGCAGATGGATTCTTTACCACTAGCACCAACTGGGAAACTCTAAATGACAATAAAAATGAGCGAATAAATAAATCTGAGAGGAATTCTAGAAAACTACATATTTAAGGTAGAAACAGGCAAGATAGTACTCAAAAAAAAAATACAGAAGAAAAATGATCTCAGTTATATATAAAAATTGCTAAGTCACTTCAGTCCATCTTCAGGGGATCTTCCCCACCCAGAGATCAAAGCCACGGCTCCTGTGTCTCCTGCATTTCAGGTGGATTCTTTTACCACTGAGCCATCAAGGAAGTTTCATATATATATGACCATGTGTAAAATAGATAGCCAGTGGGAAGCTACTCTATAGTACAGGGAGCTCAGCTCCGTGGTGAGCTCTGTGATGACCCAGAGGGGTGGGATGGGGGTGTGAGAGGGATGCTTAATTGGGAGAGGATAAATGTATGTTAATTAATTTGACTGTGATAAGCATTTCACAATACATATGTATAACAAGAAAATAATTTATGGATTGAACTTTTTTAAACAACTATGGTTTCCAATGAGTTGTTATCAAATGTTCTGCAATCCATATATGGATCAAGAATTACTTATAGCCTGATAAAACATGTCACTGATATTAGCATTAGGTATTGGTACAAAGAGAAAGTAAGATAATATAAATAAAGCACTCAGCACATTGCCTGGCAAAGAGTAAATGTACAGTAAAATGACATCTGTTATCCTTGTTCTTATTATTCTTTTTTAAATGCTGAAATTATACATTTTTTGAAAGAATTTCACAGAGGTGATGTGCCTTTCTCACCACATCATATCAGCAGGAACATGTTGTCAGTATGACTTACCCGCAGTGATATTATCTTTAATCACTAGGCCAAGGTGCTGTTCGTCAGGTTTCTCTGCTCACTATTTATGGAAATAGGGAGATATAGATAGACATACTTTAGTAACTTTCTTCTCAACCCCCTTCTGCAGTCTATTTATTGAAAACATGTAACTAAGTCCAACTAACACTGGGGGAGGGAGTGGGGAGGAATGGAGGAATAAAGCTTTTTGCCTGGAGATGGGAGTTTCTACATAAATTGTTAAGAATTACTAGATATTTCCACCAATGTTTACTTATGTATATTTATTTCCTAATACGAGTTACAATCTAAAGCTATATTATTCTGCTGTTATTGTTCAAATTGTTTCAGCATTAGACATCGGCAGCTTTTTTCAGGTTGCTTTCTCAGTTTTTTTAATGCTTCCTTAGGCAACACAAGGTTCTGCAGACTCATCTTGTAGTACCTGCCCTAGTCCTAGAACCAACCATTTTTCCAGGGGTCTTGGTTCCCTTTATTGGCGAATAATCTTTAGAGACCAAAATCTGGGCGCTGGGTGTGCTCATTGCTACTGAGGTATCACTGTTTCCAGGCTCTCCCAGTGGACAATTCTAGGAAACACACATACGAATGCAAACCCGCATTTGTACACATAGTTATAATCATGTCTGTATCTCTCCTTCTGTGTCAGTCCATCTGCATTTTGTCTTTAGCCTCCAGAAATCTGGTCAAAGCCTTGTTTTCCAAAGTTACTTATGTAAGCTCCTTTCCCCTCGCCCCACCCCTTTCAGGGAGTTGACATGACTTTTGGTGAAACCTGTATTTTCTGATTGCATAGTATACAGAGTCAACTCTTTCACATGGAAAATATTTCCCTGCTAAATATTTCCCAGACTAATTAAAATTAATCAGTCTGATTAAAATTAGAAATATTTCCCAGACTGATTTCTTTCATGTCAATGTTGTGTAAGCTCTTTTTCTATCTTTTCTGTTCTTATGCTATTCATTGTTTATATTATGCCATCTAATTTTATCATTTATTCTTACTTTGTATCAGGAGCCTATTTGTAACAAGCCTGCTCTCTCATTTCCTTTCATCTTGAGAGACATCCTCAATGTGATCTTTCTTCCTTGCTGGCCACTTGTGGTGTGAATCACACCACCTGGACCTCAGGAACCATACACTGGCCCCAAGTATTCATGTCTGCCACGCCTCAGCAGTGAAGTTCATATATTCTATTTGCTCCGTATCCTGACCTTAGACATCCTTCAGTCAGACAGCCTGCCCAGAATTCCCATGTCCCCTTGGGATGCTCCAGCTCTCAGCAGCTCTCTCCACAGCACATCAGGCTGCAGAGCCATCACCTAGGCGCTGCCCACAGCCAGTGCTCCAGTGTCATATTGGCCCATGATGTTTCCTAAGTGATTTCCTGCCTCCTTCAAAACAAAACCCTTTACTCCCAGATTTTCCCACCACCTATTTATGTTTTCTAACATTGAGGATTCCCATTTTCTCTTCCCCTAGGGCAAGATACAAGAGTGAGGGTGTCTGGCCCTGTCTCAAGAGTTCATGGATATTTCCTCTTCCACTCCCCCACCAGTCTGTTAGTTCACGTCTCTAAGTTGGAAAGTGTTCTCATGTAATCACACGTTTCTCCTTACCATATGGCTCCACGTGCCAAGTTCTTCAGATTCCAGTTTCTTGAATCCCCCAAATGCTGCACATTCTGAGCAAAGCCATACTCTTCCAAGGAGAAGTTCTCCTTTAGAAAATATTGCTATTGCTTAAAACCTCCTTCTTGAAAGACAGTGGTGTTTTTTGTTCTAGGATTTTTCTGCCTGAGAGTAATACATATCTGAAATGCCACAAAATTATTAACCTAATTTTAAATGGCTATGTTTATTAAATAGCTATATGTTTTCCATTTCTCTTTACAAATAACTAAGGAGAAAGCTGATTACTTTAAAAAAACTCAAGAATAGAATATGTATTAGTCTTTATAATTTTTTCACTATTTCAAGTTTGATACTTATCAGAAATGAGGTGATTATTTTAGTCATCCTCAAGGAAGCCACTGGTGTGTGCATGCGTGCCAAGTCTCTCAGCCATGTCTGACTCTTTGCAACCCTATGGACTGTACCTTCCAGGCTCCTCTGTCCAATTTGGATATTTCAAAACAATATCCAACTACATATACGCATGTATGTAGTTGACCTCAGGCATCCTTCGGTCAGATGGCCAGATATATGTGTATACATGACATACACATATGTGTATATGTAGATACATACATGAGGAGGGCATGGGAACCCACTCCAGGATTCCTGCCTGGAGAATCCCATGCACAGAGGAGCCTGGTGGGCTACAGTCCATAGGGTCGCAAAGAGTCGGACATGACTGAAGTGACTTAGCACGCAGCATGCATGCAGATACATATATAGTCCCAAAATAGTGGCCTGTAGTATTTTCTACCTACTGTTAGGCAGCCTCTGGCCTCTTTGCAAGCAGCCCCCATAACGAAAGCTATTTCTAGCAGTTCTCCTAAAATGTCTCACCTGTGCCCCGCTCTGGGCTACAGCATGAACTACCCCTCCCCCCTTGAAGTTCAGGAAGCCTGATGGGGGTGTCCTGCTGCTGCTGCGGCCGCCAGTGCCTGTCCAGGCCACGCTGTGCGGGTCCCACATGGGCCTAGGCCAACCTGCTGAAGAGAAAACCCCTCTCCTGGCTTTCGCACACCAGTTCCCTCAGTCTCAGAGCACTGATGCCCTGTACTCTCAGTGCTCTGAGGGCATGGTATAGGAAACAATAGCTCTCATTTGGGTCTTCCTTTCACGAGGCCTCTCCCTGGGGTGGTGGGAGGGTGAGGAAGAAGGAAGTCAGGGACACAAGGCAAAGTCTTCTCAGCTCAGAGCATGTAAAACCATGTAAAATCATCCCTGCCATGGCCGCTGTCTTATTGGACCAAGATGAGAATATTCAGCTCACTCTTCTCGTATTAAGAATTTTTCCCCAAGAAGATATCTTGGTCTCTCATTGCAGAAATGCTTAGAGAATTTATTCTGCCAATCTTCTTGGATATGTTTCTGTTTGAAATTCTAAGATATGCAAAACTGAGGTTCAAATTTGGATCTCTGATATGCAATGACACAAGGCAAAGTCTTCTCAGCTCAGAGCATGTAAAACCATGTAAAATCATCCCTGCCATGGCCGCTGTCTTATTGGACCAAGATGAGAATATTCAGCTCACTCTTCTCGTATTAAGAATTTTTCCCCAAGAAGATATCTTGGTCTCTCATTGCAGAAATGCTTAGAGAATTTATTCTGCCAATCTTCTTGGATATGTTTCTGTTTGAAATTCTAAGATATGCAAAACTGAGGTTCAAATTTGGATCTCTGATATGCAAATATAACTATGTCCTTAATGGTTTCTCATCCAGGACTATATTTTTTAACTTTTGTTTTAATATCTGAGTATAGTTGATTGCTGCTGCTAAGTCGCTTCAGTCGTGTCCAACTCTGTGCGACCCCATAGACGGCAGCCCACCAGGCTCCCCGATCCCTGGGATTCTCCAGGCAAGAATACTGGAGTCGGTTGCCATTTCCTTCTCCAGTATAGTTGATTACCCTGGAGGAAAAAATGGGAACCCACTCCAGCATTCTTGCCTAGAGAATCTCACGGAGAGCAGAGCCTGTTGGCTACAGTCTGTAGCGTTGCACAGAATCAGACATGACTGAAACACACACACACATGATTGGTTAACAGTATTGTGATAGTTTCAGGTGTACAGCAGAGTGATCCGGTTATACATGTAGATGTATCTATTGTTTTCAAATTCTTTGCCTGTTTAGGTTGTCACATAATATTGAGCAGAGTTCCCTGTGCTCTACAGTAGGTCCTTGTCGGTTATCCTTTTAAGACATAGAGAATGGGCTTGTAGACAAAGTAGGGGAAAGGGGAGGGCGAGGTAAATTGCGAGAGCAGCAGTGAAATATATACACTGCCATGTGTAGAATAGCTAGCTAGTGGGAAGCTTCTGTATGGCACAGGGAGCTCAGCTCGGTGCTCTGTGAGGATCTGCGGGAGTGGGATGAGGGGTGGAAGGGGAGCTCGAGAGGGATGGGATGTCTGTCTGTGTGTAGCTGATTCACCTCATTGTACAGCAGGAACACAGCATTATAGAGCAATTATACTCCCAGACTATATTTTTGTTTCACATTGACTATGATAATTTTCTGGTGGGCAGGGCCATTATACTATGTTAGGTAGATACTTTCATTTTTTAAACTAAATGTCTATGAGTAGCATCATAATTGCAATATTTTTGTTTTCTTTCTGGATTAGGAAATGAAGGCCCAGAAAGGGCTCAACTCATGCCTTTTGCACCACCTCCTAACACTTAGCATGAACACAAACAGATAGGACTGAATAGATCCTCAGTGCCCGAAATGTGTGTTTTATTTTCTAACACAGTCTATGTTTGTTCTCTTTCCAAGTTGCTCTACAAACATTCATTTTGAAACACTGACAAAAGTAGCCAATAATGTAGAATAATATATAACCTTGACGGGGTCAGAGAAATGGCATGGAAAATCATAAAACAGACTTGTGAACATAAAAACACGGAGGTGGTTTCAAAGAAAACAGGGGGCAAAAGCTTACTGTCAGCCTTTGAGGAAAACCTAGTTTCTGTTTTCTGAAAAGACAGCCTATTAAGAGGGTATTAAGCATGTTGTCTGTTTTTACTGGATTATTTTCTCAAGTTGAAGTCATTTATTCAAATTATTGAATATCAGCAAAGATCTAACTTCTGATTACTTATTCATTATTTATAATAAAACTGACTTTTACCGTATATTCCAATCTGCTGCTGCTGCTGCTAAGTCGCTTCAGTCGTGTCCGACTCTGTGTGACCCCATAGGTGGCAGCCCACCAGGCTCCTCTGTCCCTGGGATTCTCCAGGCAAGAATACTGGAGTGGGTTGCCAATTCCTTCTGCATATTCCAATCTGGAAACTTGACAATGCCTAATACTGTTATTTTATGTAAATAATATATTCTGTTGAAAATATAGATAAGCAGAAAGAGTAAAGCTAAATTATAATTCCACTGTGAATATTTTGGTATTTAATACTGTACATGGTTTACTATGTGTATAACTTTAAAACAAAAACCTGGGATCTACATGATATTGCCTTGTAACCTGCTTTTCTATTTAAAATGAATTATAGCATATAAGGGTTTATAAAATGTTTCTATGACATATTATTTTTCTTGGACAAGATTGATCAGCACTTTTTATCGAGGACCAAGTTTAAGTGTTGATAAAAGAGATTTCCAGAAGGTATGAAAAAATTACAAATGTTCCTGAAATGGGTTCTTGTCATACAATAGGTGAACATCTCTGTAGAAGACTTCACAGAGCCAAAAAAAGAAACAGGATGGCCTAATTACTGAGTACCTCCTGTGGGCCAGGTGTTTTCCTTCTGGCATCTCACTTATTCTCACTATTATCCTATAGAGTAGAAACAATTACCATCTCTGTTTTCTATATAAGGAAATCCAGGCCCAAGTCCTTTGCTTGAAGGTTCTGTGACATAGTTTGAAGGTCTTGGTTGAAGTTGTTTTCACCTAGAGAAGTTTTTTTATTTGTCCTTGGGACCCAGAAAACTCTAAATTTATTTAAGGTATTTTGGGCCACACAGGTGCCATGACCTGGGGCTTCAAACCAATGGCAGCTTTGAGCTCTGCTCCATCTGACCTGCCTCATGAAAAAGGGAACGTTTCCTTGCTCCCCTGCTTTGAAATTTTCTCTTCTCTTTTCTTCCCTTCGCTTTCCTTCCCTCCTCTCTCTCTCTCTCTCTCTCTCTCTCTCTCTCTCTCTCTGTGTCTTTTTTCTTGGTATTATCCTACCTACGCTGATGGTGTAACCCTCTGGGTCCCTGCCTTCCACTGTGGTCTCCTGCTGGGCTCCCCATTTTGAGTGAACTCTAAGCTCTGTCTCTTGATTCTTTTCCCCTCACAAAGCTGTAGCTCAGACATCCAGTTCAGTTCAGTTCCTCAGTCATGTCTGACTCTTTGCGACCCCATGGGCTGCAGCATGCCAGGCTTCTCTGTCCATCACCAACTCCCAGAGATTGCTCAAACTCATGTCCATCGAGTCGGTGATGCCATCCAGCCATCTCATCCTCTGTCATCCCCTTCTCCTCCTGCCTTCAATCTTTCCCAGCATCAGGGTCTGTTCCAGTGAGTCAGCTCTTCCCATCAGGTGGCCAAAGGATTAAAGTTTCAGCTTCAGCATCAGTCCTTTCAGTGAATATTCATGTTGATTTCCTTTAGGATGGACTGGTTGGATCTTCTTGCAGTCCAAGGGACTCTCAAGAGTGTTCTTCTACACCACAGTTTGAATACATCCATTCTTTGGTGCTCAGCTTTCTTTATTTCTTTCCTTGTGTGTGTGTGTGTGTGTGTGTGTGTGTGTGTAATAAAGTTTTATTAAAGTATAAAGGAGATAGAGAAAGCTTCTGACATAGGCATCAGAAGGGGGCAGAAAGAGTAGCCCCCTGCTAGTCTTTAGCTGATGTTATATAGTCACCAGCAGTCTGTTAATGAAAGAAAGGAATGTCTCAAAACTTAGAATGGCACCAGGCCCCTCACCCATAAGATGTATTTTGGGATAACCTTGGCTCCAAATGGTTTATCTTGGGCCATAAAATGATTAACTTGAATCTTAAAGAAGGGCAGATCACCATACAAATAGTTTCATTTACATAGATTAGAGGAACAACATTGGAGTATAACATACTGGTTTATCAAGTAGGTTCTGAGCCCAAAAGGCGGAACTTGAAGACTTGAAGACAGAGTTTGGGGTAAATGCATAGTACATTAGCATAGCTTAAGATAAACATTTCCATAAGAAAAAGGCATTGGTTAACTTCAGGTGAAACCAGGTATCATTATGGCAACACGGAATTTTAAGAGAAACCTCCTTTTCAGACATCCAGGGCTCAGCAGAAACCTCAGAACACCAGAAGTAAACTGGCATTAGCACTTTGACAATATCCACTGTGGGTGCATGCTAAGTTGCTTCAGTCGTGTCCAACTCTGCACGACCCTATCGACTGTAGCTCGCCAGGCTCCTCTGTCCATGGGATTCTCTAGGCAAGAACACTAGGGTGGGTTGTCGTGCCCTCCTCCAGGGGGTCTTCCCGACCCAGGGATCAAACCTGAGTCTCTCACGTCTACCTGTCTTGACAGGTTCTTTAGCTAGGCTTACTAGCACCACCTAGGAAGCCCAAATATCCACTAAGGTTACTCATTTTACTTTTTTTTTTTGGCCTTTATTTTCTTCCTTCTCTGCCAATTCAGCAATACAGCTTAAAATATATTTAATATTTTATTCAAGATTTGAGTATTTTTAATCAAAGCGATTGTTTTCTGAATCTGTCTCACGATGTAAGAAAAATGAAGGTCAAGAATATTTACTTTGAATGATTAAAAATATATCATGTATACTTACATTTTTATCCTCCCTAATATGAATGATCCTTTATTTAATTGAAATATTTATGAAATAACAAATTATGCAATTTAGGATTCTGCTCCCAGTCCCACTTCAGGTCAGCAGCTAAGATTCTGGTAGGCAGTTTCAATGAGTGGGACTTTTTCCCCACGTCAACAAGCAATTCTCTGCCACCAGCTGGGAGTCCTACAGTTTTATGCACTTCTGGTAGAGTCTACCTGGAGTGAGTGTCAACTCCCAACCAGATCCCCTAGGCTCAGGGCTCCATCCCAGGAGACAATCTCCCATTTTGGATGTCAGTTGATAGTAGGTCATCAGGACTTCACTGGTGCTAATGCAAGGGGGCTGGATTCTATCCCTGGGTAAGGTGTTAGACCCCATATGCCACACCCAAGAATCTGCATCCTGCAACTAAAGATTACATGTGCGACAATGAAGATCTTGCATGCTGCAACTCATACCCGGGGCAGCCAAATAAAGAAATATTATTTAAAAAGTAGTAGATCATCAAGTTACCCACAACTTGTGCTCAGCTCTGCTACAAATCAGAGATTCTCATGATCCCCTCCTCAGGTTTTATTAATTTGCTAAAGCAGCTTGCAGAACTCAGGGAAACTTCCTCACATTTACTGTTTTATTGAAGGATGGGATAAAAGATACCAGAGAACAGCCAGTGGGCAAGATCAGGAGGGTGAGATCTGGGAGAGCCCCCGACTTCTGTCCTTCTGGCATCACCCTCCCAGTCTGAGTTTTCATCCACCTGGAAGTTTTCTGAACCCCACACTGCTGGGATTTTTACAGAGGTTTTATCACATAGGCGTGAAAGTGTTGGTCGCTCAGTCTTGTGGGACACTTTGCAACCTCCATGGACTGTAGCCCGCCAGGCTCCTTGGATTCTTCCATGGGATTCTTCAGGCAAGAATACTGAAGTGGGTTGCCATTCCCTTCGCCAGGGGATCTTCCTGACCCAGGGATTGAACCCAGGTCTCCTGCACTGCAGGCAGATTCTTTGCCCTGTAAGCCACCAGGGAAGAACATCACTTAGGCATGATGGACCATTAATTCCATTTCCAGCCCTTGTCTCTCCCTAGAGAAGTGTTGGTGGGGGGACTAAAAGCTCTAAACTTCTAATCATGGCTGGTGACCAGCACCCTTCCTAGAGCCCACCCAGTCACCTCATTAGAACCAAAGGTGCTCCCAACGCTGCTATCACTTAGGAAATTGTGTTTTAGGAGCTTTGTGCCAGGAACTGGGGGCAGAGACCAATCGATACACATTTTTTATTATGTCTTGCAATCGTTAGTGGAATTTCTTTATAAAGCCTACCTATATTATAAGTTCAGTATACATAATAATTCAGCAACTGTATTTTAAATACTTATGAACTGTCAGACACATTGTTAACTAATAGGCTTTCTGTATTTGAGGGATTTTAGGTTTATGGAACCATTAGTGGAGAGTACAGTGTTCCCTTATACTCTCTCACTTGCAACTCCCTCCTCCTGGTCCCTGTTATTAACACCTTGCATTAGTGTGGTATATTTGTTATAACTGATGAGTCAATATTAATACATTATTGTTGCAAATAAGTCTCTTTTCTAAAAAAAGATTATCACAGTGTAGTTGCTTTACAATGTTGTTTTAGCAACATTGTAAACATGGCAAAGTGAATCAGCTATACATATACACATATCCTGGCTTCTTCGGTGGCTCAGCAGTAAAGAACCTGCCTGCAATGCAAGAGCTGCAGGGGCCACGAGTTCGATCCCTAGGTCGGGAAGATCTGCTGGTGGAGGGCATGGCAACCCACTCCAGTATTCTCGCCTGGAGAACTCCATGGACAGAGGAGACTGGTGGGCACAGTTTACAGGGTTGCAAAGAGTTAGTAAAGAACCTGCCTGCAATGCAGGAGCTGCAGGGGCCATGAGTTCGATCCCTAGGTCGGGAAGATCTGCTGGTGGAGGGCATGGCAACCCACTCCAGTATTCTTGCCTGGAGAACTCCATGGACAGAGGAGCCTGGCGGGCTACAGTTTACAGGGTTGCAAAGAGCTGGACGTGGCTGAAGAGACTTAGCACAGCACAGCATACACATATCCCCTCTCCTCTTTCTGGATTTACTTCCCATTTTGGTCACCACAGAGAACTGAGTAGAGTTCCCTGAGCTATACGTTTGGTTCTCATTGGTTGTCTATTTTATACATAGTATCAGTAGTGTATATATGTCAGTCCCAGTCTCCCAGTTCATCCCATACCCCCTTCCCCCTTGGTATCCATGTTTGTTTTATATGTCTGTATCTCTCATTCTACTGTGTAAATAAGATGATCTGTACCAGTGTTTTCATATTCCACACATAGGCACTAATATACGTATTTGTTTTTCTGACTTCATTCTGTTATATATGTATCACTTGATATATGTTTTTGAATCCTTTTAGCAATCAGACAAGGTGTATGTTATCCCTATTTCAAAAAAAAAATGAAGCTAAGATTGAGTATTAAATTTAAAATTTTGATTCATTCACAAATGTTTAAGAACAAGAGCTTCGACCATTATATTTACTTTCTCTTCTATTTTACCTGTTTTGAGTAATCCCGTATTTCAGCTATTTTCTGCTTATTGAAATGTATGCTTAGTACTGCAGAATATTAAACAATTTCCATAGAAAATCATTGTATTTTGAGATCTCATCTTTAGAACACACTTATCTTGTATAACTACCATACTATGCTGTGCTTAGTCGCTCAGTCGTATCCGACTCTTTGTGACCCTGTGGTCCCACCAGGCTCCTCTGTTCATGGGGATTCTGCAGGCAAGAATACTGGAGTGGGTTGCCATGCCCTCCCCCAGGGGATCTTCCCAACCCAGGGATTGAACCCAGGTCTCCCACATTGCAGGTGGATTCTTTACCTTCTGAGCCATCAGGGAAGACCAACTACTATATTAGGACACTGGTTGGTGATGGCCTTTTCCTGTGATCACACCTGCAATGAAAATTACTATTACTAATTGTTTTACGAATACTCTGTAGTCTAATTTATTTTTGTCAGCATAAGCCTTGCTCTTTATCTAATGGCAATATAGATAAACATGAAAACAACAATGCGTTGCTTTTTGTTTAACAGCACATCGCCGTTTATTTTCTTTTAATAATGAGGAGTGTTCTTTTCATAACTTTAAATATTCTTTTGGGTAGCTGTTTATATTTTCGTTTAAGAACAACAATAGTTCTTACAGGGCAAAATAGACTACCATGTCTGTAAATTAGTCCAGTGGGTAATAGTGTCTGCAGTAAACCTGTGGCTTTATTTGTTTTTCTAAAAAGAAATCTTTGACTGCACTGGGTCTTTGTTGCAGCATTCAGGGTTCTCTACCTGAGGTGTGGGCTCAGTAGTTGCAGTGTGCGGGTTTAGTTGCCCCATGGCATGTGACCAGGCATGGAGCCCATGTCCCCTGCATTAGGAGGTAGATTCTTAACTACTGAACCACCAAGGAAGTCCCTTTTATTTCTTATTTGAACTCATTTCATTCATAAAGATGAATCAAGTACAAGCCATCTCTACAAAGAAGGCTTTGTATTGATTTGAATATCAGTATCAGAACTGATTTCATTGTAAAGCAAAAGTTTTCAGTGTTGTTGTTCTTAAGGTCAAACATATGTTGCATCTAACTTACTTCATGTATGCTGTATATTGGTAGAATCCAGATTCGGCCATCCTTTCTCTCAACTTTTTGGTTCAATGGTAATTCTTGCTGAATTTCATGTCATGATATATAACGTAATGAATGCACCTGAAGGAAATGTGCCAAAGTCAAATCTGTTTTAGCATCACCATAACTGATTACCTATAACATTTGATGATTTCAAAAGCATGATACATTCCGTTATAGAATTTAAAATTCATTAATGTAATTATACACTTTGTCTGACAGTAAGTGGGCATCCAGTACTCAAAAGAGCTAACATCAGGATTGTTGGAAAGCTGGTGGCCGCATCTATGAGAGAAAGGAAAATGAGACAACGGTATTCATCATGAGAAGTAAGATAGTGTTTTCAAAATAATTTTGTTACTTTAAGAGTTGAACCTATCTCCCCAAAGACATAGATTAGCATTGGCCATGGATTAATTCTGTATCAGTTGGAAAAAAGGACAAGTATCTTTGAACATCCAAAGAAGAACTTCAACAAGATGGTCTATGATTACTAAATGTCTTCAGATGAAACATTCATTGGATCTTTTTTATAAATAACATCTGTTTGATCATAATGGAGTTGCAATCACATAGTATCAAGTATTCCTTTCATTGGATTCAAATTTGGTTTGTTCCAGTACCAATAAATGCTATAAAAAAGTTAAAATTCTTATTTTTAAACATTTGTTTCCATTTTTAGAAATGATTTCTCAAAGTGTGTTTTAAAATATATTATTTTATTAGTGTAGTTATCATAGTATGTTTCCCCTATCTTATTGCTCACTTGAAAATGAGCAACTGAGAGTTAATATGTAGTATTCCTGAGTTACCTGCCTTGTTTGGAAAAACTCTGATGCACAGTGACTGACACCAGTCCCTTAAGAACCTTGAATTTAAATGTATCGACCTGTCCATCATCCATCCATCTATCCATCATTCCGTCCCTCGTCCCTCTGTTTCTCCTTTCATCTGTGAATGAGATTGGAGAAATAAGTGAAGGCGTGAACCTAGAGGAACATAATCACGCACAGCACAGTGACTTGGCATGAAGAAAGAGGCAGGGACTGCGTGACAGGCACTCCATTTTCCCAGTCTTTACCCTAATCTGTTACTCTGTGACAGACACTTAGAGGGTTTTTTTTTTTTTTTTTTTAATCCCTCAGATTACTTCATGCAATGGAGTTTGCTGTAAATTACTAGAATGAAATCTTCAGAAAAGTTAATTACAAGAATCATGTAAAGTCAGGGCCCCACTAAAACCAGAACCAAGATGGACGAAAACACATGCTAATAGTCTAATTAGAAAATGGTAACAGTAAGACATCTGACTGGGGGGGAAAGGATTTCTGGAGCTAAAATAGAGAGGTTAGCTTATCTGTGAAATTAGATGATCTGTATTATCCCTGCTAATAATTGTAAAAGCTTCATTTTAAAGAGGAACATTTTACTTCAATACTGAAAAACAGCTGGAAAATATACAGTTAAATAATCACACGAGTTGAGTCCCAGCATGGTAACAGATCATCAGCTTGCTCCTTTTTATAGCATTATTAAGGTAAAAATTGGCTAGATTTCTGCCTCCAGTATTCCAAAAAATTGAGAGCAAAAGCATAGAATATAAGGAAAGGTACTTACAAACTAAAACATAAGATATCCTAATGAGTGCTGTGTAATGAATGCCACTATTTCAAATGACAAACATATTTATAGGAGAAAACAATTAATATAAAAACAATATCACAACTACCTATTAACATAAAAAACTAAGCTATGATGATGACAATTGGGAGCAAGATGCCGAAGAAATTTACTTTTCCTTTAAACAAGTGTGATTGTTCTTGTCTCGTGTTTTTCACATTTGACACTTCTTGATTTTTAGCTAGCTGAAGTAGGGCTCCTAAATGCCTTGTAGAGGTGTGATCCTACATTAAGTTCACTGACGTGCCACTCCAGAGTTTAGAAGACAGTGTAAGGTCAGTGAAAAGGAGCCTTCACTTTCAATAGTCAATTTCTGTATAAAAATTGGCATTTGGTGCTCATCAAAGAACAAGAAATATAGGATATGCTCTAAATGTCCATTGTGTTTTTGAGCCAACTACCTGATGGAAGTCATCACTTATATGTAAATGAACTGTCAATGGCTTGCCACTGTTGGCGATTACTGGACTGTGAAGGGTATGTCTTAATAAGAACTGAAGCTCTTCACAGACTTTGATTTACTGGAAATAAAATAGAAAAGTCCTCTGAGACTACAAAGGACACTTGTTTCAGATAAAATGTCTAGACAGTAGCAATATATTTAGGGCTTTTATTATAGCAAAACTGCAAATTAGAATGGAGTGGTGAGAAAAGTCCCTGTGACCCAGCTGAGTTCTAAAACACTGCTTCTGACTAGAGTAATACAATCTTTAAAATAGCTAAGCCAAATTAAATAAAAGTGCATTAAGAAAAGAAAGCAGAAACAACACAAGGCCAAGATTTAGGTTTCTTATGTCTCTTAAATGATCTTTGTCTTATGTCTTACATTTTATTATAAATCTATATTTTTCTAAATAAATGCAGCTATCAGAATAGCTGAAAGCCAAACTTCCACGACCCTGAAACATGGACTACCTTTCAGAATATTCGGATTTAAGGGAAGTATTCCTTGTTGATTCATTCCTTTTCTCAGCTTCCGTTCTAGAACACACAATTGAAATACTGAATTCTGTATAACTTTTATTAATGTTGTTAATAACAAAGATATATTAAATTGGCAAAATACTTTAGAATTTGCAGTATACTTTCACACAAAAGTGAATTTTGGAATGTGTGCACACGTGTGCATGCTCGGTCATGTCCGATTCTGCGACTCCATCGACTGTAGCCCATGAGGTTCCTCTGTCCATGGGATTCTCCAGGCAAGAAACTGGGTTGCCATTTTCTCCTCCAGGGGATCTTCCTGACCTAGGGATTGAACTGGAGTCTCCTGCTTAGCAGGCAAGTTCTGTACCACTGAGTCCCAGAGAAGCCCATATTATGTTGAGAGAAGTGTATAATTCTGGGTAGTTTAATAACTTTGAGAAACAATCCTCCTAATCCCATTAGCTTAAACTAATGACTTCTTTTTTACTCACTTCAAAATTCAACATAAGCCAGCAGGTTCCACCCCATGCATTATTTTAAACATTCGGGTTTTTTCCATCTTAATAGCTTTGACATTCTTTAGGGCTTCACCTGCAATCTTCACAGCCAGGCAGCAGATAAAAAAGAGAGTGTAGAGAAGGCATACCCTCTTCTTAACTGCTTCAATCTGAGCTTGGAACATATTACTTATCTCTATTGAAGAGAATTTGTTAACTGATTCCATCTAAATGCAGTGGGACTAGGAAATGCAGTTTAGTTTTATCAAAAAAGAGAATATGCCATTTGGGGACATAGGAGTAAATTGCATTCCTCATTATTTTAGGAAACAGGAAAAATTTCAAACGCTTTCACTTGAATGGTCATCATTCTAGTTTAAAATGTTATAAGGAGTCTGGATCAAGATGGCAGCTTTGGAAGATCGTGAGCTCACCTTCTCCAATAGCTCTATGTGTTAAGTCACTTCAGTCGTGTCCGACTCTGTGTGACCCCATAGACAGCAGCCCACCAGGCACCCCCAGCCCTGGGATTCTCCAGGCAAGAACACTGGAGTGGGTTGCCATTTCCCTCTCCAATGCATGAAAGTGAAAAGTGAACTCCAGCTAAATATAGAACAGCCATCTCTGAGAATGATCTGAAGAATAGTAGAAAAGATTTTCCACATCTAAAGATATAAAGAGGGGGCCACAATGAAATGGGTATGAGTGGTGTAGACATGGTCTACTTGGGACCAGACCCTTAGCATGATGACCTACTGCTGGTGGGATAACATAACTGAGGAGTTCCTCTCCAAGGAACATGGTGAGGGTCTAAGCCCCACATCAGGTTCCCCTCCCAGGGTCCTGCACCGGGAGACAAGCCTTTAAAAGGCTGGCTTTGAAAGGCAGCAGGGCTTAGGCTCAGGAGTGCAGAGTGTTAGTCGCTCATCGTATTTGACTCTTTGCAACCCTTTGGACCGTAGCCTGCCAGGCTTCTCTGTCCATGGAATTTCCCAGACAAAGAATACTGGAGTGAGGGCTTTAGGAAACCAAGACTCTACTCTTAAAAGTTGCACACAAAACCTTATTCACTCCAAGAGCCAGTGCGAGGCAGTAGTTTGAAAGGTGCCTGGATCAGACTCACTCATGATCTTGGAGAGCCTCCTGCAGAGGCAGGAAATAGCTGTGACTCCACCTGGGGACCAAAAAGCCAGTGGTGGCCAGCCAACAACATCCCCAACAGTTAAAAGCAGAAAGCATTTCCTCTAAGGTCAGGAATAAGACAAGGATGGCATTCTGTCCACGCATTTATTGCTATTTTTTAAATATAGTATTGGAAGTCCTAGCCACGCAGATGAAGAGATAAAAGGCACCCAAGTAGGAAAGGAAGGTGTACACCTGTCACCATTCCCTTCTCCAGAGTATCTTCCTGACCCCGGAATTGAACCCCGTGTCTCTTGCATCTCCTGCACTGGCTGGTGTATTCTTTACCATTGTGCCACCTGGGAACCACAGAAAACCTTGACATGCCAAAGAATCTTGAAAAAGAGAACAAAGAGGACTCAAACATTTTTCTGAGGAAGATAGTCAGATGACCATGAAAATCACTCAATATCACGAATTATCAGGGAAATGCAAGTTGAAACCACAATGAAATATCAAGTCACACCCATCAGAATGGCTATTATCAAAAGACAATGTTTTAGATTATCAAAATAGCAAGAAATGGTGAGGATGTAGAGAAAAAGGAACCCTTGTACACCATTGGTGGGAATGCAAATTGGTATAGCCACTATGGAAAACAGTATGGAGGTTCCTCAAAAAAAATTAAAATACAACTACTATATGTCTCTTCAATTCCACATCTAGGCATGCATTGAAAGAAGTGAAAACACTAATTTAAAAGTATATATATGCACCCCTATATGTATTGTGCGGGGAAGGCAATGGCACCCCACCCCAGTACTCTTGCCTGGAAAATCCAATGGACGGAGGAGCCTGGTGGGCTGCAGTCCATGGGGTCGCTAACAGTCGGACAGACTGAGCGACTTCACTTTCACTTTTCTCTTCCATGCATTGGAGAAGGAAATGGCAACCCACTCCAGTATTCTTGCCTGGAGAATCCCAGGGATGGGGGAGCCTGGTGGGCTGCCGTCTATAGGGTCACACAGAGTCAGACATGACTGAAGTGACTTAGCAGCAGCAGCAGCATATGTATTGTGGCGTTATTCACAATAACCCAAACACTGAAGCAACCTAAATTTCCATTGATAGGTGAATAGATAAAGTAATATTCCATATTACTCAGGCATAAAAAAGAATGAAATCTTGCTTTTTGCAATGACCTGAGGAGATCTAGAGGATATTATAAAAAGCAAAGTAAGTAAGGGAAAGGCAAATACCACATGACTTCCCTTACACGTGGGATCCAAAAACCAGAACAAATGAATAACAACAATAAACCCCAAACAGAAAGAGACTCACAGATACAGGGGACAAACTGGCGGTTGCCAGAGGGGAGGGAGGTGGAGGAACGGACAGATGGTAAAAGGGGTTAAGAGAGAGGAACTTCCAGTTGGAAAGTAAATCAGTCCTGGGGCTGTAGTGTACAGCACAGAGAATATAGTCAGCAAAACTGCAATAATTTGGTAATGGGACAGATGGTTACTAGACTCATTGTGATGATTATTTCATAAAGAATATAAATGTCAAAACACTCTGGCATACTCAAAACTAATATAATATTGTAGGTCAACTGTATACTTCAATAGAAAAATACCAGCAAAAAATAATTTATTATAAAAGTTTTCAAGTAATCCAGTTTTTTTTTCATTTTGTAGCATTTTGATGTTAATTATTTGTGTAGTTCATCAAGACTCTTGAAACATCTCACATTAATTTAAAGGGAAACCATTTTTCTATGTCTTACAGATACGCTTTTCTTTCTAGAAATTGAACTTTGTGTTTTATTTTTGTTTTAGTTTGGTTATTCAAATAGATATCATGTCAAGTAAATAATCTTCAGTAATATGTTGATAACAATCATTCTTTTTATATTTAAAAATAAACACCTATTTCCAATTGGAAGCAGTCTATCAAAAATGAATGCTTGCAGAGCTGTGGAGGAATGCTTTTCTAGATAAATAATCAAGAAAAGAAAGGATGATAAAATGGTACTAAAGCAAGACTGAGTCATCATCTCAGAAATAATTCTTTTTATTTCAATAGCAAGAATATTGAGGGGTTAAAAAGCCTTATTTTCAAAGCCTTTTTTTTTTTTTTTTTAAACAACTAAGGAAAAAGGAAAAGAAAACTGGAAGAAACAAAATTCTAAATTTGCTTAAAGTTTTGAGCACACGTGCTAATTTGGGTACATTCATTTCAAGACTGCACTTTCTTTCTGGTATAGATGCTTAAAACGTTCAAGTTTGGGGATTGTTAAACGAATTCTACTTTGAACTTCTATTTGTGTTTCCTCCAGTTATTTTTAAAAGTCTCTTTACATTTTACTAATTTTCCGCATTGTAAAATATACATTTACAATTTAACCATAATAATAATAATGCAAATTTTCAGCCTCCTCCAAACAAACTTTGCTCAGGAAATGAGTTATGTAGGGATAAAGGTGAGGATAAGGCCCTGTCTTGGCCGGAGTCCACCGTACAGAGCAGGTTTCTGATTCAGAGTTTCCTGATTTTGTTAAGCCGGTTCCTGAGGTGATATGATGAAAAAGACCGACTCATGGAATCCTTGCAACCTGTTCTTGTCTGCCATCCCAACAGTTTTTTCAGTGGTCTATATCTCTTAATAAATCTCTCTTTGGGCTTACTTGGTGGTCCAGTGGTGAAGAATCCACCTTGCAGGGCACATGGGTTTGACCCCTGGTCTGGGAAGACCCCATATGCTGCAGAGCTGTTAGGCCCCGAACGGCCTAATCACGGGAGACGTCGCTTCCCAGATCACCAAGACTCGAATTCGATGCAATCAGCAAGAGGATTTATTAAACCGGCGTGCCGGGGTTCGATCTTCCTCGGAAGGAGCGAACCCCGATGCTAGTTACAAGGGGGTTTTTATACATCAAAAGCTATAAGCAGGTGTAGGTGGGGTGAAGACAATCTCAGCAAACTGATTGGTGGGCATAATTTGACCTTTACAGAGAAAGGTCTGAAAGCTATCAGGCTGAAACGGCCAACCGACCACCTCATACCTTGCGGCGATTAGCCAATTTTCTAGAAAAGATTAACAGAGAAACAATTACCCAGGGGGTCCCTTTTAAGGCCAGGAAACTAGACTATAGATTATCAGATAGAGGGCAGGTTCCTTTTCCATGAGTCATGACTAGCCCTTAAGAAACAGAACAAAGGGTAGTTTTAAAATTTAACTTTTTCTCTTCATTCCCCTCTTCTTTTTGTCTAGATTTCAATCTTGAAATCATATGTTTGGTACATCACTTAATGATGCCGGAATATCTTTTCATTTTTGTGCAAAGCATAACACCTAGCTATTTGAGGCATGCTTAGCTTCAGTGAACAGAACATAGTTACCGGACATCTATACTTTTAACAGGGTGGCGGGACAGAGAGCTCAGGTCATGCCTGGGCTAAAGCCCAGGGCATGCCTAAGGGCCCTGCGATAACGCATGAGCAGCTCCCAGGACCTAACCCTTCACGGGCGGTCCCCCGCAGCTCCCCCGTCTTCAATCTTTAAAAGCTCTAAAAGATGTCTGTGTTGTAACATGTTCCGGTGTATTGACATTTTTATATATAAGAATTCTTTAAAAATGAGTTTTATAAGACAAGGCGCTAAGCATATTAAGATAAGTACAGTGGTTAATACCACTCCAACGGCAATCATGCTTTTCCACAAAGAATGAAGGCTAGGGAAGTTGGAAAACAAATTTTTTACAAGGTTGTCGGCCATTTCAGCTATATTTAAAGTTGCTTTAGGAGCATCTTCAATATCAAGAATTTCATTATGTAATCGTAACAGGTCAATAGATACATTAGAATTGAACCAGATTCCTTGTAAATGATTTTTAACTCTATCCCAAGGGAAGTCTGAATCATTATAAGGTTTCCTAGTGACACAAATCCATTTATAGTTTGCATGACATCGTATTTTCATTCTAAAATTAATACTTTTGACTTCTTCTCCAATAATTTTTATAGTATCGTACAAAGCAGATAATCTGTCTTCTATTTTTCTATCTATATCTTCCTGAGTTCCCATTACTTTAGTAACATTATGAGACAAGGAATCAACTACAGCGGCATCTTGAACAGATTGTGCGAGTGCCACAGAAGCAGTAACAGCAGTTGCTATAAGAGTGATTAAAGAGACTATTCCTAGAATAATAAGTCCTATCTCTCGTCTAGTCCTACTAAGAGCATTATTAATTTTATGTAGCAATTCTAAGGCAGTTTCATCATACCAAGAGTCAGTTATTTCTACCGGTAGCATTACAAAAGCTGGTTGTTTTACAACTAAAACTTGTTCCCCCTTCTTTACTCCCCGAATACAATTGGTAAGCACACAATCAGTACAATTTATATGGTAGACGCTAGAAGAAAACATAATATTTACATATCCTTGAATTAACATAAATGGAAAAGGTACACAAGCTCGGGGATATCTGTGAGCAATTCCAACATTTCCATATTTGCTTCCACTAATATTGGGCTGTAAAAACAATCCTAAACCATAATCGAATGCAGCTAAGAGTTTCCAGATTCCAGTTTGGTAAGTGGGAACAGTGTTAACTGACAAAATTGGAGGGTGTTGTCCTCGACATTCTGGACATTCAAGTGTCCCTTTAGGTGCCCAATCCCATAAATCTATGTCGTTATTGATTTTATATACTGTGGCAGTTCGTGCACGGCATAGGGTCCCTTCCACCTGGGCTCCAAGTTGTGCTGCCGATGTCGTCTGACATAGACGGCGTCTCCTACTTGGAACGGATGGGCCTCCCCTGGGGTGCCAGGCTGGTAGGCTGCAGCGAGTTGAGTCCACACCTCCTTCTGAACCAGCTGGAGTCCCTTCAGCCTAGCACACAGATTACCATTATTAAAACTGCGGGGATCAAATCCCTCTCTGAGAGACAATATAGGGGGAGGTGCCCCGTACAGGATCTCGAAGGGGGAGAGACCGAAACAAGAGGGGGTGTTCCTTACTCGGAACAAGGCCAGGGGAAGGAGCACCGTCCAGTCAGTACCGCCAGTCTCCAAGGACAATTTAGCTAGGGTCTCTTTTAGAGTTCTATTCATTCTTTCCACCTGCCCTGAACTCTGGGGTCTGTAGGCACAATGTAACTTCCAATCGGTCCCCAAAAATCTAGCTACTTTTTGGCTCACTAGGGCAGTAAAAGCTGGCCCATTATCTGATCCTAACATCTTTGGCGCTCCGAAGCGCGGGAAAATATCTTCTAAGATCTTTTTGGCTACTGTTGCTGCACTTTCATTTTTGGTGGGGAAAGCTTCCACCCACCCTGAGAAGGTATCTATAAAAACCAGTAAATATTTATAGCCGTATCTCCCAGGTCGTACCTCGGTGAAATCTAATTCCCAATAAGTTCCTGGTCGGTCTCCTCGTAGCCGTTTACCCCGACCGGTTTTGTTCTGGCCAGCATTTACCTCTCGGCAAGGTCTGCAGTTCTGGACCATGTTCTCAGCCAGTTTAAAAAGTCCTGGCACTTCAGGTTCTGTCTTGTTTAAGAGGGAGACTAACTTCTTAGCTCCCAAATGAGTCCACTGATGCATTTGTTTTAACATCTCTTCAGCCTCTTTCTCTGTTGTGGCTCTCCATTTAAGTTGCCGGGGGCGATCTCGAGAACAGGTAACCAGTAACTCTAGTATTTCGCCCTTGGCTGCTTCTCGCGCAACCTTGTCAGCCATATTATTTCCCTTAGTCACCAGGGACTGATCTTTCCGGTGTCCGGGGCAATGAATTATACTGACTTTTTCAGGCAACATGAGAGCGGCTAGTAACGCCAGGATCTCATCTTTATTTTTAATTTCTTTTCCAGCCGAGGTAAGGAGCCCTCTTTGCTGATATATGGCCCCATGGACATGCGCAGTTGCGAAGGCATATCTACTGTCGGTGTAGATATTTACCTTTTTTCCCTGAGCTAGCTCCAACGCCTTTGTGAGAGCAATTAGCTCGGCTTTCTGGGCTGACGTTCCTTGAGGAAGGGCAGTTGCCCAGATTACATTAGTCCCATCTACCACAGCTGCCCCTGCCCGCCGCTTACCTTCTTCAAGAAAACTGCTCCCGTCCGTATACCATGTTACCTCGGCATCCTGGAGCAGCTGGTCGGAGAGGTCCTGACGCGTCCCATGCACCTCCGCCAGCACTTCCTGGCAGTCGTGTATCACCTTGGATTGGCTGGGGTCAGGCAACAGCGTGGCAGGGTTGAGTCCTGTGGCTGGCATAAATCTGACTCGTTCAGAGTTCAGGAGCAGCGTCTGGTAGTGGGTCATTCTGGCGTTGGTCAGCCATCTTTCGGGGGGTTGGCGGATCACGCTTTCTAAAGCGTGAGGTGCAGTGACAATCAAGTTTTGTCCCAGAGTTAGTTTGTCCGCGTCTTTCACCAAGACTGCTACGGCCGCCACTATGCGCAGACAATTGGGCCACCCAGCGGCCACTGGGTCCAGTTTCTTTGACAAATATGCTACGGGGCGATTCCACGGCCCCAGTTTTTGAGTGAGGACCCCCTTTGCAATGCCATTGTTCTCTGCCACGTAGAGATGAAACGGTTTGTTTACATCTGGAAGTCCCAGGGCAGGAGCTGACAACAAGGCTCGCTTAATGTTGTCAAAAGCTTTCTGCTCGCTCTCTCTCCAGACGAAGGGTGTACTGCCCTTTGTCAAGGGGTACAAGGGGGCAGCCATCTCCGCGAACCCCGGAATCCAGAGCCTGCAGAATCCTGCAGTTCCCAAGCCTTTTTTATAGACAATGCCCCTTCGGCTTGTTGCAGGACCGAATGTTGGGCCCCCGTATCTACCAGGAACTGTACAGGCTTCCCCTCCACTTTTAAAGTTACCCTAGGCTCGGGGAGGGGGTCCGAGCCCCGTCTCCCCTAATCCTCTTCTTCAAGGGCCAGGATCTTGTCTGGGGCGGAGGGCTTTCCCCTCTTCTTTTTGGGGCACTCCTTGAGCCAGTGTCCTATCTCTTTGCAATAGGCGCACTGATCTTTGCCTAGTGATGGCTTAGTTCCTGCTTTATTTTTATTGTGATCTCTCTTTCCAGCCCCATCGTCTCTCTTTGTTTCCCTTATTACTGTAGTCAAGATTTTTGCTAAACCCTTTACCTGTCTTTTCTCTCTCTCTATTTCTCGTTCATTCTGCTCTCGCATCCTCCTTTCTTCTCTCTCTTCCTCTGTCTCTCTCTTATTGAACACTTTATCTGCTTCTTTGACCAGGTCTTGAAGAGAAAAGCCCTGTAGCCCATCCAATCTCTGCAATTTTCTTTTAATATCTAATGCTGACTGGTCAATGAAAGCCATAGCTATAGTGGCCCTATGTTCCTCAGACGTGGGATTATAGGGGGTGAATCTCCTAAATGCCTCCATTAACCTATCTAGGAACACTGTAGGTGACTCAGTAGGCCCCTGTGTCACTTCTCTTACCTTAGCCAAATTGGTGGGGCGTCTTGCAGCCCCTCGGAGACCCGCTACTAGAGCCTGGCGGTAAACCCTCAGGTGCTCCCTACCTGCTGGAGAATTGTAGTCCCAGTTAGGTCTCGTCAGTGGGAAACCAGCATCTATCTCATTAGGAAGCGCTGTGGGGCGTCCGTCATCTCCCGGCACGTTTTTGCGGGCCTCCAATAGTACCCGTTGTCTTTCCTCTGTGGTGAGCAAGGTCTGCAACAATTGCTGACAATCATCCCAAGTGGGTTGATGTGAGAAAACAAGAGATTCTATTAAAGAGGTTAGTGCCTGGGGGTTATCTGAAAAAGAAGGATTGTTATTTTTCCAGTTATAGAGGTCAGAGGCAGAAAATGGCCAGTATTGGAGTGGCCGGACCCCATGATCATCAGGGGGCCCGTTCTCTCGAAGGGGGAGAGCGGTAGAGTCTGGGGTGGCGGCCCGGCGGCTACGCGTTCCCGCCGCCGGGCCCATGTCCTCCCCTTGGTTCGGCTGTTCAGGCGGGGCAGTTGGTCGTGCCATCTGGGGTGCAGAAGGCGGGCCCGGCGCTGGGACCAGTGCCGGCGGATATGGTGGGGGAGAATCTAGGAGTAAGAGATCAGTTTGAGTGTCTGGGTATGTCTTTTTGGCTAGAGTCCCTGTTTCTTTTTCCTTTGCCGCGGGTCTTAAGAGAAGGATTCCTGCAGCGGGTCCCGACAGTGTTCCTGTGGAGAGAACAAAAGGCCGAACCCACGCCGGGGGTGAAAGGACCAGGTCTTCCCAGACAATAACATAAGGCACCTGGTCAGGGTGCCCAGTGGGCCCAGGAGTGGAAACCACAGCTTTAATTAGATTAATTTGTTCTGAAGAAAATGATCCCTCCGGTGGCCATCCGGTGTTAAAACTGGGCCACTCTTCTGAACATAAAATCTGCCATTTCCCTTTCTTCACTAATACCGAGAGGTTTTGGGCCCTAGCCCTGACCTCTGCCCAATGATCCAGTGTCAATGATAAAGGGGTCGTCACGGTCTGTCCCATGGTCGGTCTGTCACAGAAAAGACAAGTACAAAGAGAGACAAACAGAATCCACCGAGGTGGCAGAAGGATTAGACAAAAGTGGCTGCTGCAAGTTTTGCCCCCGGCAAGCCTTTTAGACAGACGAGCTCCTTAGCTCTACGGACAGGCTATACCGGGGACTCCACTTGATTCAGATGGAGGGGAGTCGTCACGACCCCTCTCCCAGTTTGGCGTCCCGGGCGTCCCCAAGATCGCCACAGATCTGTTATGGTGAAGGGGGAGTCTTGGCGGCCCCACCTTCCAGACTGACGTCCCGGGCGTCCCCAGGATCGTCACAGATCTGGTCCTGGTTCAGATTCAGAGCAGATACAGACGCGCGTGAACAGAACCTAGCTTCAGCGGCTGGAGAAAATCAGAGGAAAAAAAGATTACTGAGGATAGCCACCAAAAATCCTACCGGGAGAGGTGGCGGCCAGAAAGGTGGACTTGTGGCGTGCTTAAAAACCATTTGTGTGCCTATACTGTTGCACGGAAGTTTTCTTGCTGGGGGCGGGCGCCCTAGTGGCTTCTGGCCCGTTCCGTGACCCCCTTATCCTGTCACGGGAGTCTTCAAGTGGCAGGCGCCCTAGCGGCTTTTAAATGCCTGACCCGTGCCCACGGGGATAATATTAGGCCGTATCCTCAATTAAGGAAGGGTAAGGGAAGTTTCACCCAATCGGGTGGTGGTTACTAGGGCTCGCTTGTCGTGAGGCCTTCAAAGTCCACCAGGGAGTAGCCCTGGCCGGGACTAATCAATTGCCCCACAACTGCTCGCCCGTTCACCGAAACTTCCGAAAATGAGGAGTCAGGAGCAGTTCAGAAAAGATGGATCGGAATCAGCGTAAGACAGACCTGACATAAAACAGAAGGCAGACCCAACACAGACTCACAGTACACGAAACAAAAAACAGACTCACAGAATGACGCTCGAGCGTACCTCCGAATCCAGTAGTCCAGGAGATCTGGGAGAAGCGAGGGATCCCGGACGAGCCCCCAGATGTTAGGCCCCGAACGGCCTAATCACGGGAGACGTCGCTTCCCAGATCACCAAGACTCGAATTCGATGCAATCAGCAAGAGGATTTATCAAACCGGCGCGCTGGGGTTCGATCTTCCTCGAAAGGAGCGAACCCCGATGCTAGTTACAAGGGGGTTTTTATACATCAAAAGCTATAAGCAGGTGTAGGTGGGGTGAAGACAATCTCAGCAAACTGATTGGTGGGCATAATTTGACCTTTACAGAGAAAGATCTGAAAGCTATCAGGCTGAAACGGCCAACCGACCACCTCATACCTTGCGGCGATTAGCCAATTTTCTAGAAAAGATTAACAGAGAAACAATTACCCAGGGGGTCCCTTTTAAGGCCAGGAAACTAGACTATAGATTATCAGATAGAGGGCAGGTTCCTTTTCCATGAGTCATGACTAGCCCTTAAGAAACAGAACAAAGGGTAGTTTTAAAATTTAACTTTTTCTTCAAGCAACTAAACCCGTGAGCCACACCTGAGTCCCTGCGCGGCCAGTACTGACGCTCAGGCATCTGGAACCCCTGCTCTGCCCCAAGAGAGGCCAGCGCAGTCAGGGGCCTGCACTCCACAGCTAGGGGAGAGCCCCTCTCACCACAGCTGGAGAGAGCTCATGGGCAGCAACAAGGGTCCACCACAGTCAAAACATTTTAAAAATAAATGAAAAATAAATCTCTTTTTGGTTAATATAGCTGACATTCCCCTGTCACCTTCAGCTGAGAAACCTGACCCATACATTTTCCTTCTTTCCTTTCTCTCTATCTCCCTTCCTGCCTTTCTCTCTTTCCTTCCTTCTTTCCCTTCTTCCTTCTGCCTTAGCTAATTATTCTTCCCAGTAAAGACTCTAGCAATATAAACGTATTAAACAGTTAAGGTGCATTTTTTTTTTTCCAAAATGGAGATTTTGGATGTACTCCACGGCATAAATCCCAAATATCAGATCTCCTGGCAGGTCACATTGTCCCAAATAATCCTAGTTTCACTTTTCCTCTGTGTATAACTGCAGCTTCATCTTGGGTGAAAGCATATTAGATATCCTAAATAATATTGCTATCAGTAATTCTGTAGAGAAGAAAAGCTAAGGATGTCAGAAAAGTAACTGTATTTTTGATAGCAGGATGATAATTTTATGAAACTCCAGAGGCTTGACAGTTGTTTATAATCCACAGAAATGAAAGGAATGTAATAGGAAGAGATTTATCAGTTTAATCTTTCTGCATTTTGACAACATGTATATAAAGACTAAACCATTTGTAAATATGGTACAGTTTTTGGTGATGATGTCATGGTTAGTAGAAGTAAAATTTCTCATATAGTTAAATGACTAATGGAACATATATATTGGAACATTGTAGTAAATGAAATATGATTATAAGAAACTGATATTGCCTTATGGCAATAAATGTAGGACTTAAACAGATTTTCATCATAAGCCAAGCTACCTGGCTAACCTGTAAAAAGAGTCTGAAGATATATGTCTTTGAAACATCATCGATGCTTCAGAATCTCAAATAGGTGATTTTCTTGATAAAAGTGTGAGCTTATTTATAAAACTCCTTTTCACTAAGAGAAAAATATCAACTAAAAAAAAAACTGTAAAAATTAAAATGTGAGGAGAGATCCCCTGAATAAAGACCTGACAACCCACTGCAGTATTCTTGCCCGGGAAATCCCATGGACAGAGGGGGCTGGCAGGTTACAGTCCATTTGGTTGCAAAAGAGTCAGACATGACTGAGCAACTGAAAAACTAAAATGACAACAACAACTATTTTATAAACTTGAGTAGCTGGAGCAAGCATTATTTGTGTGGGCTGTAATACCCTCATTTTACAAAAAAAAAAAAAAGCTGAAGTGGATGATTTAGTCCCTGGTGATTTAGTCCCTGAATTGGGATCAGTTGAGGATCCAGACTCTTGAGAGTCCCTTGGACTGCAAGGAGATCCAACCAGTCCATTCTGAAGGAGATCAGCCCTGGGATTTCTTTGGAAGGAATGATGCTAAAGCTGAAACTCCAGTACTTTGGCCACCTCATGCGAAGAGTTGACTTATTGGAAAAGACTCTGATGCTGGGAGGGATTGGGGGCAGGAGGAGAAGGGGATGACTGAGGATGAGATGGCTGGATGGCATCACTGACCTGATGGACCTGAGTCTGAGTGAACTCCGGGAGTTGGTGATGGACAAGGAGGCCTGGCGTGCTGTGATTCATGGGGTCGCAAAGAGTCGGACACGACTGAGCGACTGAACTGAACTGAACTGAACTGAGGATCCAGACACGACTAAGCGACTGAACTGAACTGAACTGATGGTCTTGTGATTCCCAGTGCAGTCTCTCTTATCCTATGCCCGCGTCACCTCTCCAGAAGACAAAATGAGTGGATATTAAAAACCTAGAAAGGAGGATTCACAAACGCTGGCCCAAACTAGGCAACACCAAAGACTCCAAAGAAGCTACACCTACCCCATTCGATGGTAACTTCTGTGACTCCTGGGAGTCTCTTCCCTGCTCTCTTTGCTCCATTTCCCTTTTCCTCCCCCTTTATAATAGGTCAGCTAATTTGATCAGTTAAATTGGTTTAAGGTGTTAATGGATCCTAATGGCTTCATGTATTACCTTGTTGGCATTTTAACAAGGGCTATCAACGGTGAGTGACTAATGCTGGGAGCTTTGGACATTCTGTAAACTATTCCAGAAGCATCTTAGTAACATTCCTGTCACCACTGACAGGAATTGAAATGCAAAAACATTCCTTTCTAGAAATTTTATCTTGGATGTTTGTTATGACTTTTATTAAGTGAGCCTCCTAGTTATACATCTATAAGTAGATGATTATATCAATACAGTGTATTATTTCAGGGTTTTTCCCCTAAGAAAAAGCATAATGTTTTTATTAAGTAACTATTTGACATATTTCTGTTTTTTCTCCATTTTTTTGGCTCCAGACTTTAACTGCTTTTTTATTTATCAATGATCTTGCAATACTTTTGTAAAGAATATAGAAAGTTGTCAGGTTTTTCCCAGCATGACTGATCAGAATTTGTATTTTACTGTTGATAATTGAGTGCATACAGCCTGTACACACTGTCATCTTGATTATCTACAGTATTTCTAGGGGACTGTACCTCACAAGTACAGGAATTCTGATCAATTCAATCTCATACATTTCTTATAAAAAAGAAAAAAATGAGTGCAGAGTGTTCATAATTATATGTTGAATTATCAAATGTATTCCTTTTTATTGAGGTATAGTTGATTTATGATATTATATTAGTTTCAGGTGTACAACAGTGATTCAAATTTTTGTAGATCATATCCCATTTAAAGTTATTATAAAATATTGGCTATATTCCCAGTGCTGTACAAATATATAAAGTCTATGTTGGATCCTTCTTCCTGGGCTAGCCAATGCAAAGTCTTTGAGGTAAAGAACCAAAGAGTTACATTTTTTTTTTAAGTTTCTTAGGTAAGATACTTTACCAATTCTCCTTTTTTCCAAAATGCTTCTTGAATTTGTCCCTTTCTTTTTCACTCTCATTCATTCTGCTGGTACAGAACCTTATCCTTTTTGATCTACATTTCTTAATATGTCTCAGAATTTTCTCAGATATTAATATCCCATTTGCCAAATCCATGTGGCAGTGTATGGACCTCCCACTCGAGTCCCTCATCCACGAATTTCCAGACCCTCAGGTGAAATTCAGTCTTCACCCTTGCATTCTACGCTGCTTGCAGTATACTTTCACCTTATTGCCCAATCTATTGACCACCCGAAGAAAATCATCTTCCTGCCCTAGTTCATGGCACTTTCATTTTCTTCCTGTCCATTCAGAGTTTAGCCAGTCTTCTTAGCAACTGGTCCAGAGTTACGTTAAAACCTTTCCCAGAAAACTCAGTCATCCTTTAGTCCCTTTTTACACTTCTGCTAGAGCGAACTTGCACCATTTTTTTGTCTTCTTGGTGATGTTATTTTGCACCAATTTATACTAGTCTCTATCAGGTGTTTCATATGCATAACTTTTAACTCACCAAAAAAAGAGAAAAAAAATCCCTGAGAGCAAGGATTATGCCATTATGCCTAAACCTATCAGATATTTTTGAGACATACTCATTAAGAGAGTTTTAAAGTAAACTGCTCAATCAAGCAGAAGAGGCTGGCAAGATTTTTACCAAGAAATAAATGGCATCTACAGCAAATGGTGGAAAAAGTGTAGACAGAAGCAGGTTACAAAAAAGCTAATAAAAAAAAAAGTATCATCCAAACTAAAATAATTTGGAGTAAAAAATGGTACTAAAAATACTTAAAATTATTCACTTTTTTCAATGCTCTGTCTGTGAAATGTCTATTGAACTCTTCAGAAATGAAATTCTTTTTAAAAAATGAAAACAACATACATATATATCCCTTAGTGTAACATACCAAACCATCTTTTTATTGATTACTGATTTATTGATTAGAAATAAGATAAGCAGAATATTTGTTCTTGGTATTAAATCACATCTTAAAATCACATACTTTAGTGAATTACTTAGATATAGCTCTTGAATAAAATGCCATTGGTATTTTTCTCAAATATGGTATCATTTTTATTCTTTCATAAAATTGCCTGTAGTAGTCTTCTAAATTGCATTTTATATTTAACAGATTAAAAATTGACACCTTCCATTGAAGGTTTTCCATAGATTATATTATTTGGAATTGAGAGAACACTTTTTATATGTGCTGAGGT
Source organism: Oreotragus oreotragus (assembly GCA_006410675.1). Classification (NCBI taxonomy): domain Eukaryota; kingdom Metazoa; phylum Chordata; class Mammalia; order Artiodactyla; family Bovidae; genus Oreotragus; species Oreotragus oreotragus. The sequence continues at coordinate 305,259 of SJYX01014718.1, read as the reverse complement.
AAGCTCAGAGCAAATTCTGCCAAATGGAGAATATTCTCAATTGTAAAATTTTTGTATTGATGTATATAAATATTTCAACTCAAATATTTTCACAGTAGAAAAAATTAATAAACAGAAATCTCAGAGTCAAGAGACCACAGTGGAAGCACTCACTCCCATGACAATAGCAGAGCCCAAGAGGAAGAAAAAAGATTCCTCTTCTTTCCTGTCAAGTCCTCAGTCAATAAAAGGCCATGGACTCTGTCTGTGTTTACGATAGCCCTCTCAACTCATTTTCTCCTTTCTAGTAAAGGATATTCTTTCCTTGTGAGACCATGCATGTGGTTCACAATAGATGCAGACCCCAACCATATGGTTACAATTTTCTGCTCATTCCAAATAAATCCTTCTTTGTTAGAAAAATATCTGGCAGTTATTTTATTTCAGGTCAACAACAGATAATCACATTTAGCCTCCAGTTAGAAGCCATTCTTTATTATTTTTACATGAAAAAAACATATCACCTATGTATGTTCTCAATATGATTTTTGAATGTTTTATTTACTTTAGATTGTACAAAATTACACACAATGTTAATTTCATTGTATTCCATAACATAACTTATCCAATAAAGTATTAAAACTCCAATAACATTGTGTTCCTGCTAGTCAAGATACTCCAACGTAAAACTATAGAATTTTAGAATTAAATCTTATATACTCTTTAAGCAACTATATTGTTTAACTTGCTCACTCCCTCTCTTGCTTTTATATGGATAAATACCAGATATGGCTAAAAGCCAGTCATCATGTTCACTAGTATTGTTTTTCAATAACGGCAATGCAAGAAAAACTTTTTTAAAAACGGCATTTTGAGAACCCCCATCATTGATGTTTACTAAAAATTTCATATTGATTCTGAAGAAAATAAGCCCCAACCAAATGTTTACTCGTAAAATAGTGTAAGGAAAACACATTTCTGCAATGGGCAGCAAGCAGAAAGAGCAAGTGAACACTGCTATGTGGAAGTATTGCTTTATTTTCAGTGACATCTTCATCCCATGAACTTTGCATCAGTGATAAAGTTATTCTCAGTCTGGTTACAGATGTGTGTGTATGTGTTTTTGTGTGTGCCTGTGAATATGCATTGTGTGTGTGTGTGTATGATGTGTAGCAACTGCAGTTTCTATTGCAGAATTCTATAGCTTGTTTGTGTGCGATTATGAATTCTGTGTATACAACAACCAATTCCAAGGATATTTCTGCCCCAAAGATTTTTTAATGTTATAAGAACATCATTTTTACCATTAATCTCATTCTTAATAAAATTTATAATGACATTACCACTGCAAAAAACAAAAATTTTATTTTCAATGTTGAACTTTTTAAGTGACTATCTGAATTAAGCATTTATAAAAATATCAGATTTCTCATCTTTCAAAGAATGAAAATCCAAACCTTTACTTGAAAGCCATGAAGTATATGGAAAAAAGACATATTATTATTAGTCTTAGCTTAATTTATATTTATTTTTGTAGAATTTGATGGCATTAATATAATATAGTTTGTATAATTATCTTTCTCTGCTAATAGAGTCAGTACATTAGCAACAACCACTTAACTTGCAGATTAATAAAAGAAAGCTTGAAACTGAAAATAAGCAAATACCTTTTAGTAATTAAAACAGTGCCATACTTTAGAGTTATATTTAAAGGCATATTCTGGATCTGTACATTTTAAGTCATCAATATTCGGGCATAATCTTATTAAAATAACTATTGGAAAATTTCAATACCAATTTTTTTTCAAGAAATAAATTTAGTTCTTAATTTTTAATTTAATGTAGACATTGTTTTCTTGAGTTCATGGCTACTAGAAAGTGTTGGTTGTAAACTTAAACTGTTACCATACAAGATATGGGCTAACGATTCTGAAACTACACTTAAATTAGGCTTGGATAAAGAAGTGAATTTGTTTTAGATAATGAGACCTAAGATTCTCACTTTCTGAGAACTTATACATAATCAAAATGTAATGTTTTCTACATACAAATTTCTAAGTGCTAGAATAAACTTTAATACTATTGGATTTTAGGCTTCCCTAGTGGCTCAGAGGTTAAAGCATCTGCCTGCAATGTGGGAGACTTGGGTTCGATCCCTGGGTCAGGAAGTTCCCCTGGAGAAGGAAATGGCAACCCACTCCAGTATATCTTGCCTAGAGAATCCCGTGGACGGAGGAGCTTGGTGGGCTACAATCCACAGGGTCGCAAAGAGCCAGACACGACTGAGCGACTTCACTTTCACTTTCATTGGATTTTAACCGCCAAAATCAAAACAGATGAAAACAAAGCAAAAAAAAAAAAAAAAAACCCAAGAAAACTATGATCCCATAATCATGCAAACAAGGAATTGAAAAACTAAAAGGGGAAAAGAGAGAAAATGTTGTCAAAGCAAATGTAAATTATAGATCCATTGTGCAGGACCATTTAGATACACCTTATGTTCGATTTATGTATGTATGTATACAAGAGTGCTCAGCCTCCATTTCCTCCACATATTTCACATACATCTAACCTGTAATCTGCCGTGCCTCCCACGTAGCCCATTAGCTCAAAGTCTGAAAGTTCCCTGCGTCATGTGAACCTTGGGAGGAAAAACAGCACAGCTGTCTCGGACGTCATGTGGCCAGCCCGGATAGCAGCGTCAAAGGCATCTCCTGCTTGACTGTGGGACTCCTTTCATCGTGAGTATGCGCAGGCGTACCTCACATTATTTCACTTCTCAGACACTGCATTTCTTACGAAGTGAATGTTTGTGGCAGACCTGCATCGAGCAAGTATCTATAGACACCATTTTTCAACAGCATTTGCTCATTTTTTGTCAGTTTCACATTCTTACAATTCTTATATTTCAAACTCTTTCATTTATTATACTTGTTATGGTGATTTTTTGATCAGGGGTCTTTGATATTACTAGTGTAATTGTTTTGGGGAGCCACAAGCTGCACCCATATAAGATGACAAACTTAACTTGATAAATATGTGTGTTCTAACTGCTCCACCAACTGGCTGCTCCCATGTCTCTTTCCCTTTTCTGAGACCTCCCTATTCCCTCAGACACAAGAAAGTTGAAACTAGGCCAATTAATGCTCTTACAATTGCCTCTAAATGTTCAAGTTAAAGGAGAAGTTGTATGTCTTTTACCTTAAAATGAAAGCTAATAATAATCAAGTTTAGTGGGAAAGACATATCAAAATCTAAGGTAGGCTGAAAACTAGGCCTCTTATACCAAATAGTTAGCCAAGTTGTGATGCAAAGTAAAAGTTCTTGAAGGAAATTTAAAGTACTGCTCCAGTGACCAAACAAATAAGAAATCACAAATGATAAGAAAAATAAAACAGTCTTATTACTGATATGGAGAAAGATTTCATGGCCTGCATAAAAGATCAGAGCAACCACACTATTCCTTTAATCTGAAGCCAAATGCAGAGCAATGCCCTTGCTGTTGTTTAGTTGCGAAGTTATGTCTGACTCTTTGCGACCCCATGAACTGTAGCAACACCAGGCTTCCCTGTCCTTCACCATCTCCCAGAGTTTGCTCAAATTCATGTCCATTGAGCTAGTGATGCCATCCAACCATCTCATGCTCTGCTGTTCCCTTCTCCTGCTTTCAATCTTTCCCAGCATCAGAGTTTTTCTAAAGAGTCAGCTCTTCACATCAGGAGACCAAAGTATTGGAGCTTCAGCATCAGTCCTTCCAATGAATATTCAGGGTTGACTTCCTTTAGGACTGACNTGTTCCCTTCTCCTGCTTTCAATCTTTCCCAGCATCAGAGTTTTTCTAAAGAGTCAGCTCTTCACATCAGGAGACCAAAGTATTGGAGCTTCAGCATCAGTCCTTCCAATGAATATTCAGGGTTGACTTCCTTTAGGACTGACTGGTTTGATCTCCTTGCTGTCTAAGGGAGTCTCAAGAATCTTCTCCAGCACCACAGTGTCCAAGCATCAGTTCAGAACAAGGCCCCAGTTCTCTTCAATTCTGTGAAGGCTAAGAGAGGTGAGGAAGCTTCAGAAGAAAAGTCTGAAGCTAGCAGAGGTTGGTTCATGAGGTTTAAGGAGAGATTCCATCTCCATAACATGACAGTGCAAGAAGCAAGTGCTGTTGTAAAAGTTGTAGCAAGTTATCTAGAAGATTTAGCTAAGATAATTAAGGAATGTGGATGCACTAAAATGCAGATTCTCAATATAGTTGAAGCAGTCTGAAGATGTGACCAAATTGCTCCAAAAATGATACTGCTTGAAGCGATGAGGAGTTGCTTCTTATGGATGAGAAAAGAAAGTTGCAGTAGAAGCTACTCTTGGTGCAGAGGCTGTGAAGACTGTTGAAATGGTAACAAAGGATTTAGAGGTATTACAAGGAACTCAGCAGATGAAGCAATGTCAGGGTTTGAGAGGATTGACCCCAAATTAAAAGATGGGTAAAATGGTTGGTAAAATGCTATCAAACAGCTTTGCATGCTACAGAGAAATTGTTCATGAAAGGAAAAGTCAATTGAGGCAGCAAAATTCATTGTTGTCTTGCTTTAAGAAATTGTCACTGACACCCCAAACTTTAGCAACCACCACCCTGATCAGTCAGCCGACACCAACATGAGCAGGACCTTCCACCACGTTTTTAGATTTTTATAGATTTTTATAATCTATAAAATTACAGATTTTTATAATCTATAAAATAGATTATAATTTGCTGAAGGGTCAAGTGATGGTTAGTATTTTTACCAATAAAGTATTTTTAAATTAAGATATGTACATTGTTGTTTAGACATAATGTTATCACACACTTAATATACTGCAGTATTGTATAAACCTAACTTTTATATGCACTGGGAAACCAAAAAATCGTGATTCTCTTTACTGCAATATTTGCTTTATTGTGGTGGTCTGGTGCCAAACAAACCTGCAATGCCTTTGAGGCATGCCTTTATAGCAAATCATCATGTCACACACTTTAAATGTTAACACATAACAATTTGTCAGTTGTACCTCAATAAAACTGGGGAAAATCTATTGAAAGCCAGGATATTGCTAAGATAAATGAATGGAGCTTAATTTACATTTCTATCCCCAAGACAAATGGTAAGAGTTTCCATCTTGATGGGAATCCTTAGTAAAGAATGATGCCTCTTTGGGGCCCCATGGACTGTGGTTCCCCTGCCCATGGGATTTCCCAGGCAAGAATAATGGAGTGGGTTGCCATTTGCTACTCCAGGGGATCTTCCCCACCAAGGGGTCGAATCCACGTCTCCTGCATTACAGGTAGCTTCTTTACCACTGAGCCACCTGGGAAGTCCTAATAAATAAAGTATTCTCAAATAAAAAAATATATGCATTTTCTGCCTTAACTGGAGACCAAAAGAAGTTTGCTGTCTCCAGCTGCTCTTGGTGGTATATGCATTATCACTGGTTGCTCTGCGTGTTGTTCTTTAATGGAAGGCGTAAATAGTAATATTTATGAAGAGTTTGGGGGAAAGGGAGGTGGGTTACTGAGGACTGATTTCCTGAATTAAGTTCATGTTGAATGAAAACTGTTCACTGCACACATATATTACATACTGCTAGATGAAACTATGATAGAAGCTGGACATGCACAGAGGAATGTTACCAAACTAATTCTGGCTTATTTTTAATGTCATTAATAAAATTACTGCTTTGTTAAAAATTTAAAAATCTGGGGGGCAATACATATAAGCCAGCACTGCTTCAAGGAAAACAGAATTGTCTGTTAATACCTTTAGCCAGGGGCACTTTCAAATTTGCCATAAACTTTACTACATCTTCTAATTCTACAAAGTGATTTTATAAATTAATTTGGGTAGAACTGACATCTTTATAATATTCTCATTCATAATCATGGTAAATTTCATTACTAATACAGGTAAGATAGGGGAAGGTCCCCTTAATGGCTGTTAGCTGTTAATGGGCTGGTGGCAGCTAGACATGGGTGAATATAGCATCAGAGAACTGATCATCAGATAAGGCCCCTGAGAGTGTGACGGAGTAAGGCTAAAACAAGGCCAAGACCTAATGACACAGCCAAAAACAAGAGCGCCATGCAAGGCATAAAGATGACCAAATATTCACTTCCCAGCTAACATGAGAGAATGTTGCTACTTTGCCATTAGGGAATGAAATCTGCTCTATTCCTCATACCTCTTAGATAAAGTTGTTAAGATCACCAACAACCTGTAATCCTAAAGCAATTACTTTGCTCTCTCACATCATCCAGTCCAAAGCAGAATCTCGCTGCTTTCAGCCCTCCCCAAATCATCCATACCAGTGCAAACCCTATCAGAAGCTCCCTATACACACCTTCATCTTTCTGAGATGCCCCACTGTTACGGCATGCAGTTCTCCCCGCTCAGTCCCACAATCTGTAGAATTGATAACAGCTCAATTTGAAGACAGGTGTTCCTAATGGTCTTTGTCTTTTGGGCAGTGATGCAGGTCTTGTATGTCCTTAAATAATAGTTTGAATTTAGGAATTGTTATGTGCTGATTTGTGATCTCCAAAAGACATGTTTAAGTCTTCACTGCCAGTACCCAGAATGTGACCTTATTTGGAAATAGGTTTATTACAGATGGGATTCCTTGGTGGCTCAGATGGTAAAGAATTTGCCTGCAATGTGGGCAATCCAGGTTCAATCCTTGGTTCAGGAAGATCCTCTGGAGAAGGGAATGGCTACCCACTCTGGTATTCTTGCTTGGAGAATTCCATGGACAGAGGAGCCTGGTGGGCTACAGCCCATGGGGTCACAAACACTTTGTTACAGATGTAATTAGTTAAGATGATGTCATACTGGAATAGAAAGGGGCCCTGATCTGTTACGACTGTTGTCTTTATGAGAATATGACCATGGACACAAAAGGGAAAGCGCCATGTGAAGATGGAGGCAGAGCCTGGATTGATACATCTACAAACCAGTGAGCCCCAGGGCCTCCCAGAAGCTGGAAGAGACAAGAAAGGATCCTCCCTTGGAGGGTTTATACAATAGAATGGCCCAGCCAACATCCTGATGTTCTCTGGATCTGATGGACCTGATGGATCCGATGGGCCTGGACCTGATGGATCTCTAGTCTCCAGATCTGTGAGACAAGAAATTTCTGTTGGTTTAAGCCACTCAGCTTATGCTAGTTTGTCAAGGCCTAGGAAATGAATACAGGGTTTATATTTTTGTATAAACCTAGGTACTTTATTTTCCTAGGTACTTTACAATTTTCATTACTATTAAAATTAGTATTATTCTCTATTATAATTTTAATTGTTTTTTTTTAATTTTGTATATTTACTATATTAAAATATAAACATTCCTTTTGAATTTAATATTGATACTATACCCAATCATCTTGCAAAGCTTTATTATGTGTTTTAATTGTTTGGAAATTATCATACATTCTCTCTATTGATAAATGTGCTCTGTATAAATACTTATTGCTTTATATACTCTTTACCAATCCTTATACTTTATTTATTTATTTTTCTAGGCTTGCTTTTGCTAGGAACTTTAGTACAACAATGAATAATGATGAATGATGAGTTACAGTGAGCAGCAATGTCTTACTGATGTAGACTGGGAATATTTCTTAAGTTTTACTGTATATACCTATTTTTTCCTTAGTTTTCATTTGTCATAGTTTTCATTTCTCAATGTGTTAACTACATTGCAATATTTTCTGATATTGAAGCACTTGATTTCCTGTGATAAATCTTTCTTAGGTACAAAGTGTACATTAATACAGCTAGATTTGATTTACAGAAAAATATGTTTAAGACTTTCTAATCTATGATACCATGTGAGATTATCTCTAATTTTAGATTTTCTTGAATTTCCTGTCAGGTCTCATTTTCAAAATTATATTAGCTTCCTAACATTAATTTGTTAACCTACTGCCTAATTGTGTTATATAAAACTTTTTCTACGTTAGGATTTGAAATTAATAAATCTATAAAGTTGCCTTAGCTTACTAATAGCTTTTTAGAGGAAATGGTTTTAGACTGCCAGTTCCATATTTTAGAATAGATACAGAGTTATTTAGCTCTTTTTCTTCTTAAGTTACTTTGGGTAATTGAAATGGACAAATTTTCAATGTAGTGGCAAAAACTGTCTTCAGATCTTACTGCTATTTGTAAAATCTCTGTTGTATTAATAGCCATGTTCTCTTTTTCCCTCCTATGTTAATGTTTATTTGTACTGACTCTTAATCAAACCTACCATACAGGGTTCCTATGAGGATTAAACAAATTAATGCAATGTAAAGTATTCACATCAATGCCTTGCTAGAGGATTATTTATTTTATTAGTCTTTTAAAGAAACATTCTCTTGCTTTTGTGATTATGTATTTTTTCTATCTTATCATTGTAAGCTCTTGTCTCTTTTGCTTCTTTATTTCTACCTTTGTAAGAAATACTCTGTTTCCCTTTCAACAGCTTCTATAGTCAATTTATTTATAATATCTCTTGTTTTTGTTTTTTTTTTTAATGCGTTTGTCTAAAACTTTCATCTAAACAATTTCTAACTTCACATTTTAGAGTGTTGAATTTGGAATCATTATGAACATTTTGTGCTTTCTGCTTTATATGCTTTTCCTTTGTTTGTGTTTCTCCTTGTCTGCCTTCTGTTGGATTGATAAATTTGTTTTGTTTGCTCTTTCACACTCCTTACTGCCTTTATAAATGTTAACATACTTACTCAAATATATTTTTCTATCAGAGTCTAAAGTTTTCATTATTCTTTTGAATGAGAAACAAAACTTAGCAAGTGAATTTTTCATTGAACAATTTACTTTTAGGATTTTAGATTTGTACATATTTTGATTAAAAATAGTAACTTACAGTACACATTTTAATGTTTGTGGCATTTCTAATTCTGGTTTAACTTTTATTCTCGTTAAATTGTGTGCTTGAGTAAGTCTTCCAATAAGGTTCTGTGGGAAGAAAATTCTCGTACTTGTTTAAATAGCTGAAGAATAGCTTTACTTCTCATGCTTTAAAGTGATACTTTTGGCTGGATCTAGAATTTGAAATTGCAAGCTATTTTCCGCCAGTACTTAGAAGATTTTATTCCATCATTTTCTGTCATTCATTCTTGCTGATGAGTTCACTGCTGTATATGTAAATGTCATCCTTTGTAGGTACCTTTTAATATTCTTCCCAAAGACTTATAAGGTTATTTTTTCTTCATATTCTGAAATTTCACTAGAATGTGTGTCCATGGAGTAGTTTTTTTTCATTTATCTAGCTGGATTTTATAAGTATATTTTAATTTTTCTTCAAATGTAATTGAAATTCTCCACCATATTGAATAAATATTTCCTGCCACTACCTCTATTTTCAACTTGGGAAACCAAGTTTATTGATGCCTCATTCTACCCTTCAATGTCTCTTAATTTCTCTGTTGTACTTTTTTCTCTCTTTACCTCTTAAAGCCATGTTCTAAAAGAATTCCTCAAGGCTATATTTCAATTCAATACTCCTCTTTTTGAGTGTCTTTCTAGAGTATTATTTTGTGTGTGGAATTTAAAAATTAACATATTTTTATTGCAAAATGTATCCAACTGGCTCTTGAGTCATACCTGCCTGATTTTGTTTCATAGTATATTTTAAAAAATATGTTTGCTCTTTTTCCCTTTACCTCATTTACAATCACTTTAAGGAATTTCATTAATAAATCCATGTCTTTTACTGATCTTGTTGATTTGTTCCAAAATGTTAATTTTCTACTCATCTCTGCAGAATATAGACTCTTCTTAGTAAGAATTGTTTCAAATTGCATATTCTTTCTTTCTCTTTTTCTTCCTTGTTTTAAATCATTCCTACTTATTTTGTGGTTTTGTGATTGCCTCCCTTGATTGCCACTTCCTCCAGTGTAGCATCTGAACTAATAGTGGCAGGAGAATATGAAGGGTCTTGGAGCTCTCACAGGTCTAGTCACTTACCTAAATAGAGGCTTAGCTGCAGTCTACACACACTATACAACTTTCTATAACCTACTGCCTCAGGAAGCTTCTGTAGTTTGTAATCCCCCATTACAAATGACCCTACTCCAGCTTCTATCACCCTTCAAATGTCAGTTCTTAGCTATCCCTGAATATTTTCAGGCTTAGAAACCAGCAGAACTGTAGCCCTTGATTTTTCTGTGTAGTTTCTGTGCAATTTGTGGTGCATTCAGATGTTGATCTGTTTTTCAAAGTGAGACTAAAATATATATATATATAATATATATTATTATATTTATATACATCATAAAAACACACATATTCTATCACTGCTGTGTGATTTGACTAGAGAGTGTGGGTTACAATTTGAACTTGTAGCACTAGCTGAACTCCAACACATGAATGAATGTTTAAGACTTGTTTCTAGAGTAGAGATGAGTGCAATTGTGTGGTAGTTTGAGCATTCTTTGGCATTGCCTTTCTTTGGGATTGGGATGAAGACTGACCTTTTCCAGTCCTGTGGCCACTGCTGAGTTTTCCATATTTGCTGGCATATAGAGTGCAGCACTTTCACAGAGTCATCTTTCAGGATTTGAAATAGCTCAACTGGAATTCCATCACCTCCACTAGCTTTGTTCATAGTGATGCTTTCTAAGGCCCACTTGACTTCCCATTCCAGGATATCCAGCTCTAGGTGAGTGATCACACCATCATGATTATCTGGGTCGTGAAGATCTTTTTTGTGCTCTTCTGTGTATTCTTGCCACCTCTTCTTAATATCTTCTGCTTCTGTTAGGTCCATACAATTTCTGTTCTTTATTGATCCCATCTTTGCATGAAATGTTCCGTTGGTATCTCTAATTTTCTTGAAGAGATCTCTAGTCTTTCCCATTCTATTGTTTTCCTCTATTTCTTTGTATTGATCACTGAGGAAGGCTTTCTTATCTCTCCTTGCTGTTCTTTGGAAATCTGCATTCAAATGGGTATGTCTTTCCTTTACTCCTTTGCTTTTCATTTTCTCTCTTTTCACAGCTATTTGTAAGGCCTCCTCAGACAGCATTTTGCTTCTTTGTGTTTCTTTTTCTTGGGGATGGTCTTGATTCCGGTCTCCTGTACAATGTCTTGAACCTCAATCCATAGTTCATCAGGCACTCTGTCTATCAGATCTAGTCCCTTAAATCTATTTCTCACTTCCACTGTATCGTCATAAAGGATTTGATTTAGGTCATACCTGAATGGTCTAGTGGTTTTCTCCACTTTCTTGAATTTCAAACTGAATTTGTCAATAAGAAGTTCATGATTCAAGCCACAGTCAGTTCCCAGTCTTGTTTTTGCTGACTGTATAGAGCTTCTCCATCTTTGGCTGCAAAAAATATAATCAATCTGATTTCAGTGTTGACCATCTGGTGATGTCCATGTGTAGAGTATTCTCTTGTGTTGTTGGAAGAGGGTGTTTGCTATGACCAGTGAGTTCTCTTGGCAGAACNATCTTCTGCTTTTGTTAGGTCCATATCATTTCTATCCTTTATTTTGCCCATCTTTGCATGAAATGCTCCCTTGGCATCTTTAATATTCTTGAAGAGATCTCTAGTCTTTCCCATTCTATTATTTTCCTCTATTTCTTTGCATTGGTCACTGAGGAAGGCTTTCTTATCTGTGCCTGCTCTTCTTTGGAACTCTGCATTTAGATGGGTATATATCTTTCCTTTCCTCCTTTGCCTTTAGCTTCTCCTCTTTTCTCAGCTATTTGTGAGGCTTTATCATTAATTAAATAGTATTTGAGTGGAAGGAAATTAGACCCTTGTGTCATCAGATATACCTCATTTTGAAGGTGATATTCAGCATTTTTTAAAATGCTAAGACAATATTTCTGGAGACAATTGGTGAGAGTATTCTGGGTAGAGGCCAGAAGGCTGTGGTCATGGATGTGTACAGTGGGGATGAAGGCAGGAGTGGAGTGGGATGACAGTAGGTGAGGAAGGTGGAGGTGTGTGCTGCAGGTGGAGGCAGCGTCACGGAGGGACCATCATGAACATCTGACCCTTTACAGCTGGTTAAACAGGAACCATGACAGGATCCTGAGCAGAAGGGGGATGTGCCTTACTCATACTTCTGGGTCCAGATTTGCTGGCATATTGAGTGTTTCACTTTGACAGCATCATCTTTTAGGATTTGAAACAGCTCCACTGGAATTCCATCCCCTCCACTGGCTTTGCTTGTAGTGATGCTTCCTAAGGCCCACTTGACTTCACACTCCAGGATGGCTGGCTCTAGGTGAGTCACCGTGGGTGCAGGGGAGATTGGGGACCGTGGGGACACAAGGGCAGAGTCTGTAAGGCAAGTTAGGAGGCCCCACTAAAGCTCAGGGATGAGGCTTATGCAGCAACACTGAGCAAAGCCATCAAAGCCTAACAGAATTATCAGTGAGCACTGTGTTCCCTTATGAGGGACAGTAGAGCAAAGGGTTATAATTTTGTGAAAACAAGAGCTATTCACATGAAATAACTTTTTAAGGTACCCTATAGCTAATGACAATGCATGAAATAGCCTTAGTTCTGGGGGGATGTGTTTGTGTGATAGTTTGGGTGGTAATTGAACAAATATGTAATGTCTGCTGGCTTCAAGCCCCAGTTCTATCATTAACTAATGGAGTGACTTGAGACAAATTATTTAACCTCTTTGAGCTTCATTTTCTCTTCATGTAAAATAAGGAGTTTAGCTCAGTTGATCTCTAAGACATCTTCTATTTTAAATGTTTCATGACATGTGGTCTAAATTAATTCACATGACATTTACTTATTATTGAGTGAATTTGTCATCTAACATTGTGTAAGTTTAAGGTACAGCACTTTACAATAATACATTTATATAACTTGATATGATTGACACTGTAGTGATATTTATTGCCTAATATAGTTATTGCACAATTATTATTTTCTTTATTCATCTTAGTGTACATTAGATCCTTATAAATTATTATCAGTGAGGGGCTTCTTATCCAAAATACATAAAGAGTTCAAGCAACTCAATAACCCAAAAAATAGCCCAAAACTAAATAATCTGATTGAGATAAGCAGAACTTATTTATTGATTATCATTTTTGAATAGGACACAAATCTTACAGTTTTCATTAAAAATCTGTAAATGCAATGGAACCTTCAAGAACAAGAGCACTTAAAAAGGACATTTTCATGCAGAAGTCATCTAAGTGATTTTCAGCAACTCTCCAGATTACTATAATTATATGGTTATATAAAAGTAGCATCTTAGTATTGTATAAAGTTTTGGTATTTTTCCAATGTATTATANAGTTTTCATTAAAAATCTGTAAATGCAATGGAACCTTCAAGAACAAGAGCACTTAAAAAGGACATTTTCATGCAGAAGTCATCTAAGTGATTTTCAGCAACTCTCCAGATTACTATAATTATATGGTTATATAAAAGTAGCATCTTAGTATTGTATAAAGTTTTGGTATTTTTCCAATGTATTATATCATGTCAACATGATTAACTTTGGTATGGTTCCAAAGAGTCATGCATGCACAGATTTCAGATTTGATTTTGTATACATATGAAAATCATGGAATTTTTTTTAAAAAATAGATTGTATACTGATCTCAGAATATATTCACAACTTTAGATTTTCATGAAAATATTCATACTACCCACTAATCTACTAAAATTGCATGGAAATTTTTAAATTTAAAGTTGTTTTCACAATTTACTTTTGAGAGATACATATTCATTACCTCCAGACTTAACATATGATTGTAGTAAAGCGTTTTGCATTATTTTTTAATTATATAACTGTGCTGTATCACTTTTCTAATTGTGCTAAATAAAATATGCATTAAGTGGTAAAACATTTATTGGTAATGATGGAGGAAATTTACGTGTTTCACATGTGGCTATATCCCTTCTAAGGTCCATTTCTGTTAATATAGAATACTAACATATGTAATAATAACATTTATTGTCACTTCCTTGTTCTCTCATAAACAGATCTCCTGGAGCGCTTTGCCACAGGAACTCAAGAAATTTATATTCTTACAACTTCATAAAACGTTCAAAATTCCTCTATTCTTTCCATTTCCAAAATTAGATTTCTCACACATTTCATTGTTTTTATTTTACAAAGAAGAAGACTACTTGCAGAAAAATCACCATTTTTGTCTTTTCCTGATACTTTTCGAATTTCATTCTTAAAAAGCCAATAAATGTTTCATTTGTATGTGCAATATTGTTTTTAATTAATATGGATAAAAGAAATATCTTTTGATTGATAATATTGATAAATTTTCTAATTTGTGTATTCAAAATTTTCCAATGTGTGACATGAGAGTTTGTAGACTCTTGAATTCTAGGGACCTTGTAACTGGGCATGTACTAAAGAAAAAGTGTTTAGCCTAACCAGTAATTTAATAAACGTGTGTATATATATGCATAGATGCACATGTATATACATGTGCATATATATACACGTTTATTATATATATAGCTTCTCTTCCCTGGTAGCTTGGGTTTCTCTGATAGCTCAATTAGTAAAGAATCCACCTACATTGCAGGAGACCCCAGTTTGATTCCTAGGTTAGGAAGATCTGCTGGAAAAGGGATAGGCTACCCACTCCAGTGTTCTGGCCTAGAGATTCCATGACCTGGGTTCTATCCCTGGGCTGGGAAGATCCCCTGGAGAAGGGATGGGCTACCCACTCCAGTTTTTTTTGGCTTCGCTTGTGGCTCAGCTGGTAAAGAATCTGTCCGCAATGCGGGAGACCTGGCTTCGATCCCTGGGTTGGGAAAATCTCCTAGAGAAGGGAAAGGCTACCCACTCCACTGTTCTGGCCTGGAGAATTCCTGTATAGTCCATGGGGTCGCAAAGAGTCTGATGACTGAGCGACTTTCAGTTTTACTTTTCCCTGGTAGTTCAGCTGGTAAAGAATCTTCCTGCAATGCAGGAGACCCCAGTTCGATTCCTGGGTTGGGAAGATACGCTGGAGAAGGGATAGGCTACCCACTCCAGTACCCTTGGGCTTCCCTGGTGGCTCAGCTGGTAAAGAATCCGCCTGCAATGTGGGAGACCTGGGTTCGATCCTTGGGTTGGGAAGATCCCCAGGAGGCGGGCATGTCAACTTGCTCCAGTATTCTGACCAGGAGAATCCCCATGGACAGAGAGGATCCTGATGTACTACAATCCATGGGTCCCAAAGAGTTGGATGTGACTAAGCACACACACACACAAAATGTACATTATAGTCACATTCTTAGGCATCACTTCAAAAAGTTTTGAATCCCTCTGTCTGAGAAAAACACATAAGAATTCTTTGTTGCCTGGAGTAACACGTGCATAAACACCTTATGTACCCTGTTGTGTGTGTTTATATGTGTACCCACATGCATGGGTATCTATTTAGCATAATATGTGTCACATTGCTTAAGAAAATTTTTCTGATATCTAAAAATTTTAAACTTGTATAAGTAAAATATAGTATATATTTTGATGATTTATTTCAATAAATGTTTTCAAATAGGGCATTAAGAGTAATGGATAACTTAAAAATTTTTCATGTGTTCTATAGTAAAATATAAAAATACCTCTTATTATCTTGGTCTCTATCTGTGAAAGCTGATTTGTGTTTATATGCCCAAGTTAATCTTTCAAATGGCTTATAAAAATTTTTAAAGTATGTGATTTATATCAGTGACAGGTTCTTATTTTGTCTAGGTTGAAAGTATAATGTAGTTTCCCATCAATGTGGAAATGGATACATGTCTTATATGTTACCAAATAAATCATTTAAAATCTTTACATGTATGTGAGCAGAGTTTGTATGTGTAATATATTGAAACCTGTGCTCACATATTTTAATAAACAAACTTTAAGACAAATGAAAATACCAACTAGCTCATTTGCTTGACTACGGAATATATTGCTTCAAAAACAAAAACATCTTTAAGGAGAGATATTATAAAGCTTTGATAAATTGTAAGTTATTGTCAGTATTTTTCTCAAAACATTTAAAATTATTTTTTTCTGATATAGTTTGAATACTTTTTCACTTTATCGTAACTCTTGCATTCTAAATACTTGTAATTTAAAAACTCAAATAGCCCTGGCCTCAATAGGTTGGACTGGAGAAGGCAATGGCACCCCACTCCAGTACTCTTGCCTGGAAAATCCCATGGATGGGGGAGCCTGGTGGGCTGCAGTCCATGGGGTCACTGAGGGTCGGACACGACTGAGCGACTTCACTTTCACTTTTCACTTTCATGCATGGGAAAAGGCAATGGCAGCCCACTCTAGTGTTCTTGCCTGGAGAATCCCAGGGACAGGGGAGCCTGGTGGGCTGCCGTCTATGGGGTCACAGGAGTCGGACACGACTGAAGCGCCTTAGCAGCAGCAGCAGCAGCAGCTTGGACTACAGAATAGCTGTGTTGGTTGCTCAGTTGTGCCTCACTCTCTGTGACCCTGTGGGCTGTAGCCCATCAGGCTCCTCTGTCCCTGGGATTTCCCAGGCAACAATACTGCAGTGGGTAGCCACTTCCTCCTCCAGGGGATCTTCCTGACCCAAGCACTGAACCCGGGTCTCCTGCATTTCTTTACCATCTGAGCCCCCAGGGAAGATCTCACAGAAGAGTTAGCTTTCTTCAAATATCAGAAATAAGATAATCTTAAGCCTCTCCTTATCTGAAGAATAGTTTTGCCTCCTCAAGTCGCCTGCTTTCTGTCTCATAGAATTTTTCCATGTTATCCCTTATGTACTCAGAAGGCAAGCCCCATTTCCCACCTGACCTCTGACTCCCTGCAGAGATCTCCACTCCTTGCCTTGCTACCCCAATGTGTCCACGGGTGCCCAGGTACCACTACCTCTGCAGGGGTAGCTGTGTAGAAAAAAAAAACTAAGAAGCACTAACAAGCCGGGGCATTTATTCCACTATTTTCCTATGTATCACTGGATAATGGATTTTTTGGTGGGTGTTACTTTCTCAATACTTCTACAGTCGCTCTGCATATAGACCCATTGCCTACTCATAGCTTGTGGGGATTAGAAAGTCTCTAATGATGACTATTATTGAAGCACTTTCTTCCCTTGGCTTCTATGATAGCACACTCTGCTGGTTTGGGAGGACTGACCCTTGTATTTATTCTTCAAATTCAGTCTTCTTTCATGCTTCTTAGACCATTGGCCTGCTTGGTATTAGAGAGCTCAGGTGCAGCTGCAATTCAGCACATCCAAACCTCAGCCCTCACCTTCCCACCTTTTAAAATGATTCTTCCCTCTGTATTCCCTGAATGTATGAGGGGCACCTTCAGCCTAGTTACTTAAATCAGAAAAGGTTATTCTAACCTTGTCTCTTGTACTCCCTTTGCTGTTACCAGTCACTTGGAACTTTCTAAATATTTTTGAAAAATATTTATTTAGTATTTATTTTGGCTATGTTGGGTCTTAGTTGTGGCATATTGGTTCTAATTTCTTGTTCAGGAAAAACCTGGGCCCCCTGCATTGGAGCCATGGAGTTTTAGCCACTAAACCACCAGGGAAGTCCCTATATATCTTCTAAATTCCTCTTTTTCCCTCTACCCTCACTGCCCTAGTGCAGACCATCATGATTCTTACCTGATTTACTGTTACAAAAGCCTGCTTTCTGCTCCATCCATTTTCTCCAGTGCAGCCACTGCAATATTCCCAAGGGGAAGTTTGACAAGTTGTTCCTGCACTTAAAACCTGAAATGGTTGCTTACTGACCTTCAAATGAAGACCAGTCCCATGAAGGTGGTGATCAAGTCGCTTTATGACCTAACTTCTGCTTCTCCCGATCCTCGATCCTCATTCCTCATCACTTCCACTCCTCAAGACTGGGATTCAGCATCTTCACGTGTTTTCTCTGCCTGTAAAACTCCCTTTTCCCTCCCCACTCTGCCTTGACCTGTGTGCGTGCATGCTTAGTTGTGTCTGACTCTTTGCAACCCCATGGACTGTATAGAGGCTCTTCTGTCCATGGGATTTCCAGGGAAGAATACTGGAGTGGGTTGCTATTTTCTCCTCCAGAGGATCCTCCCGACCCAGGGATTGAACCTGTGTCTCCAGCGTCTCCTGCATTGGCAGGATTCCTTACCACTGAGCCAGCTGGGAAGCCCTTGTAACTGCTAATAATTCTTTAAGTACCAACATAGACATTTCTTCCCGGAAGTCTTCACTCTTTATCATAAGTGGTTTGGTGGACAGTTGTGCACTCCTATTAGTAATCTTTACTTCCCTGTCAGTCTTTATCATATTTCAATGCAATTATTTTTAACTGACCTCTTATTCTACACTGTATGATCTGTGGGGGTAGAATTCTTGACTTTCTTATTCACTTTAAGTGCATATCCTTCTACCTATAGGCAAAGCTATGGTTTCTCCAGTAGTCATGCATGGATGTGAGAGCTGGATCATAAAGAAGGCTGAGCGCTGAAGAAGTACGGCTTTTGAATTGTGGTGGTAGAGAAGGCTCTTGAGAACCCCTTGGACAGCAAGGAGATCAAACCAGTCAATCCTAAAGGAAATCAGCCCTGAATATTCATTGGAAGGNTGTGAGAGCTGGATCATAAAGAAGGCTGAGCGCTGAAGAAGTACGGCTTTTGAATTGTGGTGGTAGAGAAGGCTCTTGAGAACCCCTTGGACAGCAAGGAGATCAAACCAGTCAATCCTAAAGGAAATCAGCCCTGAATATTCATTGGAAGGATGCTGAAGCTGAAGCTCCAATACTTTGGCCACCTGATGCAAAGAGCTGACTCATTTGAAAAGATGCTGATGCCGGAAAAGATTGAGGGCAGGAGGAGAAGGGTGTGACAGAGGATGAGATAGCTGGGTGACACCACTGACTCAAAGGACATAAATTTGGGCAAACTCCGAGAGATACTGAAGGATGGGGAAACCTGGCATGCTGCAGTCCATGGGGTCGTTAACAGACAGACATGACGAAGAGACTGAACAATTCACTTTAAAATTTCCAGCAACTAGCCATAGTTTCTGGAACATACTCTGTACTTAGATGTCTGCTTATCAAAAGGTTATTTATTACCTTTAGCTCTTTAACAAACTTAGTTTATACAATATACCACATTTTATGGATTTTTTTTGATCATCAGTGCCTAGTACAGTGGCGAATATGCAGAAGGTACTTGATAAATGTTACTAATAGTTATGAAAATAAGATATTATGATATCAATTATTAATGGAGTCAAGCACACTGCACTGATACTAGACCAAGATTTCTAATGAGACTCACTATACCATCATGTTTGTGCTCAGGGTATATAAGTCATTTTCAGTGTTTTAACATCTTTCCCATTTATAATTACATATGCCATGGTACCAAGCAAATATTATTTCTAAATGAATTCAGGAAGAAAGAATACTTGTTAAATAGTATCTGTGAATATTTCCTTAGTTATTTTGAGGAAATAAATAATTCACACATTCAGACTTGAAAAAAGAAGTTGACAAATCTCCAGAAAAGCTATGAAAATCACTACCATTCTAAGATTCAGTGATGTGTTTTAAGATAAGAGTTGAATAGACCTCCTCAGGGAATTATCCTAGCAGGAAAGTGAAAGAATTTCCCCTATAAACTCTTCACTCTGCAGAGCTAAATGTTAAATATCTTCATGGTTAGAAAATGAATTGTCCCGTCCACGAGCTAAATATTTCTCTGTGGCTTGGATGAACATTTTCTAAATCTGTTAGATATGCTCCTTCAGAGGGCAGCTCCAAAATGCTTCCTTTGCTTTCCTTTGTCCTTTGAAGGAAGGTCTAGTAACTTCCCTCCAAACTTTAAGCCTTTGTTTCCATCCTGGAAAACAGATGATCTGTTTCATCCAAAAAGAGTTTCTGTCAGGCAGTTGAGAGACCAGGATATCCTGTCCTAAACTGGGGTTATCTGGTGGGAAATGCCACTTTTGGAAGATATCTATTATTCACTGTCTTGTCATGAAGATATTCATCAAACTTGGTGCGTGGAGAACACAGTAATAGAGATACTCTCTTCTATCCTTCACCATGTTGTAGTCACCCCTTCCTCTCTCCCACCAAAAAAGAAAACAAACGTCTCTTTGGAAAAGTTCTAAAATAGTACTGAACAAAAACATTTCAACAGGATTGATAAAGCCCTAAGACTTGGCTGTTGAGCGATTGGAACAGGTTAAGGGGAGTCAGTGCTGTTGAGCTAGTCATTCAATAAGGTGGGGGTAGCAGGGGGCATATGTAAGCTATGTTTCTGCCATTTTGCATGAGGCAAAAATTCAGCAAGCTTGGCTGAGCAAGAGTGTCTACTGTCAGATACAGTATAGTACTTCCATTAACCTTAGATTGCAGCCTGGAGGTGGTCCAAGCTTGAGGGAGATCTACAAGAAAACCAATTCACATTTGTTGGATTGTCCATGCATTTCTGAAAAGCTGCCAGATCCAGTATCAATGGAAGTACTATATATTAAAGAAAACACAGCCATCGTCCACTGAGATGGGACCATCCCCAGTACCTTGATTTTTATTTTTTGTTCAGTGGTTCTGAGAAAAACTAAATAGTTTCCTTTTGTATATTAAAATTACTGTATTAATTTTCTTTCTGAAAACTAACAAAAACATAGAGGTCCTCTAGGGTTCAATCAGACATTTAAAAATGGGTGTAACCTTATTTAAAACTCCTTAGAGTAGCATACATACTACACAGAAATAACACCAATTGTATATGAAAAACAATGTGTCAATATGCAGGAAGACAAAAAAGGTTTTGTATTGTGGTGTTTTTAAGAGAATTTTAGTTTGATTATAAATTTGTATTTCATTTTAAATTCTTATCACCTGCAAAGTTTTATATTACCATGATTGCATTGCTATTTCTTATATTCAGAGTTCGATAGCCCTCTAAAAGCATCTGGGTGTATATTCAGTGGTTGGTGGATGACCTTGTGTTTGGTAAGTTAGTATTTACGGAGAGCTCCAGAGAAACTAATTCACTTCTTAGTATAATACAACACAAACTCCTAAGGAGAGACGATTACTTTAAGTAGTGTTTAGGTGTGAACTTTTCTGTTTGTTTTTTGTTTGTATGTGTATTTAGTATGTACCTTTCAAAATACCAGTACCTTTTCTTTTTTCATAGAGAAGATATATCCCTGCAGATGCACATTAAAGTTTTAAACTCTATTAATTTATATAGACGTGAGCAATGCAGTCATAGGTCAAATTTCCATATGACCCTTCCACTTAAAACAAAACAATAAATTTCATTGTGTTTTTATGCTAATGTGAGTTGAGATATGATAAATCCTTTTTTAATTTTTTTCATTTTCTTGTTCTAATTTTAACAGCAACACCTGTTCACATATTCACATATCTCTGGCATCCCATTTAAAGTGCATATGTTACAGATTGAAATTCAGTATAGAATCGGGGAGGAGAAATAGTTAGGTGACAGAAATGGGAGAGATATCATAATTTATTAAGAAAGTTATGCCAGCACTTCGGCTTTGTTCAATGTAAAACCACCACTAATGAACACAGTATTTTTCTTTTGAGATATATCCACTAATTCTGACCAATGTTTAGACAATTCAGTGTGTTAATGACTGATAACATGAGTAGATAGTACTCTTCAGCATTTAAAAGTATACATGCTAAAGATTTCTATTTTCAAATATATAATTNTTTCTTTTGAGATATATCCACTAATTCTGACCAATGTTTAGACAATTCAGTGTGTTAATGACTGATAACATGAGTAGATAGTACTCTTCAGCATTTAAAAGTATACATGCTAAAGATTTCTATTTTCAAATATATAATTAACTTGCCATATGGAAATTTTTTGTTAGTACATTGATTGGATAAAGTCACAACAGATTTAATTTTAACTTTTTAAAATGTTCTCTAAAATCATCTAATGAACACAGGAGATTCACATTGGCATTTGTGTGTTATATTTAATAATTCATTGTCCACTGAAAAATACTGAGTTAAAATTTTCCCCTTTTAGTCCAAATTTACTGCATAGGAAAATTATTGAGCAAAATATTATCTCACATTAGCATTATAGACTGAAACTGTCATGTTCTTTACTTTCAAGGGACACAGGATAAGCCATGAATATATCAGGAAACCTTTACTAAAGTATCTGAGAATGAGACTTGCTTCAGAATATTTATTTGAATTGAGAGAGAACAAAGATGAGATGCTTATTTACTTCTACAGCATATGTATGCTGCAAGAAAAACCTACAGTATAATTTAGAGAGAAGGATTTTGTATGAGGAAGTATTCAATTTCTGAATTGTCATACTTTTTGACTCCAAGGGGGTGATTCATTACTTTAAATTTCATCTCAGAAAGATGTTCAGGATCTCAAGCAGCTATCTTTGTTGATCAGTTGAAATTCACACCATAATTGCGATAAAAACCAATGACACATTTATTTCATGTGGGGATTATATGGTTGGAATGTATCCTGAGTCTCCTCCCTCACACAGTGTGTTGGGGGATTACAGCACAGTCTAGGAATTTTATCCATCTCAATAGAAACATCTAACAAGCTTGGCCTCAGAGTGGTCCTGAAATTTATAAGCTAAATAAAATAATTACATTCTAATCTTGGAAATAGAACCAAAACTATAGGGATGAAGCAGAGGAAGGAAGGTTGCAGTTTCGTAGAAAATGCTAGGCACACATAAGGCCCAGTTCTATTGTGCTCACAATTATTGCTATTTGACTTGGAACTATTAATAGAGCCTATGGCTGAATTTCAATGTAGGAAGAAGCAGAAAGTCCATCTCACTATAATTGGTATTCTATTCAATTTTCTTTGTTCTGTTATTGTTCAGGCTAGTAATAAAACAGTACCTGAGAGAGAATTTTATCTTTCCTCCTAGCACTAGATACATGGTGCTTTCCCACTATGATTTCTCCAACTTTGGGACACTATTTGGATGCCGATCAGTTCAACTCAATTCGGACCCTACCTGAAACTAATGCAGACCCCATAATTGAAGGGCTCAGTCTCGTTAAGACTGCTCTCACTTCAAAATCCAGTGGGAAGTTTGGGCCACCCGTACTTCTGACTGACTGGCTATAAGTCAGGGGTTTCCGCAACACCCACCAGGGGTTCCTGCAATCCCCACTTCAGGTTCAATAATCTGTCAAAATAGCTACAGAACTCACGAAGACACTTTACTAACACTAACTAGTTTATTATAAAGAACACAAATAAACCAGGTAAAGAGGTACACAGGGTGATGTCCAGAAGGGTCTCCAGGATCTCATAGAACTGGAATGTGTCACTCTCCAAGTACATGGATACATTCATCCATCCCAAAGTCCTCCAAACCTTGATGCCGAGGGATTTTTAATGGAGATTTCATTAGGTAGGCATGATTGATTCCGTCATTCAGTTCAGTTCAGTTCAACTGCTCAGTCATGTCTGAATCTTTGCGACCACATGGACTGCAGCACGCTAAGCGTCCCTGTTCATCACCAGCTCCCGGAGTTCACCCGAACTCGCGTCCGTCGTGTCAGTGATGCCTTCCAACCATCTCATCCTCTGTCGTCCCCTTCTGCTCTTGCCTTCAATCTTTCCCAGCATCAGGGTCTTTTCCAATGAGTCAGTTCTTCACATCAGGTGGCCCAAGTNCAGCTCCCGGAGTTCACCCGAACTCGCGTCCGTCGTGTCAGTGATGCCTTCCAACCATCTCATCCTCTGTCGTCCCCTTCTGCTCTTGCCTTCAATCTTTCCCAGCATCAGGGTCTTTTCCAATGAGTCAGTTCTTCACATCAGGTGGCCCAAGTATTGGAGCTTCAGCTTCATCATCAGTCCTTCCAATGAATATTCAGGGCCGATTTCCTTTAGGATTGACTGGTTTGACCTCCTTGAAGTCCAAGGGACTCCCAAGAGTCTTCTCCAACACCACAGTTCAAAGGCATCAATTCTTTGCCACTTAGCTTTCTTTATAGTCCAGCTCTCACATCCATACATGACTACTGGAAAAACCGTATCTTTGACTAGACAGACATTTGTTGGTGAAGTAATGTCTCTGTTTTTCAATATGCTGTTTAGGATTTTAATATGCTTTTTAACATGCTCAAAGTGAAGTCGCTCAGTCATGTCCAACTTTTTGGGACCCCGTGGACTGTAGGCTACCGGGCTCCTGCGTCCATGGGATTTCCCAGGCAAGAATACTGGAGTGGGTTGTCATTTCCTCCTCCAGGGGATCGTCCCAACCCAGGGATCAAACCCGGGTCCCCTGCATTGCAGGCAGATGCTTTAACCTCTGAGCCACCAGGGAAGCCCTTTAATATGCTAAGATCTTCCCAACCTAGGGATCGAACTCAGGTCTCTCACATTGCAGAGGGATTCTTTACCAGCCAAGCTACCGGGGAAGCCCAAGAATACTGAAGATCCAGCAGATCTTCCCAACCCAGAAATCAACCCAGGATCTCCTGCATCACAGGCAGATTCTTTACCAACTGAGCTGCCAGGGAAGCCCTATTCCATCATTAGTCTGATGATGAACTCAGTTTCCAGGCCCTCTCCCCTCTCCAGAGGTTGGAGACTATGCGATGGCAAGTTCAAATTTTCTAATCAAGCATTGGTCTTTCTGATACCTAGCCCTCATCTTGAAGCCATCAAGGGCCCACCTCATTAAAAGATCAGACAATTCTATTGCTCTTATCACTCAAGAAATTCAAAGGGTTTTAGGAGCTGGTAGCAAGGAATCAAGGTCAAAGACTATGTAAATTTCTGTGACATCAGAATACCTATTGTAAATCAAATGGGTAAATTATAAGTAAAAGAGAGTTAATTGAAATTACGTTTAGTCTTCCAAACGATTGCTGGTTATAAGTCACTAATGTTGAATACTGACTTGTATATGGCAGACACTTGAGCATCTTAATTGCTAAGGCCGGTAGGCTCAAACAGTAAAGAATCTGTCTGCAATGCAGGAAACCTGGGTTTGATCCCTGGGTTGAGAAGATCCCCTACAGAAAGTAATGGCAACACACTTCATTGTTCTTGCCTGGGAAATCCCATGGATAGAGAAGCCTGGTGGTGTCACAAAAAAGTCAGACATAGGCATCACTCTGTTGCCCACAAGGCTTTATGCTCAAGTCTTCAGTTTTCCTCCAGCTCTCAGTGGCTTCTTCTGTGTGTCCTAGAACTATCCTTCCATGGTTATCAACCTGACTTCATAACTCAAATGTTTCTCCAAGTGCGTCCTTCTCCACCTGATTTAGTAAACCTGCCTGTGCCCGAAGGACCCAGGCTTTGTGGATGGTCTCTCCCACCCACACTTTATTCCCTCATTGCTTCTGTTATTGCTTTCCTTTGACACCTCCAACCACTACCCTACACTCGAACATTTACATGTGACTCTTTCCTCTTCCAACTTCTTGTCTTTCGTACTCAGGTCAAGTCATCCTCTTTCATTGTACATATGGGCAACCAGTTGCATTCTTCTCCAAATAAAATTCAGCTAGAATTATGAATGTTTCCAAAATCCCACCAGGCGGTTGTCAAAGTAGTGAGATTTCCAGTCCACTGACTCTGTGGTCTCTCATTCAATCATTTTAATCTCTCTTTCTTCACTTCTCTTTTTTTCTATCATAGCCCTTGGCTCTACAAGCACTTTTTCTTGTATCTTGAATGTCCTTTTATTATCTTTAAGAATTTATTGAAGTCACATGAGAGTCACCTCTTCCATTTAGATCACATCATTTATGCACAAAGTTGCAGGAGAAGATCCAAACATGTTTCCCTTGCTAAATATACTTGTCTGATATTAATGCTTTGGCCCTTGACTATCCTTTGTGCTTGCATTTGCCAGCAATATCTTAGCACCTAAAGTGCTCTCAGACTCACTGGAATCACTGTAAGATTTCACCCATGAATGTATACTATTTAGAAAATACAAGCAAGAGAAGTTCAAAGACTTAATATTTGACTTTGTCCACCAAAGTAGTTAGTGATTTCAGAATGAGAACAAAATGTATTACTGTTCAGATACTTATTTTAAATAGTGAAATACCACTGCCACAGACTTCTATACTCTGTTCTCAAAAGTTATCCCCTTTAAGAAAAACTTGGGATTCAGGGCTGAATTTCTTTGTCCTGCATACCTGAGTCTCATTCAGTTGGATAATTAGAAATGTACACCTATAATGTAAAAATAAATGATTATAGTAAGGGAGAAACTTAGATATTAGACCTAATCCTATTAGGAAAAAATGAGAATAGCAGGAATTCAGTCTTGGGGGACAAAGGTGGTCAAGAAACAGGACACAGGCTTGACCCGGGGCCTGGGGAGCTCCTATTAGCCCTTGCCTACACTATCCTCCCTAATTCTTCCATGGGCTTCTCCCAGCTTCTCTAAGTGGCTTTTCAATCCTCCAAATGTAAAAGAAATGCAAACTGGCTTCACAAAAAATAGGAATAGACAATAAACATAATTTTCTCAGCTTCACTGGTAACATAATTACTTGGAATAAAAATAATAAGATGCATTGGATAGATTGTAAACACTAAAAGATGCTTTTGGAGGAATATACTTTTGTTCTTGTTGAAAATGTATATAATGCTATTGAATCGTTTTAAGGCAGAAATGATCTAGATTTCATATTTTTAAAAAGAGCAGAGTAATGATATTACTGCAAAAAAGCATTTGATATTTAATAACATCTTAATATTCTGGCATCATAGAATACTGGAAGCCAGCACCACCCCATCTATTGGCACTCTTAGCAGGAAAGAACAGAGCAGAGTTTATCTCAAGACATAGATTTAAATGGTCTGGTCTGTTTAACAATGTCTGTAGATGTTGTCACAGGGTCAGAATTTGCAGCGTCATAGTACCAGCGTCTTTTTGGCCATTCCATTTTGTTTTTGCCTTGCACCTCTCAAATGATAAGCAATAGTGTTTCAAAATTATTGCAGTGAATATACCAAAGTTGAATGAGATGCAGTCTTTTCTAGTAGATAGCTCTTTAAATGTTTAGGAATAGCAAAAGTATAGTGTTTAATCAAGATCTTTAATAACATTCAAACATGTGTTTATACTAGTCAGAGCTATAAAAATAAACACATGGCACTCAGAAAGGAGAATCAAGAGATAAAACTCAAATTTAATATGATCTAGGAAGGGAAAGGTTCTCAAGTACCCAAGTGTATCTACACGCATAGTCATTTTAAAAGCTCTCTTGTCTAGAGGGGGGAGGGCAGGCAGAAGATCCAAAACTTTGCCAAACCTGAAAGGGCCAGATTCCTGGACAATAACACAAACCTGGGAAAACAAGGATTTCCCCTAAAAGAATTGAAATTGATTTTTTCTTCAGATTAGCAGAGTTACAGAAGGAGAGCTCCCAGACCAAAATGACTGGCTGTGGAGAATGGCATTGAAACATGTATAATATCATATGTGAAATGAAAAATAAAATGTTTGTAACACAAAGAAAGTCAACTTCCTACCTCTCTGTCTGAAGCCCATCATGCTGATATCCAAAAACTGTACCAAAAAGAAAACTAAAGACCCATCTTACTTGGGAATATTGATGTAAATTCTAAGTAAAATATTAGCAAATAGAATCCAGCAGTACATTAAAAGAATAATTAACCATGGCCAATTGGGAGTCAACTCAGAAATTGAAACTGATTCAATGTTTTAATAATATTCAGCATATTAATGAGTTAAAAGAGAAAGAAAGCAAAGGATGGCTTCAACATATGCTGATATGACATTTGAAAAGTTCCATTACTCACTCCTGATTCTGGAAGAAAAAAACCTTAGAGAAATAGGAATACAGAGAAATTTCCTTCACATAAAAAAAAAAAAAATGTAGATGCCAAGTAAATGGGTCATGATGAGCAACAATGAAGCACTTGATGTATTACAATTAAACTCAGAAATATAAGTGATACCTATTATTACCAGCAGTGTTTAAAACTAGCAAAAAAACATAAGTTTGGCACAAAGAAGAAAATGTTATCTCATTGATTTATTCCACAAATACTGATTGACAGCCCATTAAATGTTGGCCATATAATAAGGCTGTTTGGATATACAGTTGGTCCTCCATATCCAAGAGTTGTACATCTGCAAATTCAGCCAAACTTCAATCAGAAATATTTGGGAAAAAAGTGCAGAAAGTTCCCCAAAGCAAAACATTAATTTGCCACATGCCAGCAATTATCTACATAGCATTTACATTGTAATTACAGCTATTTATAAAGCTTTTACATTGTATTAGGTATTATAAGTAATCTAATAATGATTTAAACTATACAAGTATATGGGACGGTGCAGGTTGGTTATATGCAAAGAGGACTATCAATTTTCTATAAAGACTTGGCCATCTGAGGTTTTGGTACCCATGGTAGTCCTGAGATCAATCATCTGCAGATACTGAGGGATAACGATACTGCCATGTAAAGAAGGAACGGTTGCACTCTTGTAGTTTATGTTCAAGTGCTGTAGATTATTTGCAGATTATATTATAACAGCAGGCTTGGAAGGAATAGAAGAGTAGCAACTGCATTTTTTTTTTTTTTGTGGAGGTGGAGGAGGGGGGCTGTGCCACATGGTTTATGGGTTTTTAGCTCTCTGACCCGGGGAAGGCAATGGCACCCCACCCCAGTACTCTTGCCTGGAAAATCCAATGGACGGAATAGCCTGGTGGGCTGCAGTCCATGGGGTCGCTAACAGTCGGACAGACTGAGCGACTTCACTTTCACTTTTCTCTTTCATGCATTGAAGAAGGAAATGGCAACCCACTCCAGTATTCTTGCCTGGAAAATCCAATGGACGGAGGAGCCTGGTGGGCTGCAGTCCATGGGGTCGCTAACAGTCATACAGGCTGAGCGACTTCACTTTCACTTTTCTCTTTCATGCATTGGAGGGAAATGGCAACCCACTCCAGTGTTCTTGCCTGGAGAATCCCAGGGATGGGGGAGCCTGGTGGGCTGCCGTCTATGGGGTCACACAGAGTCGGACATGACTGAAGTGACTTAGCAGCAGCAGCAGCAGCTCTCTGACAAGGGGGAATTGAATTTGGGTCCCCTGCAGTGACACCAGAGGTTCCTAATCTCTGGATCACCATGGAATTCCCATCAACTACATTTAAAAAATTTAATTGAATTCCAGTTAAAAATTACCATATGTGTCAATAAGCAATTAGCAATGATAATTAAATAAAAGTATTCTAGTCATTTGTTCCAGTAAAGAAACAACAAAAATATCTAGGAATATAGAAAAAAAAAATTACTTAGCTCCTCTTTTAAGAAAATGATAAACTTCAAGTGTGAGAAATTGATGCCTTTTAAAACAGGAGACAACTCCTGTTCTTGTACAGTAAGTTTCAATACTGTCATGATAAAAATTCTTTTTAAATTAATCCCTGAAGTAAATAAAATCCCAATGTGAATCACAACATAGCTTTTTTAAAACTTCATGAATTTCAACTAAAAGTATAAATATCTAAGACTTGGATGAGAAATGCTGGAAGGAAAGAATAGTCCAAAGGAACTATTCATGTCAGATTGTAAATTTTTTTCCTAAAGCTACATTAATTAAAATAGTATGGTAATAGTAAGAGAACAGACAATCCAATGGTGAAGAATAATCAACAAACAGATGAAAACCTTTATTGGAATTCATGGTGTGATGAAGATGGCGATGCAAACCACTGGGAAAATGATTTTTCATTCTCTGATGCTTTGTACAGTAGCATAGCCACTTAAAAATAATAATGATGCAACTGGATCTCTGCCTTAAAGTTAACACCAGAATGAATTCCAGATGAATTATAGGTTTAAATGTTCTTTAAAAACCAGCAGAAGTATTGAGATGAGATGCAATCAAATATTATGATAATCTTGGGTTAGGGAAAAATTTCCCAAGTTTGGCATAAATCTAGAAATCATAAAGAAGAAAACTGATTTGTTTTTAGTACATCCCAATGTAAAACTTCCACATGAATCAAGAAACTCCCTAAATCTTAATAGCAAAATGTATTCTGCAATACATAGTGCTTTAAATAAGCTTAATGTCCTTCACATAAAAGGAGCTTTTATATACTCATATAATAAAAAAACATTTTTAAATGGGAAAAGGCTATATGCACAGAATAGTAGGTACAAATACCCAACATCAAATAAAATAAGGTCAACTTCACTGGATTAATAAAAGTTAAAACAGCAAAAAAATGTACATTGTAACCTGGGTGAGAGTAGAGGAACTGAGCAGTCAGAATAATGCTTGAATTGTTAATGAGTTCAGTCTAACCTTTTTTCTGTTTTTTTTTTTTTTTTTTTTTAATCCACTGTGAGACTTACGGGAACTTAGTTCCCCATTCAGGGATCCAACCCAGGTCCTTGGCAGTGAGAGCCCAGAGTCCTAGCCACCAGACCACCAGGGAATTCCCTCGAGATAACATTTTGGTGAATGATTTGTCAACATAAATCAATAGCTTAACTGCTAATGCCCTTTCAACTATAAATTGCAATGTTAGGAATAAGTCTACAAGAGAAAAGAGTAAGTAATGCATGTTTGGACTTCCCTGGTGGCTCAGAGAGTAAGTGTCTGTCTACAGTGTGAGAGACCTGCATTCGATCCCTGGGTTGGGAAGATTCCCTGGAGAAGGAAATGGCAACCCACTCCAGTACTTCTTGCCTTGAAAATCCCATGGACGGAGGAGCTTGGTGCAGGCTACTATCCATGGAGTCACAAACACAGTACTTGTGTTCGTTAAATGTGGAAATTGGAGCAACCCATTTTCATCTTTAGGAACTAGTTAAATACATTTAATTACAATGCATATCCTGGAGTATTATGCAGTGGTTAAAAATATTGAAGTATATCTACATATTCTGTTTTGGGAAAAGTCCATGGTCAATTACTAAATGAAAAGGTAATAATATGTTTTCTACTATATAATCTAACCACAGTAATTCAATTGGATATGGTATGTATTTGTAAATCCACAGGGACATTTGCATAAGGCTATACATCAGATGGTTACCAGTTAGTCCCTAGAGAATTAGATTCAGAATTAAAAAGCAGAATAGGAAGAGTATCATATGTTCTCCTTTATGTCCTTCTTCATTGTCTCAAATTTCTTTTATAGGGAGCATACATTACTTTTATAAGATAAAATATCTACAAAGATCTAAAAGTTCTTCACGGAAAATAAATCTGAAAATAACCCTCTGTGTCTTCCATGTTTTCCAATTCTCTTTGAGAGAAAGTCCTTTTGTTTATACTGGCATGCTGGATTCCTAGTAAAAGTTAACTTTATGAACAAGTTAATAATCTAAGTTCTGAATTATTTATATGCAGTTTGAAGCTTTAAGGCAGAGAGGGCAGCTCCATATTTTCCTCCCTTTTAGATCATAATCCTCCCTAGTACCACAGTCTTCTCCATATTGATGAGGTGCGGAGAGCAGAAAGAATGTTCCACTTCAGGTGGAGGGTGTGCCCTGCCCTCTTATTTGCTACCTTCCACACGATAATCATGAGGGGCTGCAGAATTACATTTGGCTCACAAATGTTTAGCCATTCCGGGATTTCATAGGGACAAAGCAAAGCAAAGTACATTTACAGATATTGATAGATTAAAGTTTTTTTTCCTGTTTTGGCAATTCCAGGATATTCTTCACCTGCATCCCGCCTCTACCCACTAGCCTTATCAGGCTGGTTTGCTCCTTGGGGAAATTTGAGATTTCATTCTAAGTCTTTAAGAGGACTGTCTCTGGTCCTAGTTCCTGCTAGGTCTAGAGGTCCATTTGGTTTTTCGTGTAACCCAAGAAATTTGTTTGTTGTGATAAAGGAATACAGGATTTATTTTGGCTAGTTCTCGTGGAGTTAGCTCCAAAAAGCACTCACAGGGATCCAGTCCCCTGGGGTGATTCATTTCTCCTGACCAGTGGGCAGCACAAAAGACCAGAGGTGAAGCCCAGGCCACACCCCAAATCTCATAGTTTCCTAAAAACAAATGTGCCTGGACTTGTATCTGCTGTGCCAGAGGACCAGTAGCTCTGTGATTATCTATTTTCTAGATTATGACTGTCATTTATGGCGTTATGTTTTGTCCATGTGCTGAGTAGCGCTCAGAATCAAACAGCTTTTAGGGTTTTCTAAAGGTTTTTGTTTTTCATTCATCACTATTCTGTCAAATATTTGGCACATTGATAGACCAAAAATCCAGCAGGTGTGAATGGCACCAGTTTGAGTTATTCCCCCTCTCATCCTTTGCCCGAGTTCTGATACTGTAAGAATCATTACACCATGTCTCATCTGTTCCCTGTATTTCAAAAACTCATGCTTCTAGAATGACCAAGTCCTTCCAAGGCTGGGAAAAAGTCAGTCCTGCACTTCAGACGTGACCAGGAAACAATAAAGCCACGGGCACGGAAGAGGAGAACCGAAGAAGCTTTACCAAGCCCAGCTTAGCATTTGCCTTGCATATTCTGCCTGTTTTTAGTTTTGGCAACTAACCTGCTGGTGGAATTGTGTGCTTCCAGGATGAAAGAGAAAAGACACATAGGCAGGAAGGAACAATTCTATTTTAGCAACACAGTTTTGTTATTGTGGTCACACAGCAGATGCCATGTTCTACACAACAATTTTCTAGCTCCTGATAAGCATTTAAATAGTGCAGAGATGCCTAAGATTTTATCTTTGATGACCTGAGAGCCAGCCATAAGCTTCAGAGTGGTAATAAAAAACACTTTCCTATCAGATTTCCTTTTTTTTTTTTTTCATTTTCCTACCTGAAATCCTTAACAGTTGTTTTAGTGCAGAGATCATTTGATGGATTTATCTTGGAGAAATAACATGGCAAAGGCTTATATGTTTTCTTTATGATTTCTTGAGATTTCTTGGAAAACACTCCAACTGTGAAATTTCCAGGTTGAGACGAAAACTACCTAGAAATTACAACAGTCCTGTTATGAGTAGCATAATAATACTGAGTGAATAGGAAGCATGACCACACCGTGGTGTAGGAAAAGATTCTTGAGGGTCTCTTTTTCAGCAAGGGGATCAAACCAGTCAGTCCTAAAGGAAATCCACACTGAATATTCATTGGAAGGACTGATGCTGAAGCTCCAAGACTTTGGCCACCTGATGCAAAGAGCCAACTCGTTGGAAAAGACCCTGATGCTGGGAAAGATTGAGGGATGGCATCACTGACTCAATAGACATGAGTTTGAGCAAACTCCAGGAGATGGTGAAGGACAAGAAAGCCTGGTATGCTGCAGTCCACGGGGTCTCAGAGTTGGACATGAAGTAGCAATTGAACAATAACAATAGCAACAATTGTCTGCTTGGGCTGCCATTACAAAACACCATTGACTAGGCGGCTTCAAGAACAGAAATTTATTTCCTCACAGTTCTAGAGGTCAGAAGTCCAAGATCAAGGTGCTGGCAGGTTTGATTTCTCTGGCATGAAGATGACTGCTTTCTTGCTGTGACTTCACATGCTCTTCCCTGGTGGCCTTTTCTTAGAAGGACACCAGTCATATTGGATGAGGGCTCCACCCTAAGGGCCCCCTTTCAACTTAACCACCTCTTGAAAGACCTTATCTCTAAATATGGTCACATCGGGGTTGCAAAGAGTTGGACACGACTGAGCAACTGAACTGAACTGAACTGAGGTACCGAGAGTTGAGACTTCAACATAGGCATGGGGAGGAACAATTCAGCACATAACTGGGGAGAAAATACGTGCCTTGGAAAGGTACACATGAATATGGAAGGTGCTGCAATGTTCACAGGCGCTAAGGAGAAGCTGTGATGACTGATTAGAGTCAGCTACTTGTAGAAGGAAACTCCCTCGTTGATTCACAATATTGGCTCTTCTGCTATGATCCTGGAAATCCTTTAACCTCTTGAAGTCATACCAGAGCCTTCTCTGTGATGTAGGATAAAAATTGTCACTGAACCATCGTGTAAGGATCAAATCAAATATCTAGGTTTTTTGTTGTTGTTTTTTTTAATGAAAGCTGTAATTGTAAAGACTTTTTATTATATAACTGGGAAGTCTCTGAGGCAATACCTTGGTGGAGGTGGGTGTTGAAGAACATTTGGAGGAGAGGAGAAAGCTGGGAGAAGGAACACTGCATTTTCCATGGGAGGATATATATAAGGTAAGTATTTTTTGAGGAAGGGGTATATAAAAGATGCAGTTAATGGACTGGATAGCTAAACAGACCAAATAGTGACAAATACATGCACTATCTCTTTCTCAGGGCTTTCAATCTTAATCTTTTTGTTTTTTTCTACTACTCTATAATTAACCACTTTGTGGCCTCCACATAGTTCATAGTACCCTGGTTTCTACATGTACAGAAGGAAGAAAGCATCTGCTTAGTCGATTCACAGAGATTCAATGAAATAATAGGTGAGAAAGTTATTTTAAGTGGTTAAAAAGAAATTATCCAGTTGGAATGTAATATTTTGTATAAACAAACTGCTTTTTAATCTAATATCTAGCATATGATCAGAGCCAAATAAATTGTTCATTGGCTAAAAATGATAGTTTAAACAAAACACAACTTTTTTAAGGAGACTGTAATTCCAAGATGATACTTTTGGAATTCAGTTCTCAGTATTGCATAGGAAAGAGAAATGAAAGCAACAGGGTACCTGACCGTGGTATTGTTATAGCATCAGTTGTGATGGGAATACAGCTAGTCCAAATATTGTGAACATGGAGCAAAAAATGACATACTTTGAAAACTGGTGACATCAGCAGATAAGTAAAGACAGGAAATATGCTAAACAAACTGATCAGTCCTGCGATGTATAAGACAAGTTTCTTCTTTATAGAATGAAAAAGTACATTTCTAACAAGTTTCAAATGCTTATGTAATGCATAATAAATTGCTTTATCTGCAAGATTATTCTATAGAATAATAATCTTTACTCTGAGAACGTTCATGGAATTCTGCCCAAGTTTTCTTTTTCTTAATTTCACTCTTCATTACTCCTAGTTAAACCCTATATAACTACACAGCGGAGATTGAAGTGCTTTTTATAAATTTTAGTACTCAGCATTTTCCATTGCTCCCTGTCACTATTGACAAAAGTATCCCTCTTTGTATATTTAGGTATTTTCCCATACATTTTCTTACTTCTTACAAACTTGTATAATCTTCTTAAACTGAAAATTGACATAGTGTCCTTTCTGGATCTCCTAAAATGGGTATAGTAGATTGTGCAAAACTGGCTGTACTATTCTCCTTTCTATAAACATACTCTTAGCATGTTACAGGGAGGTCCTTCCTATCAAGAAGTGGATTCTACTCTCCTACCCACTCCAGCTGAGGTGGCCACGTGACCTGTGCTGGCCAACAGGATGTGGCAGAAGTGACAGGGTGCAAATTCAAGTCCAGGTCTCAAGAGAGTCTTGCTTATCTGCTCTGTTGCAAAACTATGACCAGTGAATATGCGGGCTGGCTTCCTAGAGGATAAGAATATGTGTTGTAGAAGTGAGTCATCCCAGCTGACTGTAGATACATAAGGCAGCTGAACCCAGAAGAACCAGCCAGTCCAGTTTACCTCAAAATGCTGGCTAGAAACTCACAAGCTAAATCATGCATTTTTTTTTTTGTATTTATTTATTTTTTTACACGAACTCCCAAACATGAACCCCCCTCCCACCTCCCACCCCACATCATCCCTCCAGATCATCCCCATACACCAGCCCCAAGCATCCTGCATCCTGCATTGAACATAGACTGGCAATTCATTTCTTACATGATAGTATACATATTTCAATGCTATTCTCCCAAATCATCCCTCCCTCTCCCTCTCCCTCTCCTTCTCCCTCAGAGTCCATAAGTCCGCTCTACACATCTGTATCTCTTTTGCTGTCTTGCATACAGGGTCCTCATTACCATCTTTCTAAATTCCATATATATGTGTTAGTATACTGTATTGGTGTTTTTCTTTCTGGCTTACTTCACTCTGTATAATTGGTTCCAGTTTCATCCATCTTATTAGAACTGATTCAAATGTATTCTTTTTAATGGCTGAGTAATACTCCATTGTGTATATATACCACAGCTTTCTTATCCATTCATC
>SJYX01014718.1:148713-260648 GCA_006410675.1 Oreotragus oreotragus | reverse complement strand
TTTGGAAACCTCTCTTCTTAAGCTTCCCTTCCCGGGACGGGCTTCCCTTCCCGGGACGGAGCTCCCTCCCCACCTCCTTTGTCTCTTTTTTTTTTTTTCGGCTTTTATATTTTTTTCCCTACCTGCTTTTGAAGTCAGTGCTCTGTTTTTCTGGGTGCCTGATGTCCTCTGCCCGCATTCAGAAGTTGTTTTGTGGAGTTTGCTCAGCCTTGAGATGTTCTTTTGATGAATCTGTGAGGGAGAAAGTGGTGTCCCCGTCCTATTCTTCCGCCATCTTCTAAATCATGCATTTTGAAGTGGTTTCTTATGTAGCAAAAACTAACTATTAAAACGGGCTACTATGAGAGATATTTGTAGCACTTTGATGTAATTCTTAACATCAGTGTGCTACTGAATAAAGGATGCAAAATAAAAGGCTTTCCAGGGCATCTAAACGTCTTTAATTTTTTAATAATTTAACATACAGATGTATCTTTATCAGTGATGTTTGAAACATCCCAATATTTTTGATTATGCCAAAACAAAAAGTCAATAAGGTGTACTGTTTTCATTTAACTTCATTCTTCCTAACTTCTCTTGTGAGTTCAAGTTTGAAGAGGATCTCCATGTAACAGAATCCAGAAAATGTTAATTTTCTTGATGCTGACAAGAAGAGGACATTGGCTTGCTGCCATTACTGCTTTGGGGTCATAGCCAACCTGGGAATGAGCAGCTGTTCTTATTCAGAAAAATTCAGACAATATTTGGGAAGATATAGTTCAGGGGAAAAATTGAAAGGAAAAATGGGAAAGAAAGTAAGATAAGTCAGAACAGCACTTTTAGACTTTTAAAATATCTAATGATCCCAGGAAAATTCACATACCTTCCAATAGACTTGGGGTGGGGAGGATGGGAAATGCAAGATTTGTACCGTCCCTCGCTAGGCATTTCTCATACTGTTCATGGGGTTCTCAAAGCAAGAATACTGAAGGGGTTTGCCATTCCCTTCTCCAATAGACCACTGAAATTAAAAGATGATTGCTCCTTGGAAGAAAAGCTATGAGCAACCTAGACAGCATGTTAAAAACAGAGACATTACTTTGCCAACAATGGTCTGTCTAGTCAAAGCTATGGTTTTTCCAGTAGTCATGTACGGATTTGAGAGCTGGACTGTAAAGAAAGCTGAGCACCGAAGAATTGATGCTTTTGAACTGTGGTGTTGGAGAAGACTCTTGAGAGTCCCTTGGACCACAAGGAGATCCAACCAGTCAATCCTAAAGGAAATCAGTCCTGAATACTCATTGGAAGGATTGATGCTGAAGCTGAAACTCCAATGCTTTGGCCACCTGATGTGAAGAACTGACTCATTTGAAGACCCTGATGATGGGAAAGACTGAAGGCAGGAGGAAAAGGGGAAAACAGAGGATGAGATGGTTGGATGGCATCACCAACTTGATGGACTTGAGTTTGAGCAAGCTGTGGGAGTTGGTGATGGACAGGGAAGCCTGGGATGCTGCAGTCCATGGGGCCGGACATGACTGAGTGACTGAACTGAACTGAACTTGCTAAGTAAGCATTTGGGAAGGAAATGACAATGAAAAAATAAATTTGGAATCAAGGGAAGTTGATTCTAGTTTTGGCTAAGACAATAATTTTCCTGTATTCTCACATATAGAGAAATAAATATCTCTCAACTGTGTTTTTAAATCTGTAACACACACCATCTTAAAACATATTAATAATATATACAGATTCATTGATAGGGAAATTTTCATATCAAATATTTATTTCTCATTCCTCCTGTTCCTTCTAAAAAGCAGTAGTTCTTAAAGTCTGGTCTGAGATCTAGGGGTCCCAGAGGCCAGAAACAACTATAAAAGATCCAGCTGTCTTCCATTAAGCTGTACATTAGGATGTTTGAAGGTATTTTAAACAACTTTATTATTCTCACTATTTTGTTTATTTGGAAAATAGTTTTAATAAGAATGTCACTTGTGAAAAAAAAAAAGAATGTTACTTGTGTTAATATGTAATAGATTTGTTGTTGCTCTTTTAAAAGGAGTTAATAAATATTTGCGTTTGTTCTTTTAGTTTCTAAATACTGCAAATGTTTCTAAATATCTAAATGTAAATACTGGTAAGAATTTACAATATTATTGTAAATAATATTACAATACTTATCGATATAGTAAATACTGATAAACACATGTAAGTAAAAATTCTTTGGCATTTTTAACATTTTTAAGAACTTAAATGAAAATGGAGATAAAAGAACATTGAGAATGACTACTGTCTGGAAAGTTGTGTTAGGTACTATATCCATTTAATGGGTTGAGAAGAATTAAAAATAAATTCACTTGATGGGAGTGGTTTATTATTAATAGGTGATGATATAGAATGAATTTCTAAGTCACAGTTCCTTTCACATTTTTTACTTTTTCTCAACGAGTTTTCATATTTATGAAAGTTGTATTGCTCAAGTTAAAATATAAAAAAAATATACTTTACTAGTGTACAGTCCTCTCAATTTGACCACAGTGGGGCTTCTCTGTGGCTCAGATGGTAAAGAATCTGCCTGCAATGTAGGAGACCCAGTTTCGATCCCTGGGTTGGGAATATCCCCTGGAGAAGGGAATGGCTACCCACTCCAATATTCTTGCCTGAAGAATTCCATGGACAGAGGAGCCTGGCAAGCAACATCCATGGGATTGCAAAGAGTTGAATATGACCAAGTGACTAATACACACACACACACACACACACACACACACACACATACACATTCATATAGAACATCAACCCTGAAGGCCAGCAGAATATGCCATCCCCAAATATTCCTCTGATATATAAATTATTTTGAGTAAAGGTCATTGAGAACCAGCAGATGTGGGGAAAGCTCTAAAGACAAAGGTACAAGATTTCCTTTTTTAAAGGACATTTCTCTTTGTAGAATGTGTTTCTTTCTCCCATTGCAAGAAGGGGAGGACTCAACAATTCTTACTAACGGAGAAGGCACTGATTTAAACAGCCCCTGGGGACCATGTTTCTTTCCCACACATTTCTTAACTTGTCTTCCCCACTCCATCCAGAATGCAAAGCCCCTTTCCATCATTTAGCTTATTACGATATAGTAACCCAAGATCTAAACACCCCTTTGGGTTACTCATCATTGGATGTTCCTATGTGTATATACACTATGTACATGTTGATAAGCTTCTGTTTGTTTTTCTCCTGCTAACCTGTCTTTTTTGTTCAGAAGCTAAGTGTGTCATACTCTTTGTGACCTCATGGACTTCAGAATGACAGGCTTCCCTGTCCTTCACTATCTCCCAGAGATTGCTCAAACTCATGTCCATTGAGTTGTTGATGTCATCCCACCATCTCATCCTCTGCTGACCCTTTCTCCTCCTGCCCTCAATCTTTCCCAGCATAATGGCTTTTCCAGTGTCAGCTCTCACATTAGGTGGCCAAAGCCTTGGAGCTTCAGCTTCAGCATCAGTCCTTCCAATGAATATTCAGTGTATATTTCCTTTAGGATTGACTGGTTAGATCTCCTTGCAGTCCACGGAACTCTCAAGAGTCTTCTCCAACACCACAGTTCAAAAGCATCAATTCTTTGGTGCTCAGTTTTCCCTATAGTCCAACTCTCACATCCATACATGACTACTGGAAAAAATATACAGACTTTTGTTGGCAAAGTAATGAATCTGCTTTTTAATATGCTGTCTAGGTTGATCATAACTTTTCTTCCAAGGAGTAAGCGTCTTTTAATTTCATGGCTGCAATCACCATCTGCAGTGATTTTGGAGCCCAAGAAAATAAATTCTGTCTCTGTTTCCATTGTTTCCCCATCTATTTGCCATGAAATGATGAGACTAGATACCATGATCTTCATTTCTGAATGCTGAGTTTTAAGCCAGCATTTTCATTCTCCTCTTTCACCTTTATCAAGAGGCTCTTTAGTTCCTCTGCACTTTCTGCCATTAGAGTGGTATCATCTGCATATCTGAGGTTATTGATATTTCTCCCAGAAATTTTGATTCCAGCTTGAGTCATCCAGGCCAGCATGTCACATGATACACTTTGCATGTAAGTTAAATAAGCAGAGTGACAATATATAGCCTTTGTGTACTCTTTTTCCAAGTTTGAACAGGGCTATTGCTCCATGTCCAGTTTCACCTGTTGCTTCTGGACCTGCCTACAGGTTTCTCAGGAGGCAAGTAAGGTGTTCCCAACTCTTTAAGAATTTTCAACAGTTTGTTGTGATCCACACAGTCAAAGGCTTTAGTGTAGTCAATGAAGCAGAAGCAGATTTTTTTTTTTTTTTTTTTGTAATCCCCTTATTTTTTCTATGATCCAATGAATGACGGCAATTTGGTCTCTGGTTCCTCTGCCTTTTCTAAATCCAGCTTATACATCTGGAATTTCTCAGTTCATGTACTATTGAAGCCTAGCTTGAAGGATTTTGAGCATTAAAACATACCATCATCCTATCCCTCTAAAATCAAACCTCTTCAAAGGCTCTAGTTTGTCTTTTTGAGAATGCCATATAAACAGAATCATACTACATAGAAACTTTTGAGACTGCTTTTCCTCAGCATAATTCCTTTGGAATGTGTATATACATATATATATATATAGTCTGTGTTGAGAGTTCATTCCTCTTCATTGATAATAAATTCTCAATGTTCCTCCATTTGTTTATTCACTCGCCTTCACCTGTTGAAGGGTTTTCTTTGCTTCCAGTCCAGTTTGGAGCCATTATGGAAAAAAAGGACTCTGAACATAGGACATGGAAGCAACCTAAATGTCCATCAACAGATAGATGAATGGATAAGAAGATGTGGCATATATATACAATGGAATGTTACTCAGCCATTAAAGGGAATGAAATTGGATCATTTGTAGAGATGTAGATAGACCTAGAGTCTGTCATCCAGAGTGAAGTAAATCAGAAAGAGAGAAACAGCATCCTATATGTATGGAATCTAGAAAGGCGGCACAGAGGAGCCTATTCTCAGCACAAGAATAGAAACACCGATGTAGAGAATGGATACGTGGACCCAGGGTGAAGTGTCCACCAGGGAAGCCCACTTTAAGGCATTTCACTTATTGGTGTTGGAGCTCATGTTTTAATTTTTAAATTATGATTTTTAACTGTTTCAGTGGTAAAGAATCGGCCTGCCAATTCAGGAGATGTGAGTTCGATCCTTGGTTTGGGACGATCACTTGAAGGCGGGCATGGCAACTCACTCCAGTATTTGTGCCTGGGAAAAAGCCACGGCCCTTGGAGCCTGGTGGGCCACCATCTACAGCGTCGGAAAGGAGTTGAGCATGACTAAGGAGCTAAGCAGCAGCAACAGCAACAAACTGTTTAACACACCAGTCGGTTCAGTCGCTCAGTCGTGTCTGACTCTGTGCAACCCTGTGGACCGCAGCATAGATACAGAGACACAGTTGTTCTCTGTGCTGCTTCTGGCTTGTGACTTTGCTAAAAACATTATTTTTAGGAAATTTAAAAATAGATACTCCTTGGGATTTTCTACATATGCAATCATATTATCTGAGTATAGGGGCAATTTTCTTTCTTTCTTTTCCTTATCTGTGTGGCTTTAGGTTTTTTCTTTTCTTATTGAGCTCACGAGGACTTGAAGTTTAATACTGAATGTTATTAGAGAGAGTAGAAATTCTTTTCTTTTCAGTCTTCGTGGGAAAGGAGTCAGTCTTTCACCAAATATGAAATTAGCTATAGGTCTTTTTCGGTGTTTTTTATCAAGATGCAAAAAGTTCTCGTTTACTCCCAGTTCACTGAGGGTTGTTATCATGGAGTTTTGTCAAAGGTTTTTTATTCAATAATTAATAATCATGAATAATCATATTGGTTTTCTCCTTAGACTGTAACGTGGATTATACCAATCACTTTTTAAATATAGAAACAGCCCTGCAAGATTGTGGTGTGGTATTTGTATTATACTTTATTGAGGATTTTTATATCTATTTTAATGAGGGATATTTTTCTGTAATTGTCTTTTCTTGCTATTCATCTAATTTAATCAGGGAGGTTCTGGCCTTCCAAAACAGGTTACAAAGTATTCTATCCTCTTCTATTTTATTTTAGAGATTGTGCAGAATTGGTTTTACTTTTTCCTTAAATGTTTGGTAAGACTCTCCAGGGAGACCATCTGGGCCCCAAAATTTCCTTTTTGGAAGGTTTTAAAAGATGAATTTAATTTCTTCAATAGTTCTAGAGTGACTCAGCTTATCTATTTCCACTTGATAATTCTTGGGAGTTGGTTTTTTTCAAGAATTTGTATAATTTCATATAAGTTCTCAAAGTTATTTATATACAGACTTGTTACAGTTTTATCTTAATGTCTTCACAGTCTATGGTGATATAACGTCTTTGCACCCTTATTAGTAATTTGGGTCTTTGTGCTTTCACTGTTTGTCTTAGTAAAGGTATATCAAGTTAACTGATGTTTTTTCCAAAGAAACTCCTTGTTGCTTTTTTTTTTTCCTCTATTGCTTGTTGTTTTCAATTTTATTGTTTTTTTCTCTTTCTTATTTTATTCTTTCTGTTTGATATGAGTTTATTTTGTTCTTTTTATTAAATAAAAGTTTATTATTAATTTTAAACAGTCCTTCTTTTTCAAATCAAGCACTGAATGATATAAATGTACAGCTGAGTACTATTCTCTCTCTCTCACAAATTTTGATATGTTCAAATATTATCTTTTTTTCCTTGGGAATTCTTCTTTGAAGGAGGGATTATTTAGGAACGTCTTACTGAATATTCAAGCCTTTTGAAATTTTTCTGTTAGCTTTCTGTTATCCTTTTCCAATCTAATTCCATTTTGATTAGAGAACATCCTCTGAAAAACTGAAACCGTTAGTTCCTCAGTCGTGTCCGACTCTTTGTGACCCCGTGGAGTGTAGCCCACCTGGTTCCTCTGTCCATGGGGTTTTCCAGGCAACAATACTGGAGTGGGTTACAATTTCCTCTTCCAGGGAACCTTCTCGATCCAGGGATAGACCCAGTTCTTCTGCACTACAAGCAGATTATGAGAACATACTCTATCTGGTCTTAATTATTTTGTATTTGTTAACACGTGTTTAATCCCTGGGATACATGCCTTATCTTGGTCAATGTTCCAAGTGATCTTGGAAAAAAAAAGTATTATCATGGGTTTTATAAAAGTCAAATGGATCTAGGGATTGATGATGCTTTTCAGTTTTTCTGTATCCTTGCTAATTTTCCATCTACTCATTCTAATAATTACTGAGACAAGAGTGTTGACATCTCAAACTACAGTTCTGAATTTGTCTTCTCATCCCTTCAGTTCTCTCCTTTTCGTTTCATGCATTCTGAGGCTGTGCTTTGGCACATAAATATTTAAGATTGTTATGTGTTCTTGGTAAATTTACTTCACCATTATGTAATGTTCCCTTTTTGTGTCTGGTAAGTTTATTTGCTCTGAAGTCTATTTTGTCTGATATCACTATAGCCATTCCAACTTCCTTTACATTTATACTTGTATGATGTATCTTTTCATATCCTTTTACTTTGAATCAATCTCTATAATTATATTTAAAGTAATTTTTTATAAATAGCATAAAGTTGGGTCATGTTTTTCTTCCCTTTTTTTTTTTTTAAAAAGAACCTAGAACCTATTATATGAGTCAGGCTGTATTCTAACACATATATACAGGATCTGGACAAATGGTACTGAAGAATTTATTTACAGGGCAACAGTGGAGAAACAGACATAGAGACTAGACTTATGGACGTGGGGAGAGGGAAAGAGAGGGGGAGATGTATGGAGAGAGTAACATGGAAACTCACATTACCATATGCAAAATAGATAGCCAGGGGGAATTTGCTGTATGGCTCAGGAAACTCAAACAGGGTCTCTGTATCAACCTAGAGGGTGGGATGGGGCAGGAGATGGGAGGGAGGTTCAAAAGGGCGAGGATATATGTATACCTATGGCTGATTCATATTGAGGTTTTACAGAAAACAGTAAAATTCCATAAAGCAATTATGCTTCAATAAAAAACTAATTAATTAAAAAATACATTCTAATGTCTTTTGTTGTTGTTGCTGTTTATTTTCTAAGTCACATCTGACTCTTTGCAACCTCATGCACTGCAACACCAGGCTCCCCTGTCCTTCACTATCTCCCGAAGTTTGCACAGACTCATGTCCATTGAGTCGGTGATGCCATCCAACCATCTATCCTCCGCTGCCCCCTTCTCCTTTTGACTTCAGTGTTTCCTAGCAGCAGGATGTTTTCCAATGAGGGGGCTCTTCTCATCAGGTGGCCAAAGTATTACTGGAGCTTCAACTTCAG
Source organism: Oreotragus oreotragus (assembly GCA_006410675.1). Lineage (NCBI taxonomy): Eukaryota > Metazoa > Chordata > Mammalia > Artiodactyla > Bovidae > Oreotragus > Oreotragus oreotragus. The sequence goes on along the minus strand of SJYX01014718.1, from coordinate 252,318 downwards.
CATCAGTCCTTCCAATAAATATTTAGGGCTGATTTTCTTTAGGATTGGCTAGTTTGATTTGCTTGCTGTCCAAGGGACTCTCGAGAGTCGTCTCCAGGATTGCAAACCTAATTTCTTTTAGTTAGCATTTTAAGGCCATTTTTGTTGGGTATCGGGGATAATTCTTTGTATGCTTGGAATTGGGTCTACCATTTTATTAATTGATTTATATTTATTTCTTCTATTATTTGTTCCTCTGTTTCTCCATTTCCAGCTTCTTTGAAGTTATTTGATGAATATTTCCAGTACTCTGTTTTACTTTCTTTTTCAACCTATTTCTTTGTACAAAATTTTAGTGGTTACTCTAGAGATTATAATATGCATGCTTAACTTTTTTCAGTCAACTTAAAATCAGTAGTTTATTACTTCAAGTAGAATATAGAAACTTAACAGCCATTTAGGGTCCTGTGCGCCCCTCCCACTTATGATATAATATCTTTTGTATTACATTCTGCATACACTGAAAATCATATAAGTCAGTGTTATAATTTTTCTATCAAACATATTTTTTAAAAATTCAAGAGAAAAACAGTATGTTATCCTTATCAAACTATTTTCCTTCTATTGTGATTAATTTACTCCTTACCATCCAACTTCCCCTCTCATATCACTTCCTTTACTTTGTTGAACTTCCTTTAACAGATCCTTTGTACCAGGTCTGTTGACACTGCATTCTTTCAATTTTCCTTTATCTGTTAATGTCTCTGTTTCACTTTCAATTATGGATGACATTTTTGCATGATATAGAATTCTAGGCATTTTATTTCCTCCCAGCAGTTTGAAAGTGCTATTCTACTTCCTTCCAGATTCCTGGTTTTTTTCTCATTAGAAATATGATCATTCAGATCATTGTTGCCCTATAAATAATGCAATATTTTCTATAAAAATACAAGATTTTTTCTTTGTTTTAGTTTTGAAGAATTTAAGTATGATATGTCTGTGTGGGAATTTCTCTGGGTATATTCTGTTTAAGGATGGTTGCATTTCTTGACTCTGTAAGGGTATGTCTTTCCCTAAACTTGGGGAGTTTTCTGCTACTATTTCCTCAGATATTTCCCAGAATAATGCTTTCTTCCTTTTCCCTTTATGTTTCTAATGATACAAAATTTAAAGCTTTTGGCAATGCACCACAAATCCTTGAGGTTCTGGTCATAATTTGCAATCATTTCCCACTTTATCATTCAGATTGCTGCTGCTGCTGCTGCTAAGTCACTTCAGTCGTGTCTGACTCTGTGCGACCCCATAGACAGCAGCCCACCAGGCTCCCCCATCCTTGGGATTCTCCAGGCAAGAATACTGCAGTGGGTTGCCATTTCCTTTTCCAATGCAGGAAAGTGAAATGTGAAAGTGAAGTCGCTCAGACATGTCCGACTCAGTGACCCCATGGACTGCAGCGCACCAGGCTCCTCCCTCCATGGGATTTTCCAGGCAAGAGTACTGGAGTGGGGTGCCATTGCTTTCTCCATCATTCAGATTAGATAATTTTTATTACTCATCTTAAATTTCACTTCTTGTTTTGTTATTTCCTTTCAGTATTGAGTCTGTCCAGTCAGTTTCAAACTTTAAATACCTTTTTTTCAATTCTAGAATTCCCTGGTTTTTATTTACTTATTTTTTATTTCTTTGTTGAGACTTATCTTTTTCCATTCATTTTAATAGTCTTTGACCTTACTTCCTGTAGACTTTTTTAAATAGTTGCTTTAAAGTCTTTGTTAGATAATCCCAAACATCTGTGTCATCTTAGTGCTGGCATCCCTTTGTTGCCTTTTCACAGAAATTGACATTTCCTGGTTCTTCATATGCCATGTAATTTTGGATTGCATCCTGGACATTTTGAATATTATGCTAGGATTCTCTGGGTCTTGTTTAACTCTCTGGAGACTGTTGCTTTTTTTGTTGTTGTTTTAGCAGGCAATTGAACTGACTTTTTTCAGACTGCAAGTTCTGACAAGCCTTATGGGAATTATGGTCCCAATGTTACTTCCTTCATCAATTCCTTTGCAATATTATTTGTATTTGTCCTATGTATTTGGGCTTCTGTGATGGCTCAGATGGTAAACAATCTGCCAGCAATGCCGGAGACCTGGGTTTGATCCCTGGGTTGGGAAGATTCCTTGGAGAATGGAATGGCTACCCACTCCAGTATTCTTCCCTGGAGAATTCCAAGGACAGAGGAGCCCGGTGGGATTCATGGGATCGCAAAGAGTCAGACAGGACTGAGTGACTAACTTTCACTTCACTTCATGGTGTATGCCACCATGTGGCCATTCTTACTTCTGGGTAGTGATCTATCTTGCAGTTCAATTCTCAAAGTTAATGGAACACTATTTTCTGTCAAAGCTCTACATGGGTGTACTGGGAGTATACCCAATATTTAATAGACTAATTTTTTTTTTCCTGGTTACCCTTCAGCTCTTTCTTCTCTTTGACATCCCTGGAATGTTTTCCATTTCTCTGTGACTCCTCTTTTTAGTTTAGCTAGAAAGCTTGGACTTTATTTTACCAGTTCTATCATGTACAGCTTGCAACTGTAGTCATGTCCTGAGTCTAGATGCAGCAGGAAAAAAGAGAGGGAAAAGCAATAGGCGCCCCCCACCCACTCTTAGGTCCTCAGCTCTTCTGATTTGCAAGGAAGCTTCAAATTCCCCACTGTGTGTCCCCAAACCATCATTTTGGGCTTCCCAGTTGGTGCTAGTGGTAAAGAACCTTTCTGCCAATGCAAGTTAGACAGAAGAGACTCGGGTTCGATCCCTGGTTTGGGAAGATCGCCTGGAGGAAGGCATGGCAACCCACTCCAGTATTCTTGCCTCGGGAATCCCATGGTCAGAGTAGCCTGGCAGGTTACAGTCCACGGGGTCGCAAAGAGTTGGACCCGACTGAAGCGACTTAGCACGCACACAGGCAAATCATCATTGTAGCTATTGTTTTCATTGTCATCATCAGTTGTACTAGATCACTTGAAGACTACAGGAAGAAGGAAAGATAAAAAGAAACACGTGAGTTTTTTTTTTTTTTTTTAATCCCATTCCATCTGACTGTTAGAAGATCCCTTTCTCATCTTGCAAGTCAAAATCTGAGAGCTTCTTATGAAACTCTATCAGCCTGCAAGAATTCCTGCTTCTGGTTTGCAGGCTTCATTGAGACTGGGTTTGGAAATATCAGAGACAGAAAATAATAAGTTATTGGTGGTTTAGTGGCTCTTAGATTTCTGATCTTCTTTGTAATTTGCCTGCTACTGTTTACTTTTCAGATTTCCCAAATAGCTGCTCATGCATTCTGTTTAGGTTTTATAGCTGCATTCAGTGGAAAAATATGCTTATTCAATTTCACCAGACCCAAGAACCCTAATAAACTTTTCTGTAATCACATCAGAGTGCTGATATGCCCAAGGAAAATCTTCAAAGCTGGCATTAGCAAAATGTGACAGCTGGACATTGCAACCTGAGTTTATTCTTGTGATCTATTTTCATATGTGATCTTCACTTGTTATTACTGATCTCTCTGTACTGGCTCTGGAGTAGTGTCCTGTTGCTGCTGCTGCTGCTGCTGCTGCTACTGCTGCTGCTAAGTTGCATCAGTCGTGTCTGACTCTGTGTGACCCCATAGACGGCAGCCCACCAAGCTCCCCCGTCCCTGGGATTCTCCAGGCAAGAACACTGGAGTGGGTTGCCATTTGCTTCTCCAATCCATGAAAGTGAAAAGTGAAAGTGAAGTCACTCAGTCGTATCTGACTCTTCGCGACCCCATGGACTGCAGCCTTCCAGGCTCCTCCGTCCATGGGATTTTCCGGGCAAGAGCACTGGAGTGGGGTGCCATTGCCTTCTCCAGGGAATAGTGTCCTACCCTTCACCAAAAGTGCATTTCCCCTGAATTTTTCATGGGACACTTGAAACATATTTGGAATGTTTATGTAAAATTCTATGAAAAGTCCAGGGTCGAGAAAATGGGAAGACGAACTACAGATTTAAAGAACATATTTGCAAAAGATGCGTCTTTGCCTATTCAAAATATGCAAATAACCCTTAAAAGTCAACAATAAGAAAAAATTCAAATAAAAAATGCACTCAAAACTTTACAGACACCTAACCAAGGAATATATAGAGATGGAAAACAAGCATATGAAAAGAGAATCCACATCATGTGTTGTCAGGGAAACACAACTTAAAACAACAGTTATTTAACTTCTCTGCAGAGCACATCATGAGAAACGCTGGGCTGGAAGAAGCACAAGCTGGACTCAAGATTGCCGGGAGAAATAGCAATAACCTCAGATATGCACATGACACCACTCTTAAGGCAGAAAGTGAAGAGGAACTAAAAAACCTCTTGATGAAAGTGAAAGAAGAGAGTGAAAAAGTTGGCTTAAAGCTCAACATTCAGAAAACGAAGATCATGGCATCCGGTCCCATCACGTCATGAGAAATAGATGGGGAAACAGTGGAAACAGTGCCTGACTTTATTTTGGGGGGGCTCCAAAATCACTGCAGATAGTGACTGCAGCCATGAAATTAAAAGGTGCTTACTCCTTGGAAGGAAAGTTTTGACCAAACTAGACAGCATATTAAAAAGCACAGACATTACTTTGCCAACAAAGGTCCGTTTAGTCAAGGCTATGGTTTTTCCTGTGGTCATGTATGGATGTGAGAATTGGACTGTGAAAAAAGCTGAGCACCAAAGAATCGATGCTTTTGAACTGTGGTGTTGGAGAAGACTCTTGAGAGTCCCTTGGACTGCAAGGAGATCCAACCAGTCCATTCTAAAGGAGATCAGTCCTGGGTGTTCTTTGGAAGAAATGATGCTAAAGCTGAAACTACAGTACTTTGGCCACCTCATGCGAAAAGTTGATTCATTGGAAAAGACTCTGATGCTGGGAGGGATTGGGGGCAGGAAGAGAAGGGGACGGCAGAGGATGAGATGATTGGATGGTATCACCAACTCGATGGAGATGAATGTGAGTGAACTCTGGGAGTTGGTGATGGACAGGGAGGCCTGGAGTGCTGCAATTCTTGGGATTGCAAAGAGTTGGACATGACTGAGCACCGGAACTGACTGAACTGACTGACTGAGATACTATTACATGCTTATTAGAATGACTAAAATCCAAAACACTGCAAACATGAAATAATAATGAAGATGTAGGGCAAGAGGAACCCTAGTTTATACCTGAAGGGAATGTAAAATCGTCCAGCTATTTTGGAAGACAGTTTGGCAGTATCTTACAAAATTATATATATCTCTTCCATGAGATCCAGCAAAGGAGCTGAAACCTTATGTCTGCACAAAACCATGAATTTAGGTGTTTATCAGTTTAGTTCAGTTCAGTTGCTCTGTCGTGTCTAGCTCTTTGAGACCCCGTGAACCGCAGCACATCAGGCCTCCCTGTCCATCACCAACTCCCAGACTTTACCCAAACTCATGTCCATTGAGTTGGTGATGCCATCCAACCATCTCATCCTCTGTCATCCCCTTTTCCTCCCGTCTTCAATCTTTCCCAGCATCAGGGTCTTTTCAAATGAGTCAGCTCTTTGCATCAGGTGGCCAAAGTATTGGAGTTTCAGCTTGAGCATCATTCCTTCCAAAGAAATCCCAGGGCTGATCTCCTTCAGAATGGACTGGTTGGATCTCCTTGCAGTCCAAAGGACTCTCAAGAGTCTTCTCCAACACCACAGTTCAAAAGCATCAATTCTTCGGACCTCAGCTTTCTTTACAGTCCAACTCTCACATCCATACATGACCACAGGAAAAACCATAGCCTTGACTAAACGGACCTTAGTCGGCAAAGTAATGTCTCTGCTTTTGAATATACTATCCAGGTTGGTCATAGCTTTCCTTCCAAAGAGTAAGTGTCATTTAATTTCATGGCTGCAATCACCATTTGCAGTGATTTTGGAGCCCAAAAATTTAAGTCAGGCACTGTTTCCACTGTTTCCCCATCTATTTGCCATGAAGTGATGGGACCAGATGCTATGATCTTAGTTTTCTGAATGTTGAGCTTTAAGCCAACTTTTTCACTCTCCTCTTTCACTTTCATCAAGAGGCTCTTTAGTTCCTCTTCACTTTCTGCCATAAGGGTGGTGTCATCTGCATATCTGAGGTGATTGATATTTCTCTGCAATCTTGATTCCAGCTTGTACTTCTTCCAGCCCAGCGTTTCTCATGATGTATTCTGCATATAAGTTAAATAAGCAGGGAGACAATATACAGCCTTGACGTATTCCTTTTCCTATTTGGAACCAGTCTGTTGTTCTATGTCAAGTTCTAACTGTTGCTTCCTGACCTGCATACAGGTTTCTCAAGAGGTAGGTCAGGTGGTCTAGTATCCCCATCTCTTGAAAAATTTTCCGCAATTTATTGTGACCCACACAATCAAAGGCTTTGGCATAGTCAATAAAGCAGAACAGATGCTTTTCTGGAACTCTCTTGCTTTTTTGTTGATCCACCAGATGTTGGCAATTTGATCTCTGGTTCCTCTGTCTTTTCTAAAACCAGCTTGAACATCTGGAAGTTCATGGTTCACATATTGCTGAAGCCTGGCTTGAAAAAGTTTGAGGATTACTTTAGTAGCATGTGAGATGAGGTGTTTTCAGCAGCTTTATTTACAATTGCTGAAACTTGAAAGCAACCACAATGCCCTTTAGTAGGTGAAAGGTAAATAAACTTGTACCTTTGGACAATGGAATATTATTCAGCACTAAAAGAAGTGAGCTATCAAGTCATGAAAAGACATGGAGGAACGCTAATGCTCATTATTAAATAAAAAAAGCGAGTCTGTAAAGGCCACATATTTTATGAATCCAACCATATAACATTCTGAAAGTGAAGTTACTCACTTGTGTCCAATTCTTTGCGACCCCCTGGCCTGTAGCCCATCAGATTCCTCCATCTATGGGGTTTTCCAGGCAAGAATACTGGAGTGGGTTGCCATTTCCTTCTCCTGGGGATCTTCCTGACCTAGGGATGGAACCCAGGTCTCCCACATTATAGGCAGATGCTTTATTATCTGAGCCACCAGGGAAGCCATATAACATTCTGGAAAAGGCAAAATTAAAGATGTAGTAAAAGTATCAGTGGTCACTAGGGAATGAGACAGGGAAGGATGAATAGGCAGAGTAGGGAGATTTTTATGGTAGTAAAAGTACTGGACACATATTATCCAAACTTTGTTAAACCCGTAGAATGTGTAAGGTCAAGAGAGAAATCATTATTTCTCTCTTGGGTGATTATGATGTATCAGCGTAGGTTCATCAGTTGTAACAAAAGTACCACTCTAATAGAGGATGCTGATAATGAAGGAGGCGGTGCCTGTGCAGGGTCAGCGGTGTATAGGAAATTGATATATACTTTTCTGTCAGTTTTGCCGTGCACCTAAAACTTCTCTAAAAAATAAATCCTACAGAAAAAAATTAAATTCTGATGTGTGCTACAAAATAGATGAATCTTGAAGATATTATACTAAGTGAAATAAGCTAGATACAAAACAACAAATATTGTATGAGTCCACTTACGTGAAGAACAGATAGTAAATTCATAAAGACAGAAGTAAAACAGTGGTCACCTGGGGCTGGAGGGAGATGGATATGAGGAATTATTGTTTAACTGGTAAAGAGTGTCAGTATGGGATGATGAAAAAGCTTTGGAAATGAATAAGGATGGTCTTTACACAAAAATGCTAATGCATTTAATGTTGCTGAATTGTGTACGTAACAGTGGTTGATTCATGTTGATGTATGGCAAAAACCATCACAATATTGTAAAGTAATTATCTTCCAATTAAAAAAAACAAAACTTTAAAAAAGTTACACTGGAAATGCTGAATTAAAAAATGGTTTAAAAGGTAGATTTTTGTTATGTACACTTTACCACAATCAAAAATAAAATGTGAAAAGTGTTAAAATTTTTAAAAGTATATTGTTAAATAAAGATAGTAGGGAGAAAGTGATACATAATTAGATCATGAGTTGGGAAACTGTGGCCCACCAATGAGCCCAGCCATACCAATTCCTTCATTTATTGTCTATGGTTGTTTTCATACTATACCGGCAGAGTGGAGTAGTTATAAGGAAGACTGGCCTTCAATGCCTACAATTTTTATTATCTGACCTTTACAGACAAAACTTGGACTAGATGATCTAAACCATAAGGTATAGATCATCATGGTTATCTTGGGATTCCCTGACCTCCCATCTCTCAACAGAAGCATATTTTCTGCAGAGAAAATCCTCTAGAGTAATGGACTGTCCTTCCATTCACTTTCCAAAGTCTGAATTTCATTCCTTTATAAATATTACTGATAGGATAACTATTATTTTTCAGGCATTGTTCCCATGCTTGGATACATGCTAAAAAGGATAAATGTTCCTGCCTTCATGAAGTTGTAAAGGGAATCCAGTTTTGGTAGATAGTGGAAAGCAGTCTCTTTCTAACAACCTCTTATTAGGTTGGGCAGCATAGATCAAATCCAGCACCTCCTCTGCTTTGTGCCATGTCTGATCAGAAAACATTTTTCATGCTTTTTTAGAATCTTCTTTTTCCAGCTAACCTTTCTCCTTCTTCATTAGTGATCAAGAAATGACTCTAAAAATGCAAGTCATGTCACCAGTATGTGTCCTTGATGTATCATTTTGCATTATCTATACATGTTGTCCAGAAGGTATTCATACATGTGATTTGCTGGTATATTTCCTTAGAACAGATATAGAACATTATACCTGATAGCGAATTTTTAAAAGTACTAGTTCCAGAATTTGAGAAACATTTTTCAATACAAATAGTAGCATTTCCATTTACTTCATAGGGAATGAACATGATTGTTCTTAAAAAGAAGTAGACATGAAATAATATTATACAAAATTTAAAATCAGTTATTCCAAAATTAGGGGATAAGTGTATCAAAACTGTCAAGGAGTAAAATAACAGAATTAAAAATTTTCAACTAATTGATTTATCTAATTCCATGAACTATGGTGAAAGATTTCTGGATATTTCCTAGACTTCTCTTATTGTCATTTTCTCCCCAACCATAACGTGATGGCATTTTCTCTCTAGACGATATCCATAATTCAAATCTGAAACAAATTAAAGCACATTTTAATTTCAAAAGTGCTACAAAGGGAAATGAATAGACACTTATTAAGGATGATGCATAGGAAGTCTAGAAATCATTTTGTTGGAGTGTTGGAGTCTAGATAAGTGAGACTATGTTTTATTTACTGATTCAAAGTTTATAAAAATACTGACTATAAATTGGAATGATAAAAACTCAGTGTTAAGTAACGTTTTGATTAAAAAAATATTGTAGGAGACAGCTGAAATGTGCCATCTCTAAACACATGCGGTGCTATCTGCAGTGGCTGACGAGGTCTCAGGTTATAGGTAGTCACATTTTCAGAATTTAAGCACTTTTTTTGGACACCTTTGCAGGTTGATTTTGTGGAAAACAAAATACATGATGTTAAGTTTCTTCAATATTTTGATATTGAGAATACTTCAAGAATTCTCAGCACCATTCCGTGTTTTATTCTGCACCCTATGTAACCAGTGACAGAGCTAAACACTGTCAGATTTTGAGAGATGAAAATTGGACAAATTGCTTCTAATATTTCTGTTTTGTCAAGTTTTACTCATCATATCATTTGCACTGTATACAGAACTATTTCTTTTTTCATAATTGTCAACTGAGTATTTAGTGGGTTTTATATTGATAGTCCAAGAGAATTAATCAGAATTCTGTAGTTTCATTTATTTTTACAAAAACACTTCAGTTCAGTTCTGTTCAGTCACTCAGTTGTGTCTGAGTCTGTGACCCCATGAATTGCAGCACACCAGGCCTCCCTGTTCATCACCAACTCCTGGAGTTCACCCAAACTCATGTGCATCGAGTCGGTGATGCCATCCAGTCATCTCATCCTCGGTCGTCCCATTCTCCTCCTGCCTCCAATCCCTCCCAGCATCAGGGTCTTTTCCAATGAGTCAACTCTTCTCATGAGGTGGCCGAAGTATTGGAGTTTCAGCCTCAGCATCAGTCCTTCCAATGAATACCAAGGACTGGTCTCCTTTAGGATGGACTGGTTGGATCTCCTTGCAGTCCAAGGGACTTGCAAGAGTCTTCTCCAACACCACAGTTCAAGAGCATCAATTCTTCAGTGGTCAGCTTTCTTTATAGCCCAACTCTCACATCCATACATGATCACTGGAAAACAATAGCCCTAACTAGATGGACCTTTGTTGGCAAAGTATTATCTCTGCTTTTGAATATGCTATCTAGGTTGGTCAAAACTTTTCTTCCAAGGAGTAAGCATATTTTAATTTAATGGCTGCAATCACCATCTGCAGTGATTTTGGAGCCCCCCAAAATAGTCTGACATTGTTTGCCCATCTATTTGCCATACAGTGATGGGACCAGATGCCATGATCTTAGTTTTCTGAATGTTGAGCTTTAAGCCAACTTTTTCACACTNTCTGAATTTGGAAATAAGGAGTTCATGATCTGAGCCACAGTCAGCTCCTGGTCTTGTTTTTGTTGACTGTATAGAGCTTCTCCATCTTTGGCTGCAAAGAATATAATCAATCTGATTTCGGTGTTGACCATCTGGTGATGTCCATGTGTAGAGTCTTCTCTTGTGTTGCTGGAAGAGGGTGTTTGCTATGACCAGTGCCTTCTCTTGGCAAAACTTTATTAGCCTTTGCCCTGCTTCATTCCGCATTCCAACGCCAAATTTGCCTGTTAATCCAGGTGTTTCTTGACTTCCTACTTTTGCATTCCAGTCCCCTATAATGAAAAGGACATCTTTTTTGGATGTTAGTTCTAAATGGTCTTGTAGGTCTTCATAGATCCATTCCACTTCAGCTTCTTCAGCATTACTGGTTGTGGCATAGACTTGGATTACTGTGATATTGAATGATTTGCCTTGGAAATGAACAGAGATCATTCTGTCATTTTTGAGACTGCATCCAAGTACTGCATTTTGGAATCTTTTGTTGACCATGATAGCTATTCCATTTCTTCTAAGGGATTCATGCCTAAGAGGAGCAACCCCACATCCAAGGAGCGGTGGCTATGCAGGTGCAGGAAGGCTGAGAGGAGCTACTCCACCTTCAAGGTCAGGAGGGGCAACCTCCTCCAAGGTAAGGAGCAGTGGCTGCGTTTTGCTGTAGCAGCCGTGAAGAGATACCCCATGCCCAAGGTAAGAGAAACCCAAGTGAGACGGTAGGTGTTGCGAGAAGGCGTCAGACGGCAGACACACTGAATCTGTAATCACAGAAAATTAGCCAATCTGATCACATGGACCACAGCCTGGTCTAACTCAATGAAACTAAGCCATGCCCTGTGGGGTCACCCAAGATGGGCTGGTCATGGTGGAGAGGTCTGACAGAATGTGGTCCACTGGAGAAGGGAATGGCAAGCCACTTCAGTATTCTTGCCTTGAGAACCCCATGAACAGTATGAAAAGGCAAAATTATAGGATAATGAAAGAGGAACTCCCCAGGTCAGTAGGTGCCAAGTAAGCTACAGGAGATCAGTGGAGAAATAACTCCAGAAAGAATGAAGGGATGGAGCCAAAGCAAAAACAATACCCAGTGGTGGATGTGACTGGTGATAGAAGCAAGGTCCAATGCTGTAAAGAGCAATATGGCATAGGAACCTGGAATGTCAGGTCCATGAATCAAGGAAAATTGGAAGTGTTCAAACAGGAGATGGCAAGAGTGAATGTTGACATTCTAGGAATCAGTGAACTAAAATGGACTGGAATGGGTGAATTTAACTCAGACAACCATTATATCTACAAAAACACTTATTTTTAACAACTCTTCTGTTAATGAAATTCCAGCAATATATGAGATTGTAAAAGTAGGAGTCCTATCTAACAATTTTCTCACCCCCACCATCAAATTAGGATAACAAATAGGGAGAAATGGACATAATCAAAATGTGAAAATAAAGAAGAGTTCATAATACAGTGGAAATGGAGTGTAAATGGCAATCCACTCCAGTGTTCTTGCATGGAGAATCCCAGGGCTACTGTCTATGGGGTCGCACAGAGTCAGACACGACTGATGCAACTTAGCAGCAGCAGCACAATACAGCTGTATTTCCTGAACATCAATTATGTTTCCTAAAACATATGCTTTCCAGAGATAATAACAGTACAATTCATCATGCTTCCTTTGGTGTCAGTGACGTTCAGAGGCAAACTTATAGTTTAACTGTACATTGAAGTTAATCCTGCCATTTGGTTACCTGCATTCTTCTCTTTTCCTTACATCTTATTTGCTGATTCTTTTCCCATCATATTATTAGGCTTGCTATTGTGTCTTTTCTCTGAGTTAACTTAAATCAGTTTTTAAAGAATAAGAAAAATTCAATGTTGAAAAAGCATACAATGCAGTGTCATCACAAGGGCAGGATGCGAAGGCCATGAGATCAACCATTTAGGTTGTTACTTTGACAACTATTCCTAGCTATAAGTTTTATCAAGACTAAAGTCGCCTTTCTTCAGACAAACAACAGTAGGAATTTAGTACAAAATACAGCTCTTAAAGATGACCTCAGAACACTTACAGAATGTTTTAGAGAATAACACAAACAGAAAAGCACCAAAGCAAAATCCTATGACCCTATTGGTATCTTACCTGATTTCATTACCTGGGTAAGAACCTATTCATCAACAAGTAACCAGGAATGGAAAATTTTGCAAGTGAATAATAGTAAAACAAAGAATAACTCATTTTATTCCAATATTTCTATAATTTCTACCTTTTTGTGTATTTGACGGCAATGTAATAACCTTGAGAGTAAACTAAAATAGTAGGCTAAGCAAGGTAGTTGTAGGACTTTATAGTCAAAATGATGATGCTTCAAATCTTGGTGTATCTCTTATTTGTCTTATGACCCTGGAGACTTTTCAACCCTCGAAAGTCAGTTTTCTCATGGTACTATAGAGATAATAACAATAGCTACCTTCATAAAGTTGTCATGAGAATCAAGTGAGGTGATAGGTATATATATAGATATGTATTAGACTATCACAATTATAAGTGGTCAATAGTATTAGCAGCAATCATCACTGTTTGTAAATACTACTGTTTTTCTATTGGAATCTAAAGATGTTATTTTGGGGTGCAAAAAATGAGTCCATGTGAATAATGACCAGGATGACCACAGGTGAGTTAGGACCACACAAGTCATAGGTTGTTCACTTTGCACTTAGCTGGGGCTTTCAAAACAATTGATTAGAGTGTTGTCCCCAGTTTAGTAGACAATGAGACCACAGGACGGGGGAGACTAACTTCTCCTGAACTCAGGTCTCTGAGAGAGCTCTGATGCCTTTAAAATCAAATAATATCTGGCAACAGTGTCTGCAAACAATTCCAATAATTTACGAAAAAAAATCAAAAGGACTAGTTTTTATTGTATCTTGCCCAAGAGTTTTCTGTAACTATGAGTTCAGAATTACGTTTTATTTCAAAGTTATCTGGTTCCTGTAATTGTTGCTTTTCGGCACGGCTGTATAGCCATTAAAAGACCTTTCCCTGTTCACTCTCAGTGTCCCTACCTTTCTCTGCACACTCTTTCCCATTCTTGCCTTAACACTTCTGATCCTGTAAATGTAAGGTTAGAAGCTAGAGTTACCCTCTTGCATTAAAAGCAGATGTAAGCATCTTCCCTGCTAAAGATTCCTGGCCAATATCCTTTCAGAAAGAAATGTTCCCATTTGAGCTCACAGGCGAGCCATTTTTCAACATTCAGTCATTGGTGCTATTTTACCTTCATGGCCATTGTGTAACTGTAGCATTCATCGTTCTAGAAACATCTGTGGAGAACTTGAGTGTGAGAATTATAATCCAAAACTCAATAGTATTCTTTCTAGGAATATCACTAATTACAATTGCACAGAAAATGAGCAACTGAAAGTAGAAAAAAATTTGGAAAGATTCACTGCGCAGAGAAAACCCTCAGAAACCTTCTTTTAAAAAAATAGAGGAAAAGCTTTTTTTTTTTTTTGAGGTTAATTACTTTACAGTATTGTATTGATTTTGCCATACATCAACATGAATCCGCCACAGGTATACATATGTTCCCCATCCTGAAACCCACTCCCTCCTCCCTTCCCGTACCATCCCTCTGGGTCATCTCAGTGCACCAGCCTCAAGCATCCTGTATCATGCATCGAACCTGGACTGGCGATTCATTTCATATATGATATTATACGTTTCAATGCCATTCTCCCAAATCATCCCACCCTTGCCCCCTTCCCACAGAGTCCAAAAGACTAGTTATTGGATGCCATGCAATATGACAAACAGGTCCAGGTGTTAAGTAAGAAGTTCCCATCACAAATCCACAGATTATTTACTAACGCTGCAGAACAGACTTGGCTGCTTACAGGAAGCTGTGACTCTTTTGTATGCTTTCTTAACAGTAAAAAAGAGAGTAAACTCTATTTTGAGACTATCAGTTAGCTCACAGCTGGGTTTAATAATGAGGGAGTTTGGGATGTCCGATGTAGAATGTTAAGACAAACCCAGGAAGACTGATTTCACTGTCATCCTTGGCCAGAGGCAACAGATAAAGACTTTGGGGAAAATATGTATTTCCTTTGAGTTCCAGAGCCTAGGGAAAAGGCTATGTTATAGAAACTACACTAATCTAAGGGAATATTTTAGTCACACATCAACACTTTCTACTTCTTTCTCATGATTTTTCTTATTGAAAGAATTGGAATATGCCAAAGGGGACCAAATATCTCAGGAAAAGAAGAAAGACAGGTATGTGTATACATATAGCTGATCCACTTTGCTGTACAGCAGAAACTAACAAATTGTAAAGCAACTAAGCTCCAATAAAAAATAAATAAATTTTAAAAAGGAAGATACAAGGGAAGGAATGGAGCAGGAGGACAAATATGTAAGAAGAAAGGTTAAAAAAAAAAGGAAGGTAAAAAATAAAATAGGTAAAATAAATAAATAAATAAAATAGGTTAAAAAAAAGGCACTGGTTTTCTTCATTTTAGGAATTTTGGACACTAACCAGCACACAGTGGTCACTTAGGCCTGGGTTCTATAAATTTGATTTGCAGAGTACTGTCTTAAAAATGCAGTTTCATGTTGTAGAACATACAGTAATTTGAATTACCACAGTAATTTTATATTAGAGATTCTAAGTTCCCTTAGTCTTTGACAGAGAAGAATCATAAACAGTTAATCATGTTAGTTATTTACATTTTAAAAAGTGACTCCTAATTTCTTGAAAAGTTGATCTTTTTTTAAAGAATACCCCTCACAACTCCAGCAATTTTTGCCCTCTTTTTAAAAATCTATTGACTTGTTTAGCAAAGTAAAGCTCTATCCTGACCTTTGTGAATTAGCAAAAATTATTGGAATTCTAATCAGATTGTACTTTGCTATTCTGGGTCTCAATTCCCTTATGTAGTTGACAAGCAAAATATTGTATCTTTTTTTAAAATTGCCTTACACTTAGTTTCCCCTGTTTTCTTGTCAAGAGGCTTGTGCTTCTATCCCTGCTTCTGGTTCTAGGAGGACACTTGGCTGTATATCTTTTCAGTATAAACAGTGATTCGGGGCCCCTGCCCCCTCCTCGTTTTCGGCAGACATAATCTAATCTGTGTATGTGACAAGACCAATTAGTCTCGCCCACTCTCCAGCCTTCTGTCCCTCCCCTGTCAGCTGCCACCCTCTTGGCACTCCATCTCTTTTAGGAAGTAGCGATGGGAGCCAAATTTCCCAACTGAATTCATTAGATGAATATGCAGGTCCAGATTGCAGAAATGTGCTCACATCCTCAAGTAGAACTCTGAATCAAGA
Source organism: Oreotragus oreotragus (assembly GCA_006410675.1). Classification (NCBI taxonomy): domain Eukaryota; kingdom Metazoa; phylum Chordata; class Mammalia; order Artiodactyla; family Bovidae; genus Oreotragus; species Oreotragus oreotragus. Next base: position 236,457 of record SJYX01014718.1, on the reverse strand, counting down.
CTTCTGACTCTTTCTCTCTTGTTGCATGTAATGTTTATCAGAAGATTTCCAACTACAAAACTTCCTTGCTGGCTGGAAAGAAGGGAAGCTGCATTTGACAAGATAAGGTGAAGGCCCATAACTGCACTGAACAAAATAATTCCAGGGAATGCCAGCCTCTACGGGGATGGGTGCAGTTGTTTTCTACAAGTGGCAAGCTGCTTACTTTTGACGTGTAGAGGTGGCCTGCAGAATGCAGATGATGGAAGAGCAGGGTATGCCATTCATAATGCCTGCTCAGAACACTGGCCCTGCTAGCATTTGGGTCAGTGGGAATCAGAACGGTACCTGAAGGGCAAGATGTGGAATAGCTGATGATGTACCAGACTGTGGTCCCCACAGCTGGGCACAGCAGGTGTCAAGAAAGTCTGGCCCATCACATGTTCAGGAACCCAAGAGAGAAATCCCTTATGATTGCTTCCTTTTCTTTCCGTTATGAGAAGTCATTTTCAGATTTTTAAAATCTATTATGATTTTCTAAGTCTTTATTGAACTTGTGACAATATTGCTTCTGTTTTATCTTTCAGTTTCTTTGGCCAAGAGGCATGTGGGATCTTAGTTCCCCGACCAGAAATCGAACCCACACCCTCCGCATAGGAAGGCAAAGTCTTAACCACTGGACCACCAGAGAAGTCCTAATTTATTTTTGTTTAATTTATTTTATTGAAGTATAGTTGATTTACAATGTGTTAATTTCTGTTGTATAGCAAAGTGATTCAGTTATATACATTCTTTTCATATTCTTTTCCATCATGGTTTATCACAGATTATTGAATATCATTCCCTGTGCTATACAGTAGGACCCTGTGGTTTATCCATTCCATATATAATAGTTAGCATCTGCTAATCCCAGACTTCCAATCCTTCTCTCCCACACCCATTTCCCCTTGGCAACCACAAATCTGTTCTCTATGTCTGGGCATCTGTTCCTGTTTCATATGCGTCATTATTTTCAATATCATAACTGCTGAAGGAGGGTTGAACATTCTAACATGTTCATAGCTGGTAGCTTAAATTTCAAAACTGATAACTGTAAGTATCATTTCATGTTAGCTGAGAGGCAGAACATAAGTTGCTATCTCTAGGTCAGTTGCTCGAATAGACATCAGGATTTTTTAAATATTTCACAGTGTCCATCAGTAAAACGTGAGGCTCATTGCAAATGTGCCCACTAATTAGTGTTCCTTTCAGAATAAGGTTGGTGACCTTCTATTGTTTTAAAACCACAGGCAGATTTCTGGGATTAATTGAAAGCTCCCTTATCAACTCATAAATACAAATATAAGAGTGAGACAGAAATAGAGGCTGAGGAAGGAACCAAGAAATAAATGTCAAAGTCTCAAAGACAAATTCTCTAGGAAATTGAGGTGACAATAAGATGCCTTTCCTTTTGTGTATCAGTTTGCCCCTCACTTCAAATTCCTGCAGAGTTTATTGTCATCTGCTTCCAAGTCATCATGCATAGGAAGACCCAGGCACCTCATGCAGGTTTCCAGGCATGTCCTTGTGACTAAGACAATCCTGGCTTTCACACTATGGATTCTGTGACCTAAACAACAGACTTGAACTACTGATGGGACCAGTTCGGTGGACATTCCCAATAATGAGGAAAATAAAAAGGGAAAGAGGTGATCCCTGGTGTCAGGAGACAGGGGCTGAGAGCACACACGTGGCTGCCTGGACGCAAGGTCATCCCCCTGAAAACATTTCAGAGAGACGCCTCTTTCCCTAATACACCCTGACAATGGGAAATAAGACTATTCCCTTTCTCTTCTTCTTCAACTAAGTTTTAATGTCCTGATTCTCTAATTTTAGTTTAGCAAATTCCCAATATCACCTGTGCAGTAAACATTGCTTGTAATCCCAGGACATGGGAGTCAAGGACAGCAGTCAGTGGAGGAAGCAGATGTTCTCCCAAAGACCTTCTACATAATTCGCCATTTCTCAGCATCCTCCACACTGTGATGGTCCAGAATGATGGGAGCTGCTAAAAAGCCAGCAAGACCCTTTGTCTTCCCTTGACTTCTGGCCAGCTTTCATTCATATTACTGCTATCAGAAGATTAAAAGAGAAAGAGAGATTAAAAGAAGAACTCATTGGATTAAAATGTCTATACAATTGTGGCAGAAATCAATACATTTTAAGAACAATTCCTTATGATTATACAGTGGAAGTGACAAATAGATTCAAGGGATTAGATCTGATAGAGTGCCGGAAGATAAATGGATGGAGGTTCGTGACATTGTATAGGAGGCAGTGATCAAGACCATCCCCAAGAAAAAGAAATGCAAAAAGGCAAAATGATTGTCTGAGGAGTTCTTAGAAATAGCTGTGAAAAGAAGAGAAGTGAAAGGCAAAGGGGAAAAGGAAAGATATGCCCATGTGAATGCAGAGTTCCAAAAAACAGCAAGGAGAGATAAGAAAGCCTTCCTCAGTGATCAATGCAAAGAGATAGAGAAAAATAATAGAATGGGAAAGACGAGATCTTTTTAAGAAAATTAGNCTGAGGAGTTCTTAGAAATAGCTGTGAAAAGAAGAGAAGTGAAAGGCAAAGGGGAAAAGGAAAGATATGCCCATGTGAATGCAGAGTTCCAAAAAACAGCAAGGAGAGATAAGAAAGCCTTCCTCAGTGATCAATGCAAAGAGATAGAGAAAAATAATAGAATGGGAAAGACGAGATCTTTTTAAGAAAATTAGATACCAAGGGAACATCTCATGCAAAGATGGACACAATAAAGGATAGAAATGATATGGACTTAACAGAAGCAGAAGATATTAAGAAGAGGTGGCAAGAATACACAGAAGAACTGTACAAAAAAGATCTTCACGACCCAGATAACAACGATGGTGTGATCACTCACCTAGAGCCAGACATCCTGGAATGCGAAGTCAAGTGGGCCTTAAGAAGCATCACTAAACAAAGCTAGTGGAGGTGATGGGATTTCAGTTGAGCAAAAAGATGATGTTGTGAAAGTGAGACACTCGATATGCCAGCAAATCTGGAAAACTCAGCAGTGGCCACAGGACTGGAAAAGGTCAGTTTTCATTCCAATCCCAATGAAAGGCAATGCCAAAGAATGCTCAAACTACCACACAATTACACTCATCTCACATGCTAGTAAAGTTATGGTAAAAATTCCCAAGCTTGGCTTCAATAGTACATGAAATAGGAACTTCCAGATGTTCAAGCTAGATGTAGAAAAGACAGAGGAATCAGAGATCAAATTGTCAACATCTGTGAGATCATCAAAAAAGCAAGAGAGTTCAAGAAAAGCATCTACTTCTGCTTTATTGACTATGTCAAAATCTGTGACTGTGTGGATCACAATGAACTGTGGAAAATTCTGAAAAAGATGGAAATACCGGACCACCTGACCTGCCTCCTGAGAAACCTGTATGCAGATCAAGAAGCAACAGTTAGAACTGGACATGGAGCAACAGACTGGTTCCAAATCAGGAAAGGAGTATGTCAAGGCTATATATTGTCACTCTGCTTATTTAATTTATATGTAGAGTACATCATGAGAAATATCGGGCTGGGTGAAGCAAAAGCTGGAATCAAGATTACCAGGAGAAATATCAATAACCTCAGACATGCAGATGACACCACCCTTATGGCAGAAAGTGAAGAAGAACTAAAGAGTCATTTGATGAAAGTGAAAGAGGAGAGTGAAAAAGTTGGCTTAAAACTCAACATTCAGAAAACTAAGATCATGGCCTCTTAGTTGCCATCCCATTACTTCATGGCAAATTGACGGGGAAATAATAGAAAGAGTGAGAGACTTTATTCTGGGGGGCTCCAAAATCACTGCAGATGGTGACTGCAGCCATGAAATTTAAAGATGCTTGCTCCTTGGAAGAAAAGCCATGGCCAACCTAGACAGCATATGAAAAAGCAGAGAAATTATTTTGCCAACAAAGGTCTGTCTAGTCGAAGCTATGGTTTTTTCAGTAGTTATGTATGTATCTGAGAGGTGGACTATAAAGAAAGCTGAGCACTGAAGAACTGCTGCTTTTGAACTGTAGTATTGAAGACTCTTTCTTCAGAGTCTCTTGGACTCCAAGGAAATCCAACCTGTCAATCAAAAAGGAAATCAGTCCTGAATATTCTTTGGAAGGACTGATGCTGAAGCTGAAACTCCAATACTTTGGCCACCTGATGCAAAGAACTGACTCACTGGCAAAGACCTTGATGCTGGAAAGATTGAAGGCCGGAGTAGAAGGGTACGACAGAGGATGAGATGGTTGGATGACATCACTAACGTGATGGGCATGAGTTTGAGCAGGCTTCGTGGGTTGGTGATGGATAGGGAGGCCTGGCGTGTTGCTGTCCATGGGGTCGCAAAGAGTTGGACATGACTGAGCTACTGAACTGAACTGAACTGACTGCTGCTGCTGCCGCTGCTAAGTCGCTTCAGTCATGTCCGACGCTGTGCAACCACGTAGATGGCAATCCACCAGGCTCCCCCGTCCCTGGGATTCTCCAGGCAAGAACACTGGAGTAGGTTGCCATTCCTTTCTCCAATGCATGAAAGTGAAAAGTGAAAGTGAATTCACTCAGTCGTGTCTGACTCTTCGCGACCCCATGAACTGCAGCCCACCAAGCTCCTCTGCCCATGGGATTTTCCAGCCCATTAATATTCTAACTTGGGCCACACATGCAAAGCACACAAGGGAAAACCAAGATGTATACGGTCAAGTCTTTGCCTTCGTGGAAGGCTCTATAGTTGGTGAATTGGAAAACTAATTCAAAATCATCAGGTATTAGAGCTTCAGTAGAGGAACTGACACGTGTCTGGAGATCTTAGAGAACTGCATTGCCCACTTAAGGGTGTAAAGATGGGGAGCCTTCCTGGAAAGTAATCATCACTTTTTATCAGGGGTCTTAAAAATGTTCATACTACTTGACCAATAATCACAATTCCAAAAACCAAACAAAAATAAATAATGGACAAAAGACAGAAAGATTTATATACAAGGCAGGTCATCAGAACACTGTTCAGAATAGTAAAATAAAATAAAATAAAAAGCAAGAAGTTAGATGTAAAATAAGTAATAGGTCAAGAGTTAGAGTTTGGTTATCCTTGTACAATATTTCTGCACCTATGTTTAGCCTGGATTTTGAATTAGAAATATATAAGCATCTGAACTAATTTATCAGATGGTTTTTAATAGCATGATTTTAAATGATATCTATCTGTAGAATCTGGCCTAGGTTGAGGCAAAAGAAGCACCTTGGTAGCAAAATTTAAGGAAGCTTTCACTCTCAGAGGTCCGCAGGAGCAGTGTAGGCATTGACACAACCCTAAGAGTGAGTGACTCCTTAAATCAGGTGCCCTGAGCTTCCCCTCATCCGTTTCTGCACCTNCAGAGATCAAATTGTCAACATCTGTGAGATCATCAAAAAAGCAAGAGAGTTCAAGAAAAGCATCTACTTCTGCTTTATTGACTATGTCAAAATCTGTGACTGTGTGGATCACAATGAACTGTGGAAAATTCTGAAAAAGATGGAAATACCGGACCACCTGACCTGCCTCCTGAGAAACCTGTATGCAGATCAAGAAGCAACAGTTAGAACTGGACATGGAGCAACAGACTGGTTCCAAATCAGGAAAGGAGTATGTCAAGGCTATATATTGTCACTCTGCTTATTTAATTTATATGTAGAGTACATCATGAGAAATATCGGGCTGGGTGAAGCAAAAGCTGGAATCAAGATTACCAGGAGAAATATCAATAACCTCAGACATGCAGATGACACCACCCTTATGGCAGAAAGTGAAGAAGAACTAAAGAGTCATTTGATGAAAGTGAAAGAGGAGAGTGAAAAAGTTGGCTTAAAACTCAACATTCAGAAAACTAAGATCATGGCCTCTTAGTTGCCATCCCATTACTTCATGGCAAATTGACGGGGAAATAATAGAAAGAGTGAGAGACTTTATTCTGGGGGGCTCCAAAATCACTGCAGATGGTGACTGCAGCCATGAAATTTAAAGATGCTTGCTCCTTGGAAGAAAAGCCATGGCCAACCTAGACAGCATATGAAAAAGCAGAGAAATTATTTTGCCAACAAAGGTCTGTCTAGTCGAAGCTATGGTTTTTTCAGTAGTTATGTATGTATCTGAGAGGTGGACTATAAAGAAAGCTGAGCACTGAAGAACTGCTGCTTTTGAACTGTAGTATTGAAGACTCTTTCTTCAGAGTCTCTTGGACTCCAAGGAAATCCAACCTGTCAATCAAAAAGGAAATCAGTCCTGAATATTCTTTGGAAGGACTGATGCTGAAGCTGAAACTCCAATACTTTGGCCACCTGATGCAAAGAACTGACTCACTGGCAAAGACCTTGATGCTGGAAAGATTGAAGGCCGGAGTAGAAGGGTACGACAGAGGATGAGATGGTTGGATGACATCACTAACGTGATGGGCATGAGTTTGAGCAGGCTTCGTGGGTTGGTGATGGATAGGGAGGCCTGGCGTGTTGCTGTCCATGGGGTCGCAAAGAGTTGGACATGACTGAGCTACTGAACTGAACTGAACTGACTGCTGCTGCTGCCGCTGCTAAGTCGCTTCAGTCATGTCCGACGCTGTGCAACCACGTAGATGGCAATCCACCAGGCTCCCCCGTCCCTGGGATTCTCCAGGCAAGAACACTGGAGTAGGTTGCCATTCCTTTCTCCAATGCATGAAAGTGAAAAGTGAAAGTGAATTCACTCAGTCGTGTCTGACTCTTCGCGACCCCATGAACTGCAGCCCACCAAGCTCCTCTGCCCATGGGATTTTCCAGCCCATTAATATTCTAACTTGGGCCACACATGCAAAGCACACAAGGGAAAACCAAGATGTATACGGTCAAGTCTTTGCCTTCGTGGAAGGCTCTATAGTTGGTGAATTGGAAAACTAATTCAAAATCATCAGGTATTAGAGCTTCAGTAGAGGAACTGACACGTGTCTGGAGATCTTAGAGAACTGCATTGCCCACTTAAGGGTGTAAAGATGGGGAGCCTTCCTGGAAAGTAATCATCACTTTTTATCAGGGGTCTTAAAAATGTTCATACTACTTGACCAATAATCACAATTCCAAAAACCAAACAAAAATAAATAATGGACAAAAGACAGAAAGATTTATATACAAGGCAGGTCATCAGAACACTGTTCAGAATAGTAAAATAAAATAAAATAAAAAGCAAGAAGTTAGATGTAAAATAAGTAATAGGTCAAGAGTTAGAGTTTGGTTATCCTTGTACAATATTTCTGCACCTATGTTTAGCCTGGATTTTGAATTAGAAATATATAAGCATCTGAACTAATTTATCAGATGGTTTTTAATAGCATGATTTTAAATGATATCTATCTGTAGAATCTGGCCTAGGTTGAGGCAAAAGAAGCACCTTGGTAGCAAAATTTAAGGAAGCTTTCACTCTCAGAGGTCCGCAGGAGCAGTGTAGGCATTGACACAACCCTAAGAGTGAGTGACTCCTTAAATCAGGTGCCCTGAGCTTCCCCTCATCCGTTTCTGCACCTGGTTTACTATAGATGTGCCATAACACAAGCAATCAGGGCTTCATTGTTGGACATTTAGGCTCTTTTTAATGTTTACCTGTTTAACATTCCAATGAACACATACATGTTACACAAACGTATTTGATTTTATCATTGGAATACATTTAGAGTAGTTGAACATTTTCTTAAAAGGCTTAAGGATTTGATCCAGATTGACATATTTCCACCAGGAAGTTGATATGCCTCTATACTTATTTTTTTTAGTACTATGTATTTGAGAGTTTTCATACATACTTTTCTACCTATTTTAATCTCTGCAGTATGATAAAAAATCTGATCATTTATATTTTCACTGTTTAGTCATATAAAATATTTCAATGCTTTATTTTTCATTGCATTTTTCTGTAGGTGTGTCACCTGCTTATGTCTCTCAGAATTTTTTCCATTAAGGTCTTTGTTTTTTCTTAAAAGGCTTCTAAGTGTCTCATCAGTTAAAGCCATATATTCAGCCTCTCAGATAGGTTGCCTTTTTTCTCATCTATATTTATTTATGTTTTGATGTGCTAAATAAAAAATTGTAAAATAATAATGATAGTTTATACTTTTGGATATTTGCTTTGTCCCAAACACTGTTTTAATCCTTTAAATTTATGAACTCATTCAATCCTCATAAGAGATGCGCACAGTTATTATCTTTATTTTATAGTGGATGAAACTGCGGTACAGACATGTTTAGAGGTAAAGTAACATGACCCAAATCATTGAAATCTAGTGAGCAGATCTCTTACCCAGAAGTCGGGCCTGAATTCTTATAGGCTGCCCATCCTCTATGGAAGAATGGACAGTTAATAAAATTACAAAATAAAATTAGTGACCTTTTTTTTTACTATCTCTAATGTTATGCTATTTTCATTTATTTTAGGGTTTTGTTATTTAAATAAATAAGTTAAAGAAGAGCTTTATAAGTAGGTGATGTTTATAATACCAGATATTAGAGATAGTTGATAAAATAATATTTTAAAAATATTAAAATATTAAAAACACAGAGACACAGGTTCAATCCCTGGCTTGGGAAGATCCCCTGGAGTAGGAAATATCAACCCACTCCAGTATTCTTGCCTGGAAAATTCCATGGACAAAGAAGCCTGGAAGGCTATAGTCCATGAGATCAGAGTCGGGCATGACTGAGCATGCACTCATTCATTCATTCAATACAAAGTAAAAGGTTTAAATAAGTGAAAATATTAATATTTATAACACATTTATATTAATATTTATAAAAAATTTGTGTATTGATATTTAAAATACATATAAAATGCATACTAATACATATTAGAAAAACATGTTTTAATGGAATATTACTCAACTCAACTCAAAAAGAATGAAATAATTCTATCTGCAGCAACATGGATGGACCTAGAGAATGTCATGCTAAGTGAAGTAAGTCAGAGCAGAAATATCCTGTGACATCCTTTATATGTGGAATCTGAAAAGAAATTATACTAAAGAGAAATGATAGAAAAAGGTATAGTTAGGGAGTGTGGGATAAACATGTACACACTGCTATATTTAAAATGGATAAGCAATAACTTACTGGATAGCACATTGGAACTCTAACCAATATTTTGTGGCAGCCTGGATGGGAGAGGAGTTTGGGGGAGTATGGGTATCTGTATAGCAAACACCCTCTTCCAGCAACACAAGAGAAGACTCTACACATGGACATCACCAGATGGTCAACACTGAAATCAGATTGATTATATTCTTTGCAGCCAAAGATGGAGAAGCTCTATACAGTCAACAAAAACAAGACCAGGAGCTGACTGTGGCTCGGATCATGAACTCCTTATTACCAAATTCAGACTGAAATTGAAGAAAGTAGGGAAAACCGCTAGACCATTCAGGTATGACCTAAATCAAATCCCTTATGATTATACAGTGGAAGTGAGAAATAGATTTAAGGGCCTAGATCTGATAGACAGAGTTCCTGATGAACTATGGAATGAGGTTCGTGACATTGTACAGGAGACAGGGATCAAGACCATCCCCATGGAAAAGAAATGCAAAAAAGCAAAATGGCTGTCTGGAGAAGCCTTACAAATAGCACTGAAAAGAAGAGAGGCGAAAAGCAAAGGAGAAAAGAAAAGATATAAGCATCTGAATGCAGAGTTCCAAAGAATAGCAAGAAGAGATAAGAAAGCCTTCTTCAGCAATCAATGCAAAGAGATAGAGGAAAACAACAGAATGGGAAAGACTAGAGATCTCTTCAAGAGAATTGGAGATACCAAGGGAACATTTCATGCAAAGATGGGCTCGATAAAGGATAGAAATGGTATGGACCTAACAGAAGCAGAAGATATTAAGAAGAGGTGGCAAGAATACACAGAAGAACTGTACAGAAAAGATCTTCACGACCCAGATAATCATGAGGATGTGATCACTAATCTAGAGCCAGACATCTTGGAATGTGAAGTCAAGTGGGCCTTAGAAAGCATCACTAAGAACAAAGCTAGTGGAGGTGATGGAATTCCAGTTGAGCTGTTTCAAATCCTGGAAGATGATGCTGTGAAAGTGCTGCACTCAATATGCCAGCAAATTTGGAAAACTCAGCAGTGGCCACAGGACTGGAAAAGGTCAGTTTTCATTCCAATTCCAAAGAAAGGCAATGCCAAAGAATGCTCAAACTACCGCACAATTGCACTCATCTCACACGCTAGTAAAGTAATGCTCAAAATTCTCCAAGCCAGGCTTCAGCAATATGTGAACCGTGAACTCCCTGATGTTCAAGCTGGTTTTAGAACAGGCAGAGGAACCAGAGATCAAATTGCCAACATCCGCTGGATCATGGAAAAAGCAAGAGAGTTCCAGAAAAACATCTATTTCTGCTTTATTGACTATGCCAAAGCCTTTGACTGTGTGGATCACAATAAACTGTGGAAAATTCTGAAAGAGATGGGAATACCAGACCACCTAACCTGCCTCTTGAGAAATCTGTATGCAGGTCAGGAAGCAACAGTTAGAACTGGACATGGAACAACAGACTGGTTCCAAATAGGAAAAGGAGTACGTCAAGGCTGTATATTGTCTCCCTGCTTATTTAACTTATATGCAGAGTACATCATGAGAAACGCTGGACTGGAAGAAACACAAGCTGGAATCAAGATTGCCGGGAGAAATATCAATAACCTCAGATATGCTGATGACACCACCCTTATGGCAGAAAGTGAGGAGGAGCTAAAAAGCCTCTTGATGAAAGTGAAGGAGGAGAGCGAAAAAGTTGGCTTAAAGCTCAACATTCAGAAAACGAAGATCATGGCATCCGGTCCCATCACTTCATGGGAAATAGATGGGGAAACAGTGGAAACAGTGTCAGACTTTATTTTTTTGGGCTCCAAAATCACTGCAGATGGTGACTGCAGCCATGAAATTAAAAGACGCTTACTCCTTGGAAGAAAAGTTATGACCAACCTAGATAGTATATTCAAAAGCAGAGACATTACTTTGCCGACTAAGGTCCGCCTAGTCAAGGCTATGGTTTTTCCTGTGGTCATGTATGGATGTGAAAGTTGGACTGTGAAGAAAGCTGAACGCCGAAGAATCGATGCTTTTGAACTGTGGTGTTGGAGAAGACTCTTGAGAGTCCCTTGGACTGCAAGGAGATCCAACCAGTCCATTCTGAAGGAGATCAACCCTGGGATTTCTTTGGAAGGAATGATGCTAAACCTGAAACTCCAGTACTTTGGCCACCTCATGCGAACAGTTGATTCATTGGAAAAGACTCTGATGCTGGGAGGGATTGGGGGTGGGAGGAGAAGGGGACGACCGAGAATGAGATGGCTGGATGGCATCACGGACTCGATGGACGTGAGTCTGGGTGAACTCCGGGAGATGGTGATGGACAGGGAGGCCTGGCGTGCTGTGATTCATGGGGTCGCAAAGAGTCGGACACGACTGAGCAACTGAACTGAACTGAACTGAACTTATATATATGTATGAGCCCGTTTGCTGTTCACCTGAAGCTATCACAATATTGTTAATTGGCTATACCCCAATACAAAGTATGGAGAAGGGAATGGCAACCCACTGGAGAATCCCATGGACAGAGGAGCCTGGTGGACTACACTCCATGGGGTCACAAAGAATCGAACACGATTGAGCGACTAACACACAATACGAAGTAAGGGGCTTTCCAGGTGACTCAGTGGTAAAAGAATCTGCCTGCCAATGCAGGAGATGCAGGAGACACAGAGACACAGGTTCAATCCCTGGCTTGGGAAGATCCCCTGGAGTAGGAAATAGCAACCCACTCCAGTATTCTTGCCTGGAAAATTCCATGGACAAAGAAGCCTGGCAGGTTATAGTCCATGAGATCACAGAGTTGGACATGACTGAGCATGCACTCATTCATTCATTCAATACAAAGTAAAAGGTTTAAATAATAGTGAAAATATTAATATTTATAATACATTTATATTAGTATTTATAAAAATTTTGTGTATTGATATTTAAAAATAAAAATTCAATGCCTCTATCATATCATGTATTAAAGTTTATTCCAGAAATATTAAGGAGTTAAATGCCAAAAATTTAGGTAATCTTTGTTTTCTTAGAAAATTATATGGTGAGTCAATGTTATAATTTAATTAAATAAAGCATTTTTTTATAATTTTTTGTGAACTCTGTGTTTTATACCTTTCTTAATTTCTAATCTTCTGTATACTTACATTTTTGATACAAATTGTCCAGTTATAATTTTTCCTTAAAAAATTATTTCAAATAATCAACCCTTGGACTTAGTGGCTGAACTCTTCTGAGTCACTTGGAAGGATCAGTAAATGTTTTAAAATAAATGCTAACTTCTACTTTGTAGCCTGCTACATCATTTTTCAGGTAAGATGCAAAGCAATTACAAGTCAACAGCTACAATTTAGAGCATATACATATGTTTAGAGACAGTTCTTCATGTGTCTCCCTCACTTCTGTATATATTGTGAGCAAAGGTACAGGCAGCCTTTGTCCTGGATTCTGTTTTCAAGGATGTTGCAGAGCAAATAGCCTTGGAAGACAGAGATGATACCTTCCTCTGGAGCAGAGGGCAGATGCATTTCCTGCCTAGTATAATAAAGATAACATCTCGCTGTGGCACAAAGATCAGGCAGGTTTGCGTGCAGTCCATTACCACAGATTTGTATTCTTATTTAATATTCCTCATATTTGAATCCATGTGTGCACAGCACCTACCTGGGCCACTCCACATTACCCATCTAGGACTTGAGGTACATGAAGAACTGCTATAAACATGATATTCACAGTCTTTTTTCTCTGGCCCATAGGTTTTGTATCTTCTGTCAGCATCCATGCAATTGCGGTATGCAAACTTGTGAATTTGAAAGTAGGATGAATAAAATCTCCCCTCCTTCACAGTTCTTGAAGCTGATTTTTTTGTACTGATAATGAAATGCCTGTTTCTTTCTTTATTATGTCTTAAGACATGTGGCAATATATCTTTTAGCTTGAAATCTGAGAATCATTCAGTATGCTGCAGCCCCAGTTGTTTGTAAGATTATGACCTTCTCTTTTAGTTGTGCCCATGTGCTCCCAAGGGGCTTCCCTGGTGACTCAGATGATAAAGAATCCGCCTGCCATGCCAGAGACCTGGCTTCAGTCTCTGGGTTGAGAAGATTCCCCTTGAGAAGGGAATGGCCACACACTCCAGTATTCTTGCCTGAAGAATTCCATGGACAGAGGAGCCTGGCAGGCTACAGTTCATGAGGTCACAAAGAGTTGGAGACAGCTGAGTGACTTTCACTTTCATTTTCATGGGCTCCCAAAGTGAAGTTCATGAATCTCTCATGAACTTTGTTTAGCAGACCATCTCAGCTATTCTCAAGATTAGGTGAAAACGTCATTTAAATTTTAGCTATATTGAAATATGAAGCATATTTCTTTGAGTTGCTCATAAATCTCTAAAATTAAGTTGAGATTTTCACATATTCAATATTTTAAATCAGGCAATCTCAAACATAATTCCATATTTTATTAACATCTCTAAGATCATTCTGAGCGATATAATAGGAGAAATTTCTTTCATTTATATTCTTACCATTTTTGCTTGCATTCATTTCTGTCTGTATTTTCATTAATCCTTTCTATATCTCCTTTCTTTAGAACTATTTTATTATTTTGTTTATTGCATATCTTCATTCCTTCTTATTTTAATCATAGTATTTTATGGTGTAAATTTGCTTTTAATTTCAGCTTTGGCCAGGTTCCATGGTTTTTAATAGGCAGTGCTGTCATTATCATTCCTGATGCATTTGATAAATTCAGTTTTGATGTATTTAATAACCCACAGTTTATCTGGAAGAGTATTTAATTACCAGTGTGTCATCAGTATCAAGAACAAAATGGTATTCACTGGCTTCCTGTGATGCAAAATGAAAACATTACCACAATTTATCTTCTCACATCCTGGTTTTATTTTTGTATTATCTAAGCTTTTAGTTACAATTTTTAAAATACCCACAATATTACATATTTTATTTTCAAAATTAAAGTTGCCACTTTTGCAACCACAGGTATAATAATTATTCAAAGATCTCAAAATGGATTTGGTGAACACCTTTAGTCAGTTATACACAATTTTCCTATTTTCAAAATCTATTGTTTTAGCATTTGTTAGCCAAACAGAGTTGAGTTTAAATCATGACTCATCGGTCATTTATTTTCTTTGTTTTCTTGTATAAGTAATAGACAGTCTCCTAAAGAGGAGTGCGGTCTCAGCATTATCTTTGTTTTTAAAGTAGTTTTTATTGGAGTATAGTTGCTTTGCAATGTTGTGTTCGTTTCCCCTGTACAGCAAAGTGAATCAGCTGTACGTATACACACAGCCCCTCTTTTTTGGATTTTCTTCCCATTTAAGTCACTATAGAGAACTGAATAGAGTTCCCGGTGCTAAACAGTTGATTCGCATTCGTTATCTATTTTTATACATAGCATCAATAGTGTATATATGTCAGTCTCAATCTCCCAGTTCATTCCACCTCTTCCCCACTTAGTGTCTGTATGTTTGTGCTCTATGTCTCTGTCTCTATTTCTGTTTTACAATAGCTAATCTTATTGATACTATCTTTTCATCGTGGTCGATAGCACCAATGTGGTCTGGGAGAGGCTGCTCATGGCTCATCAACTGCTTCTTCAACAAAAGACCTGCTGCTTTAAGGAAAAGCCCATCACAGTCTTGCTGCTGGGTATAAATGCCCATAGCCCTGGGCATTCCCCCTTAGTGTCCTTCAAATGTCTTCAATCCACATCTGCCAGAACAAATGCCTTTTGCCCTATAACTTACCTTCCCTTCCAATCCTCTGCTCTCCAAAATAAATGGTGCTAATGGGCTCTTCAGCTATTGAGCTGATGGGCTATATCCCTGAGCTATTCTTCTTGGATCCCATGAGGCCACCTCTGTTATGTAGGGGAAATTACTTGCCATATACCTCTGAGCATTTTTTGCCAATAAGATTTTCTTGCTGTTATTTCTATCAAATCTTGAAAATTCAATGAGTACGATATCTTTCTCAAGTCCTTTTTTTTTTTTTTTTTTTTTTGCAACGGTGCCTCATACTCTACATTTTTTGTACTTTTGGTCATTTTCTTCTTGAATGGAAGAACATTCATATGTTTGTATACACAAGCATTCTACCCAGATATAGGCTACTTTTATTTTTCCTTGTATTGTATCCTGCTGTGGTTTAGAGTAAATGACTTAAACATGCACCCCTTATATTCATAGCAATATTATTCACAATAACCAAGACATGGAAACAAACTAAATATTCATGAAAAGATGAATGGATAAAGATATGGTATATATACAATGGAATACATCTCAGCCATAAAAAAGAATAAAGCCATTTGCAGCGACATGGATGGGCCTAGAGATACTAAGTGAAGTAAGTCAGAAAGAGAAAAACAAATATCATATGATATTACTTATATGTGGCATCTAAAAGTGAAGTGAAGTCACTCAGTTGTGTATGATTCTTTGTGACCCCCATGGACTGTAGCCTATCAGGCTCCTCCATCCATGGGATTTTCCAGGCAAGAGTGCTGGGATGGATTGCCATTTCCTTCTCCAGGGGATCTTCCCGACCCAGGAATCGAACCCAGGTCTCCCGCATTGCNTGTATGATTCTTTGTGACCCCCATGGACTGTAGCCTATCAGGCTCCTCCATCCATGGGATTTTCCAGGCAAGAGTGCTGGGATGGATTGCCATTTCCTTCTCCAGGGGATCTTCCCGACCCAGGAATCGAACCCAGGTCTCCCGCATTGCAGGCAGACGCTTTACCATCTGAGCCACCAGGGAAGCCACAAATGAACTTATCTATGAAGCAGAAACAGGCTCCCAGACAGAGAACAGACTTGTGGTTGCCAAGGGAAAGGGGAATGGGGAAGTTTGGATTAAGGGTTTGGGATTAGCAGATGCAAACTATTTTATATAGAACAGGTAGACAACAAGGTCCTATTATATAGAACAGAGAACAGTATTCAATATCCTGTGATAAACCATAATGGAAAAGAATATGAAAAAGAATATAGATAGATAGATAGTTACGTATAACTGAATCACTTTGGCTGCATACCAGATAGTAATGCAACACTGGAAATCAACTATACTTCAATAAAATTAAAAAATTTAAAACATTAAACTCCTTATAACAAAAAAGGACAAAATATATATTTTCTAGGTGATAATGGTTATCACCATTAGGAACTGAACACTGCGAAAAGTATTTTGTACACATTATTTGTGGGACCCAAACTCACCTGCGTACACACCTAGCTGTTGTCCAATTTAACAGATAGGACAACTGAAGACCTGGGAGGCTATGACATTAGCCCAGAACCACATGGATGCTATTCAGTTCAGTTCAGTCTCTCATTCGTGTCCGACTCTTTGCGACCCCATGAATCGCAGCACGCCAGGCCTCCCTGTCCATCACCAACTCCCAGAGTTCACTCAGACTCACGTCCATCGAGTCAGTGATGCCATCCAGCCATCTCATCCTCTGTCGTCCTCTTCTCCTTCTGCCCCCAATCCCTCCCAGAATCAGAGTCTTTCCCAGTGAGTCAACTCTTCGCATGAGGTGGCTAAAGTACTGGAGTTTCAGGTTTAGCATCATTCCTTCCAAAGAAATCCCAGGGTTGATCTCCTTCAGAATGGACTGGTTGGATCTCCTTGCAGGCCAAGGAACTCTCATGAGTCTTCTCCAACACCACAGTTCCAAAGCATCACTTCTTTGGTGCTCAGCCTTCTTCACAGTCCAACTTTCACATCCACACATGACCACAGGAAAAACCATAGCCTTGACTAGATGGACCTTAGTTGGCAAAGTAATGCCTCTGCTTTTGAATATGCTATCTAGGTTGGTCATAACTTTTCTTCCAAGGAGTAAGCGTCTTTTAATTTCATGGCTGCAATCACCATCTGCAGTGATTTTGGAGCCCCCCAAAATAAAGTCTGACACTGTTTCCACTGTTTCCCCATCTATTTCCCATGAAGTGATGGGACCGGATGCCATGATCTTCATTTTCTGAATGTTGAGCTTTAAGCCAACTTTTTCACTAACCACTTTCACTGTCATCAAGAGGCTTTTTGGTTCCTCTTTACTTTCTGCCATAAAGGTATTAGGTTGGTGCAAATATTGCAGTTTTGTGTTTTTGAAATTTGCTGTTTGATATTGTAATACATTTTTTAAAATTAATTTATTTTTTATTGAAGGACAATTGCTTTACAGAGTTTTTCTGTTTTCTGTTAAACCTCAACATGAATCAGCCATAGGTATACATATATCCCCTCCCTTTAGAAACTCCCTCCCATCTCCCTCCCCATCCCACCCCTCTAGGTTGATACAGAGCCCCTGTTTGAGTTTCCTGAGCCATACAGTAAATTCCCGTTGGCTATCTATTTTACATATGGTAATGTAAGTCTCCATGTTACTCTTTCCATACATCTCACCCTCTCCTCCCCTCTCCACGTACGTAAGTCTATTCTCTATGTCTGTTTCTCTATTGTTTCCCTGTAAACAAATACTTCAGTACCATTTTTCTAGATTCCATACATATGCGTTAGAATACAACATCCATCTTTCTCTTTCTGACTCACTTCCCTCTGTATAATAGGTTCTATGTTCATCCATCTCATTAGAACAGACTCAAATGTATTCCTTTATATGGCTGAGTAATAGTCCATTGTGTATATGTACCACAGCTTCTTTATCCATTCATCTGTCGATGGGCATCTAGGTGCTTCCATGTTCTAGCTATTGTAAATAGTGCTGCAATGAACAGTGGGATACATGTGTCTCTTTCAATTTAGGTTTCCTCAGGCTATATGCCTAGGAGTGGGATACCAGGTCATATGGTGGCTTTATTCCTAGTTTTTTAAGGAATCTCCATACTGTCTTCCATATTAGCTGTATCAATTTACATTCCCACCAACAGTGCAAGAGCATTCCCATTTCTCCACACCCTCTCCAGCATTTGTTCATAGACTTTTTGATGAAGACCATTCTGAGTGGTGTGAGGTGATATCTCATTGTAGTTTTGATTTGCATTTCTCTAATAATGTGCGATGTTGAGCATCTTTCCATGTGTTTGTTAGCCATCTATATATCTTCTTTGGAAAAATGTCTGCTTAGGTTGTTTTCCCACTTTTTGATTGGATTGTTTGTTTTTCTGGTTTTGAGTTGTATGAGCAGCTTGTATATGTTGGAAATTAATTCTTTGTCACTTGTTTCATTTGATATTATTTTCTCCCATTCTGAGAGTTGTCTTTTCACCTTGCTTATAGTTTCCTTTGCTGTGCAAAAGCTTTTAAGTTTAATTAGGTCCACTTGTTTACTTTTGTTTTTATTTCCATTACTCTAGGAGGTAGGTCATAGAGGATCTTGCTTTGATTTATGTCATCGAGTGTTCTGCCTATGTTTTCCTGTAAGAGTTTTATACTTTCTGGTCTTGCATTTATGTCTTTAATCCATTTTGAGTTTATTTTTATGTATGGTGTTAGGAGGTATTCTAATTTAATTCTTTTACACGTAGCTGTCCAGTTTTCCCAGGACCATTTATTGAAGAGGCTGTCTGCCCCATTGTATATTCTTGCCTCTTTTGTCAAAAATAAGGTACCCATAGGTGCATGGGTTTATTTCTGGGCTTTCCATCTTGTTCCATTGGTCTATATTTCTGTCTTTGTGCCAGTACCATACTGTCTTGATGACTGTAGCTTTGTAGTATAATCTGAAGTCAGGAAGGTTGATTTCTCCAGCCCCATTCTTTTTTCTCAAGATTGTTTTGGCTATTTGGGATCTTTTGTGTTTCCATATGAATTGTGAAATTTTTGTTCTAGTTCTGTGAAAAATGCCATTGGTAATTTGATAGGGATTGCACTGAATCTATATTGGGATTGCATTGGACTTCCAGAACTATGAATAATAGTGGTGAAAATGGGCACCCTTGTCTTATTCCTGATCTTACATGGAATGCTTTCAGTTTTTCACCATTGAGAATAATGTTTGCTGCAGGCTTATCATATATGGCCTTTACTATATTGAGGGAGGTTCCTTCAATGCCTGTTTTTTGAAGAGTTTTAATCATAAATGGGTGCTGAATTTTGTCAAAGGCTTTTTCTGCATCTATTGAGATTATCATGTGGTTTGTATCTTTCAGTTTGTTAATATGGTGTATCACATTGATTGATTTGTATATATTGAAGAATCTTTGCACCCCTGGAATAAACCCAACTTGATCATGGTGTATGAGTTTTTTGATGTGTTGCTGAATTCTGTTTGCTAAAATTTTGTCAAGGATTTTTGCATCTATGTTCATCAGTGATATTGGCCTGTAGGTTGCTTGTGTTGTCTCTGTCTGGCTTTGGTATCAGGGTGGTGGTGGCCTTGTAGAATGAGTTTGGAAGTGTTCTCTCCTCTGCAATTTTTTGGAAAGTGTTTTCAAAGGATAGGTATTAGCTCTTCTTTATATGTTTGATAGAATTCTCCTGTGAAGCCATCTGGCTTTTGTTTTTGGGGGGAGATTTTTGAGCACAGCTTCAATTTCAGTGCTTGTAATTGGGTTGTTCATAATTTCTATTTCTTCCGGGTTCAGTCTTGGAAGACTGAACTTTTCCAAGAATCTGTCCATTTCTTCCAGATTGTCCATCTTATTGCCATATAGTTGTTCATAATAGTCTCTTATAATCCTTGTATGACCTCATCCTTGTTGCCTCCTCTTAGCTGTCTATTTTTGTTTGTTGTCTAGTTGAGACGTCCTGCACGGGGTGCTACTGGTGGTTGGGTGATGCTGGAGTTTGTATTCAAGTGGCTTCTTTGTGTGAGTTCTCAGTATTTGGTACTCCCTAGGGTCTGTCTCTTATACACATCTAGATGTGTATAAGAGACAGGCTGTAACCTCTCCTTTTTCATTTCTAATTTTGTTGATTTGATTCTTTTCTCTCTCTCTCTCTCTCTCTTTTTTTTTTTTTTTACTTTATTTTACTTTACAGTACTGTATTGGATTTGGCATACATTGACATGAATCCACCATTGATGAGTCTGGCTAAAGGTCTGTCAATTTTGTTTATCTTTTCAAAGAATCAGCTTTTAGTTTTATTAATCTTTCCTATTGTTTCTTTCATTTCTTTTTCATCTACTTCTGCCCTGATCTTTATGATTTCCTTCTTTCTATTAATTTTGGAGTTTGCAGCTTTTGATGCATCCCACAGGTTTTGAGTTGTCGTGCTTTAATTGTCATTTGTTTCTAGAAATTTTTTAATTTCCGTTTTGATTTCAGTAAATTCTTGGTTATTTAGAAAAATATTGTTTAATCTCCATATGTTTGTGTTTCTTACAGTTTTTTCTTGTAATGGATATCTCGTCTCATAGCATTGTGGCTGGAGAAGATGCTTGATATACTTTCAGTTTTCTTAAATATACTAAGTTTGATTTGTGGCCCAAGATGTGGTCTATCCTCAAGAATGTACCATGTGCACTTGAGAAGAAGGTGTATTCTTCTACATATGGGTGGAATGTCCTGAAGATATCAATGAGATCCATCTCATCTAATATATCATTTAAGACTTGTGTTTCATTATTAATTTTCTGTTTTGAAGATTTGTCCATTGGTGAGAGTGGGGTGTTAAAGTCTCCTACTGTTATTGTGTTACTGTCAATTTCTCCTTTTATGTCTGTTGGTGTTTGTCTTATGTTTGTCTTAAGTTCTCCTATGTTGGGTGCATAGATATTTACAGTTGTTGTATCTTCCTCTGCATTGATCTCTTGATCACTATGTAGTGTCCTTCCTTATCTCTTGTAATATTTTTTATTTTAGGGTCTATTTTGTCTGATATGAGGACTGCTACTCCAGCTTTCTTTTACTTCTCATTTGCATGGAATGTATTTTTCCACCCTCTCAGTTTCAGTCTATATATCTTCAGGTCTGAAGTGGATTTCTTGTAGATATCACATATATGGGTATTGTTTTTGTATCCATTCAGCCAGTCTGTGTCTTTTTGGTTGAAGCATTTAATCCATTGACATTTAAAGTAATTATTGATATATATATATATATATCAATAATATATATATATATTCTATTGCCATTTTTTAAATTGTTTGGGGTTGTTTTGTAGATCTTTTTTCTTCTCTTGTATTTCTTGACTATATAAGTCCCTCTAACATTTTTTGTAAAGCTGATTTGGTGGTACTGAATTTTCTTAACTTTTGCTTATCTGAAAAGCTTTTTATTTCTCCATCAATTTTGAATGAGATCTTTGCCAGGTACAGTAATCTTGATTGTGGATTTTCCCCTTTCAGTACTTTGAATTTTTCCTGCCATTCCCTTCTGGCCTGCAGAGTTTCTGCTGAAAGATCAGCTGTTAAGCATATGGGATTTCCATTGAATGCTATTTGTTACTTCACCTTTGTTGCTTTTAATGTTCTTCCTTTGTGTTAAGGCTTTGTTAGTTTGATTAGTATGTGTCTTGGCATGTTTTTCCTTGGGTTTATTTTGTATGGGACTCTTTGTGCCCCTTGGACTTGGTTGATTATTTCCTTTTCCGTGCTGAGGAAATTTTCAACTATAATCTCTTCAAAAAGGTTCTCATACCCCCTTTTTTCCTTCTTCTTCTGGGACCCCTATAATTTGAATGTTGGTGCATTTGATATGGTCCCAGAGGTGTTCTGAGACTGTGCTCAGTTCTTTTCATTCTTTTTACTTTATTCTGCTCTTCAGAAGTTATTTCTGCCAATTTATCTTCCAGCTCACTGATTTGTTCTTCTGCTTCAGATATTCTGCTATTGGTTCCTTCTAGAATATTTTTAATCTCAGTAATTGTGTTGTTTGTCTATGTATGTTTATTCTTTAGTTCTTCTAGGTCTTTGTTAATTGATTCTTACATTTTCTCCATTTTGTTTTCAAGGTTTTGATCATCTTTATTATCATTATTCTGAAATCTTTTTTCAGGTAGTTTGCCTGTTTCCTCTTCATTTAATTGGACTTCTGTGTTTCTAGTTTGTTCCTTCATTTGTGTAGTATTTTTCTGCCTTTTCATTATTATTTTTTTTAACTTATTGTGTTTGAGGTCTGCTTTTCCCAGGTTTCAAGGAAAGTTAGATTCTTTCTTTGAAGAAGGTTGAATTATTTCTTCCTTTGGTTTCTGCACTCCTAAGCTTGGTCCAGTGGTTTGTATAAACATCATGTAGGGTGATATTTGTGCTGAATTTTTCTTTGTTTGTTTTTTCTCTGATGGGCAAGGCTGAGTGAGGTGGTAATCCTGTCTGCTGATGATTATATTTGTATTTTTCTTTTGTTTGTTGTTTAGATGAGGCATCCTGCACAGGGTGCTGCTAGTGGTTGGGTGATGCCGTGTCTTGCATTCAAGTGGTTTCATTTGTGTGAGTTCTCACTATTTGGTACTCCCTAGGGTTAGTTTTGGAGAAGACACTGACATCCCACATCAGTACTCCTGCCTGGAAAATCCCATGGATGGAGGAGCCTGGTAGGCTGCAGTCCATGGGGTCACTGAGGGTCAGACATGACTGAGTGACTTCACTTTCACTTTTCACTTTCATGCATTGGAGAAGGAAATGGCAACCCACTCCAGTGTTCTTGCCTGGAGAATCCCAGGGATGGGGGAGCCTGGTGGGCTGCTGTCTATGTTGTCACACAGAGTCGGACACGACTGAAGTGACTTAGCAGTAGCAGGGTTAGTTTGGAGAAGGCAATGGCAACCCACTCCAGTACTCTAGCCTGGAAAATTCCATGGACAGAGGAGCCTGGTAGGCTGCAGTCCATGGGGTCACTAAGAGTTGGATACGACTGAAGCGATTTAGCAGCAGCAGCAGCAGCAGGGTTAGTAGTCTAGGGTCTTGGAGTCAATGCTGCGACTCCAAAGGCTCAGGGCTTGATCTCTGGTCAGGAACAAAGGCTCTACAAGTGGTTTGTTATGGCATTAAGTGAGATTAAAACACATATCAAAAAATGAGAAACCAAAGATGAACCCCAGGCAAATGGCAGTTACAAAATCAGGCAAATAATAATTAAAATAATGGAATAATTTTATAACATATGCATATACACCCATGAGCAAAGTCAAAACAGCCCAACAAAAATAAAGTACAGTAGATTCACCTGGTGAACAAAGGAAATAAAAAATTATATTTACCAGTTAAAGACAAAACTAACTAAAGCACAAACTGGAAAACAAAACTAAAGCAAGGTGCCAAGGTGGGAATAAAGCAATGAAAACGAAGCTAACAAATATATTGGGAAGAAAGGAAAGAAAGAATGGATATGCAAAGTTAAACAGAAGTAGATGAAGAAGCTTTATATACATTAAAGATTAACTGCAAGAGAGAAAGAACAGTAGGAAAGGCAAACAAAGGAATAAATGTATAAAAATATAATAGGTTAAAAAAATTAAAACTTAAAATTATAAAAATGAGATAAGAAAAAAATAGAAAAAGGAAAAAAAAAAAAAACCCACAAAACTCTGAAAAACTGCAAAAGCCCAACACAGAGGCAGAGGTTTATAACAACAATAAGAGATGTGACTGAGAAAAGAAAGAAAAAAAAAAGCTCAAAAGCTTAACTGGATTTCTTAGTGCCAGTGAAATCAACAACTATAACAGGGGCAGGGGAAAGGGACAAAAAGAAAAGAACATCCAAAAGCATCTACAGAACAAGTCAAAACGTAAGAATAATAAATATTTTTCTTGAGTCACTTCTGTAAGAGTCCTTTCCCTCGCTGAGAGTTGTAGTCCACCTCACCTCCCAAGGATGCCCTCCAACTCTGTGCTGATCTCTGGACCTGCTGTGGGAGCAGCTCAGATTTTAATCTGGTCCTACTCCTGTGTGTTCTTGCCTCCCATGTCCACAGCTATCAAAACTAGTGCATTTTCTTTTGTGGGAGCTCTCAATGGCCTTTTGTATAGTCCATAGACAGAGTTTGCCTTGTTGATTTGCAACTTGTACACCTGGTGGGAAGGTTTTGGGTCTGATTCCTTAGCCACATTGCCCCCTGGGTTTCAATTGTGATTTTATTTCCACGTCTACCTGTGGGTTGTCCACTGGGGTTTGCTCCTGAGGCTGCCCTGGAGGGTTTGGGTTTGCCCCTGTGAGGGCCAGGTGTGGAGGTGGGGCAGCTGCTTGGGTCACAGGGGTTCTGGCAGCACCAGGCACTCAGGGATTGATGGCTACGGCAGCAGGAAATACAGTGCTCTAGAAGGGGATAGCAACCAGTATTGGCCAATACGCTCCAGTATTCTTGCCTGGAGAACCCTCCTCCCAGACAGAGAAGCCTGGCAGGCCACAGTCTATAGGATCACAAAGTCTGACACGACTGAAGCTACCCTGCATGCATAGATGTGAGAGGTTTTTTTTTGCCTGTGGCAGCTCTGCCCCAGTAAGAGTTGAGCGTGAAGGTGGTGCAGCTGCTTAGCTTGGGGGTCCCTGGTGGCACAAAGTGTGCAGGGACATGGACTGCCTCTGCCTCAGGAGTTTTGTCCCTAGAAGAGTCTTTTTTTGAGCCTCTTGTAGCTGGCGACCAGAAAGCCCTTTGGTCAGTCTTTCTCTGTAGCTCTGCCTGTTCAGGCACTTAGAGGGCTCCCTTGCCTGGGGTCGTTCTCTGTTGTTCAGAATATCAGGCACATAGAGGGGCCCCCCTGACTGAGGCCCTGCTCTGAAGACTGGCAGGTCAGGCACTTAAAGGGGCACCCCGGGTGGGTCTTACTCTGTATTTTGGTGCGTCAGTCACTGAAAGATGCACCCTGGCTGGGTCCTGCTCTGTTGTTCAGTACGTCAGGCATTTGATGGACCAGTCTCTCTATTGCTCAGCTGCGCATGCTGGCCTGTGGGGGGAGGGGCTGTGGTGACGGCTCCACCCCCTAGCGTGACTCAGCAGTATCACCTTGCTTCCATGGCTGCCTGGCTTTCCTCCACCAGCATTTCCCACCACGATCTCCTCCCTCACATCCCCTCAATCCATCTCTCCACAGTCAACAGCAGCCCTCTCCCTGGGATTGCTCCGTAATCCCTAAACTCCAGCTCCCAGCCACTGCACCTTCCAGGGGACCAGTGTTCCTGTCCAGGGTATATATATGGCTGTGGCAAGGCCTGTCTGATTCTCATTCCTTTCAGGCTGCCACAGGTCAGCTGTTTCACTCTCAGCCTTAAATGTTTCTCCTTTGACTCAGACAGTTGCCTCGCTGTGGGATCAGACCCCTGCTTCAGTTCCCCCACCCACTGAGGGCAG
Source organism: Oreotragus oreotragus (assembly GCA_006410675.1). NCBI lineage: Eukaryota > Metazoa > Chordata > Mammalia > Artiodactyla > Bovidae > Oreotragus > Oreotragus oreotragus. Next base: position 211,116 of record SJYX01014718.1, on the reverse strand, counting down.
GTCCAGTCCTGCTAACACTCCTGTTTTCCCCCCTAGTTTCTTCGTCCTACCAAGTTTTGCATGGTTCTATATATTCTTTTCTACTGGTCAGGTACTCCTGTCCACTCTCAGCTGGTGTTCTGCATGCACTTCTGTGCCTGAAGGTGTGTTCCTGATGTATCCGTGGAGAGAGATGTACTCCACGTCCACCTGTTCCTTCACCATCTTGTTCTCTCTGGAATACATTCTGAAATGAATGTGCTTATGTTATACATCATTTTAATCTCGATTTACACTTTTTGTTAATGACATTACTTTCTGTTTATCTTATATTTGTTTTAGGCTATAGAAATGATGTTAACCAAAACACAAATTTGAGCGATTTTTAAAAATTCAAGCTCAGTTCAGTTCAGTTCAGTCACTCAGTCCTGTCCAACTCTTTGCAACCCCATGAATCACAGCACGCCAGGTCTTCCTGTCCATCACCTACTCCCAGAGTTTACCCAAACTCATGTCCATTGAGTTGGTGATGCCATCTAACTATCTCATCCTCTGTCATCCCCTTCCCCTGCTCCCTTCAATCCCAACATCAGGGTCTTTTCAAATGAGTCAGCTCTTCCCATCAAATGGCCAAAGTATTGGAGTTTCAGCTTCAACATCAGTCCTTCCAATGAACACCTTGGACTGATTTCTTTTAGGATGGGCTGGTTGTATCTCCTTGCTGTCCAAGGGACTCTCAAGAGTCTTCTCCAACACCACAGTTCAAAAGCATCAATTCTTCTGCACTCAGCTTTCTTTATAGTCCAACTTTCACATTTGTACATGACTACTGGAAAAACCATAGCCTTGACTAGATGGACCTTTGTTTACAAAGTAATGTCTATGTTCTTAATGCACTGTCTAGCTTGGTCATTGGAAGTTCTGATGCTAAAGCTGAAACTCCAATACTTTGGCCACCTTATCTAAGAGCTAACTCATTGGAAAAGACTCTGATGCTGGGCGGGATTGGGGGCAGGAGAAGGGGGAGACAGAGAATGAGATGGCTGGATGGCATCACCAACTTGATGGACACGAGTCTGAGTGAACTCCGGGAGTTGGTGATGGACAGGGAGGCTGGGCATTCTGTGATTCATGGGGTTGCAAAGAGTCAGACATGACTGAGTGACTGAACTGAACTGAACTGAGGTTGGTCATAACTTTCCTTCCAAGGAGTAAGCTTCTTTTAATTTCATGGCTTCAGTCACCATCTACAGTGATTTTGGAGCCCCCAAAAATAAAGTCAGCCACTGTTTCTGCTGTTTTCCCATATATTTCCCATGAAGTGATGGGAACCATATGCCATGATCATAGTTTTCTGAATGTTGAGCTTTAAGCCAACTTTTTCACTCTCTTCTTTCACTTTCATCAAGAGGCTCATTAGTTCTTCTTCACTTTCTGCCATAAGGATGGTGTCATCTGCATATCTGAGGTTATTAATATTTCTCCCGGCAATCTTGATTCCAGCTTGTGTTTCTTCCAGCCCAGCGTTTCTCATGATGTACTCTGCATATACGTTAAATAAGCTGCTGCTGCTGCTAAGTCACTTGAGTCGTGTCAGAATCTGTGCAGCCCCATAGATGGAAGCCCACCAGGCTCCGCCGTCCCTGGGATTCTCCAGGCAAGTACACTGGAGTGGGTTGCCATTTCCTTCTCCAATGCATGAAAGTGAAAAGTGAAAGGGAAGTCACTCAGTCATGTCCGACTCTTTGCGACTCCAAGGACTGCAGCACACTAGGCTCCTCTGTCCATGGAATTTCAGGGTGACAATATACAGTCAATGGGCCTTAGAGCAGCAGAGACAACTCACAATATCAACAATGCATTTGGCCCAGGAACTGCTAACAAACGTACAGTGCAGTGGTGAATCAAGAAGTTTTGCAAAGGAAATGAGAGCCTTGAAGTTGAAGTGTAGTAGCCAGCCATTGGAAGTTGATGAAGACCAGTTGAGAGGATCATCAAAGCTGATCCTTTTACAACTACGTGAGAAGTTGCATAGTACTCAATGCCAACCATTCCACAGTCATTCAGCGTTGGAAAGGCAAAGAAGCTCGATATGTGGGTGCCTCAAGAGCTGACTGAAGAATTTTTAAAAAATCATTTTTAAGTATCATCTTCTCTTATTCTGTGCAACAAAAATGATCCATTTCCCAGTTGAATTTTGATGTGCTATGAAAAGTGGATTTATACAACAACCAGGGACAACCAGTTCAGTGTTTGGACTGAGAAGCTCCAAAGCACTTCCCAAAGCCAAACTTTCACCAAAAAAGTGTCACAGTCACTGTTTGGTCATCTGCTTCCTGTCTGATACCCTACAGCTTTCTGAATCCCGGTGAAACCATTACATCTGAGAAGTATGCTCAGCAAATCGATGACATGAACTGAAAACTGCAATGCCTGCAGCTGGCATTGGTCAACAGAAAGGGCCCAATTCTTCACGACAATGCTTGACTGCACATTGCACAACCAATGCTTCCAAAGTTGAATGAATTGGGCTAAGTTTTGCCTCATCCACCATATTCATGTGACTACCAAGCATCTTTACAACTTTTTGCAGGGAAAGCACTTCCCAAACCAGCAGGAGGCAGAAAATGCTTTCCAAGAGTTCATCAAATCCCAAGGCCCAGAATTTTTACACTACAGGAATACACAAACTTGTTTCTCATTGTCAAAATTGTGTTGATTGTAAAGGTTCCTATTTTGATTAAAATGCTGTGTTGGAGACTACTTATAAGGATTTAAAATCATGGTCTGTAACCACAATTACTTTTGTAACAACCTAATAACTGTGAGAGGACATTATTGATATTGAAGCAACAAATAGCAAGGAAGAAAAGAATGTAAGTAGCAGTGCCATAGAGATTTAGAAGGAAGGAGCTCTCTGTGCAATGTGGTTTCACAAGTAGCTCAAATGGTAAAGAATCTGCCTGCAGTGGCAGAGACAAGATCCCCTGGAGAAGGACATAGCAACCAACTCCAGTACTCTTGCCTGGAGAATCCCATAGACAGAGGAGCCTGGCAGGCTACAGTCCATGGGGTCGCAAAGAGTCAGACACNGTAGCTCAAATGGTAAAGAATCTGCCTGCAGTGGCAGAGACAAGATCCCCTGGAGAAGGACATAGCAACCAACTCCAGTACTCTTGCCTGGAGAATCCCATAGACAGAGGAGCCTGGCAGGCTACAGTCCATGGGGTCGCAAAGAGTCAGACACCACACACACACAGAGCTCACTGTGCAGTGGAGTGATCTCAGGAAAGAAAGGGGGCCTAACCTTGCATTAACTTGTGTTATGTTTGAAATCAAGACATGAAGTGTGTGGACATATAAATTAGAAAGAAGAGATAGGAAGTCTGCTAATAACTAACTTCTCAGTAAAGAACAGATGAAAAACAGATGAGACTCTGACTAAAGACTATGAACTCAGATGGGTGAGCTGTCTTCTGTGATCATGGGGCATCTTTGAAGTTGCTGGAGCTGGAGCAGATGAAATTTAATCATAATTAGAAGAGACCAAATGTACAGGATGGATTAGTCATTAAAGATAAAAGTAGGAAAAATGTATAACAAAACTTTGCATTGGAGAAGGTTTGACCAAGAGACTGGCCAGAATAGGAGGATAGATAATATCAGGAGTTTTTGTGGAGTGATTATTATTGGGTCCTGGAAAAAGCAGGAATCCAAGACTGACTACATGGAATATGGTAGGAATGGTAGAGAAACTAAATGAACTAGTCCAGTGTCCTCACTTTACAATGGCATAAGTTGTAGCTGAGAAAAGAAATATATGGAATTTTCCAGTCTCTTAGTAGGAAGGCCTCCTCAGCACCAGCCATGATCCCACTCGATATTCATGTTAAAGTCATAGAGAGCTTCAGCCTCAACCAGTGACCAATTTAGTTTTTACAAGATCTTGGATGTGGTAAGCAGAAGAGTATAAAATTGAAACAATTCCCTTTCTTTCAACATCTTTCACAGACAATTTCAGTGTTTTTTTTATATTCCTCCACTATTGCTTAATTACTATGACAGTTCTTGTGATTATCCGGGTCGTGAAGATCTTTTCTGTACAATTCTTCTGTGTATTCTTGCCACCTCTTCTTAATATCTTCTGCTTCTGTTAGGTCCATACCATTTCTCTCCTTTATTGAGCCCATCTTTGCATGAAATGTTCCCTTGGTATCTCTAATTTTCTTGAAGAGATCCTTAGGTTTTTCCATTCCATTGTTTTCCTCTATTTCTTTGCATTGATTGCTGAGGAAGGCTTTCTTCATCAACATAGTAGACATAGTAATTACTATTCTTGTTCATATGGACTTTGGCCAGATTTACTTAGGATACCAAAAGCCATAAGGCTGTATTTTCTCCCTGTTTACATTGTTTTATATTTTGTAATTTAATGATTATCTTTTCACTTTTTCAGGTCATCCTTAAATGTCATTTATTACTTTTTAAGCATTTAATAACTTTCTTTAATATTTTGGGATAAGATGAGCTGCAGAAATGACCAACTGCTATGACCAGTACTGTGCAGGAGATTTTTACTGCAAACAGTCTGTATAAAACCTACTGAAAACGTTAATTAAAGTCTTTAAATTTTCATGGAATAGAAAGAAATAATAGCTTACTTTTTCTTACTACAAAAGCAATATATGCTATTAGAAATTTTGGGGAATACAGATCCATCACTCTCCCCAAAATTGAATATTAAAGTCATCCATTATTCCAGCTTCCAGGATAACCACTGAAAATAATTTGGTGTTTCTAGTATTTTCATACGTGGTGTGCACGTGTGTTCCATCATGTCTGATTCTTTGGGACTCCATGGACTGTAGATGACCAGGCTCCTCTGTGGAATNAATATTAAAGTCATCCATTATTCCAGCTTCCAGGATAACCACTGAAAATAATTTGGTGTTTCTAGTATTTTCATACGTGGTGTGCACGTGTGTTCCATCATGTCTGATTCTTTGGGACTCCATGGACTGTAGATGACCAGGCTCCTCTGTGGAATTTTCCAGGCAAGAATACTGGAGCAGGTTGCCATTTCTTTCTCCAGGGGATCTTCCCCATCCAGAGACAGAATTAACATCTCTAGATTTCCTGCATTGGCAAGTGGGTTCTCTACCAGCTGAGCCACTGGGAAAGGTCCATTATTTTCATATATATGTATGTAATATAAATACATATAAGTACAGCCTTAATATACATTGTACAGTACCCCTATGTTTTGCTAAATATGGCAATAATATTTTTATTAATATTTATTTTTTGTGTCACAGGGTATTCAACAATGTTTAATCAATTTGCTATTGAACATTTACTTTGTTTTTGGATTTTTCCCCCTTATAAACAACACATAACATTGTGTATAAAAGTTACAGCTAAATTTCTGAATATATTAATAATTAAAAGAATACTATAACTAAATATTTATATATATTAATATTATTTCCTCTAGATAAATTCTTTAAATGGATAATTCCTGAGGCAGAAGATATGCAAAATTATGAGTGTTCTTAGAACAAATCTACCATTTATTGAATGCTCACTAAGTGCCAAGTACATCACTATCTTGTCTCATCTCATCCTCACAGTAACTTTATCACCCCATTTTATGGGATGGAAAAGGAAACTTAGGAGTCAAGTGAGCTGCATGGGTGTATTTGACAACATCAATGCTGCTCCCATAATCTGTGCAGCCAAGGGCTGCTGAGGCAGCACCTGGAACTTCCTGTCTGATGGCTGGGTTCGTGGTAAAGTGGAACTGCCAGAGAATTAGTGTCTTTGGAAGACAGAGGATGGGAATTCATGGGTAAATACACCAGGTCCCTTGTTCCTCTGTTGGGATAACTGATTGGTTTCCAGAGAGTGCCAGCAGGGCTGAGCTCTATTTGCCTCTAATGGCAACACACCTCTGTGGGCTCCTTCTTTTGCCTGATGCTCCTGCCGGTGGAACCTCTCCTAGACAAACAAGTTGTCCTCCAATCCATGTCTCCAAGTCTGTGACTGGGGAACCCCAGTCAAAATGTCAAGATTCTAAGTTGAACAGCAGTGCAAAAATGTACACCAGAAGCTCAAAGAACACTTTGAAAGCTCTGCAACAAAATATCTGAAAATGCATATTTGAGCAAGAACCATGAGACACATTCAGGTTGCAATCAAAAGCATTTTGTGACTGTTGTTTTCTGTGATTTATAACTTAGCTGGTAAAGAATCTTCCTGTAATGCAAGAGACCCTGGTTCGATTACTGGATCAGGAAGATCCCCTGGAGAAGGGATAGGCTAACCCCTCCAGTATTCATGGGCTTCCCTGTGTGGCTCAGATGGTAAAGAATCCGCCTGCAATATGGGAGACCTGAGTTCGATCCCTGGGCTGGGAAGATCCCCTGGAGGAGGGCATGGCAACCCACACCAGTATTTTTGTCTGGAGAATCCCCATGGACAAAGGAGTTTGTTGGGCAACAGTCCATGAGGTTGCAAAGAGTCGGACATGACTGAGCGACTAAGGACAGCACATAAAATCAAGTTAGCAACACTCTTTAGAGCAGGGCACACTACTGACCTGTGCATGTCCCCCTGATTGTTTTTGGTACATATTTTCCCCTCCGTTCTCCCTCTGTCTTTTATTCCCTTTCCACTCAAAGGCCCTCTTTAATGTGTTGCTGAAGAATTTCTCTGTGGAGTGGGGCTGGCACCACAGGGTAATCACACACTGACTCTCGCCCACCCCATCCCTCTAAATCGGACTCCACTTCTAACCATTGTTCCTGCTGTTTCACACCCTTGCCAATCTTTGATACAATTTGACTTTCTAATTTTTTGCCTCTAAGTTACACTTTTATGTAAAAAGAATCTTAACCTCCCTTGAAATGCTCAGAAATGAAAGCTGTTACACACATCTATGTAATCAACCCTTGATTATTCAAGAACTAAACATCATTTTCTGGGTTGGTTAGTTTTTTTCACTGTCTTCCTTCTTTTTCTCTATCCCTGGCCATCAGCATTATCATTTAGAAAGAAAAAAATAGGGTCAATAGAAGACATTCACCAAAAAAAAAAAAAAAAAAAANATTGAAGAAAGAAAAAATTATATATACATACATATTTTAGTACTTTACAAAAATTATTTTAATTGGAGGCTAATTACTTTATAATTTTGTGGTGGTTTTGGCCATACATTCACATGAATCAGCCATGGGTGTACATGTGTTCCCCATCCTGACGCTTCCTCCCACCTCCCTCCCCATCCCATCCTTCAGGGTCAACCCAGTGCACCAGCCCTGAGCACCCTGTCTCATGCATCAAACCTAGACTGGTGATATATTTCACATATAATAATATGCATGTTTCAATACTTTTCTCTCAAATCATCCCACCTTCACCTTCTTCCACAGAGTCCAAAAGTCTGTTCTTTACATCTGTGTCACTTTTGCTGTCTCGCATATAAGGTCATTGTTTACATCTTTCTAAATTCCATATATATGAATTAGTATACTGTATTGGTGGTTTTCTTTCTGACTTACTTCACTCTGTATAATAGGCTCCAGTTTCATCTACCTCATTATAGCTGATTCAAATGCATTCTTTTTAACAGCTGAGTAGTATTCTATTGTGTATATGTACCACAGCTTTCTTATCCATTCATCTGCTGATGGACATCTAGGTTGCTTCCATGTCCTGGCTATCGTAAACAGTGCTGCAATGGACATTGGAGTACACTTTTTTTTTTTTCTTCCAATTCTGGTTTCCTCTCTGTGTATGTCCAACAGTGGGATTTCTGGGTCATATGGCAGTTCCATTTCCAGTTTTTAAATCTCTACACTATTCTCCATAGTGGCTGTACTAGTTTCCATTCCCACCAACAGTGTGAGAGGGTTCCTTTTTCTCTGCACCCTCTCCAAAATTTATTGTTTGTAGACTTTTTGATAGCAGCCATTCTGACCAGTGTGAGATGGTACCTCATTGTTGCTTTGATTTGGATTTCTCTGATAATAAGTGATGTTGAGCATCTTTTCATGTGTTTGTTAGCCATCTGTATGTCTTCTTTGGAGAAATGTCTGTTTAGTTCTTTGGCCCACTTTTTTATTGAGTCACTTATTTCTCTGGAATTGAGCTGCAGGAGTGGCTTGTATATTTTTGAGATTAATTCTTTGTCAGTTGCTTCATTTGCTATTATTTTTTCTCATTCTGAAGGCTGTCTTTTCACCTTGCTTAGATCAAGATCATGGCATCTGGTCCCATCACTTCATGGGAAATAGATGGGGAAACAGTGGAAACAGTGTCAGACTTTATTTTTTTGGGCTCCAAAATCACTGCAGATGGTGACTGCAGCCATGAAATTAAAAGACGCTTACTCCTTGGAAGAAAAGTTATGACCAACCTGGATAGTATACTCAAAAGCAGAGACATTACTTTGCCAACTAAGGTCCGCCTAGTCAAAGCTATGGTTTTTCCCGTGGTCATGTATGGATGTGAAAGTTGGACTGTGAAGAAAGCTGAGCGTGGAAGAATCGATGCTTTTGAACTGTGGTGTTGGAGAAGACTCTTGAGAGTCCCTTGGACTGCAAGGAGATCCAACCAGTCCATTCTGAAGGAGATCAACCCTGGGATTTCTTTGGAAGGAATGATNAAACAGTGGAAACAGTGTCAGACTTTATTTTTTTGGGCTCCAAAATCACTGCAGATGGTGACTGCAGCCATGAAATTAAAAGACGCTTACTCCTTGGAAGACAAGTTATGACCAACCTGGATAGTATACTCAAAAGCAGAGACATTACTTTGCCGACTAAGGTCCGCCTAGTCAAGGCTATGGTTTTTCCTGTGGTCATGTATGGATGTGAAAGTCGGACTGTGAAGAAAGCTGAATGCTGAAGAATCGATGCTTTTGAACTGTGGTGTTGGAGAAAACTCTTGAGAGTCCCTTGGCCTGCAAGGAGATCCAACCAGTCCATTCTGAAGGAGATCAACCCTGGGATTTCTTTGGAAGGAATGATGCTAAAGCTGAAACTCCAGTACTCTGGCCACCTCATGCAAAGAGTTGACTCACTGGAAAAAACTCTGATGCTGGGAGGGATTGGGGGTGGGAGGAGAAGGGAACGACCGAGGATGAGATGGCTGGATGGCATCATGGACTCGATGGACGTGAGTCTGGGTGAGCTCCGGGAGATGGTGATGGATAGGGAGGCCTGGCATGCTGCGATTCATGAGGTCACAAAGAGTCGGACACGACTGAGTGACAGAACTGAACTGAATGAACTGAACTGAATATTTCCAGAGCAATCCTTTACAATGTACAGAGGAATGTTTCTGAAAAATATGTAAGGATTAAAAGTGCATTTAGGCTCATCCACCTCATCAGAACTGACTCAAATATGTTTTTTATAGCTGAGTAGTATTCCATTGTGTATTGTTTATGTACCACAACTTCCTTATCCATTCCTCTGTTTATGGACATCTAGATTGCTTCCATGTCCTAGCTATTATAAGTAGTGTGGCAACCCAAAGCTGGAATTCTGTAACAACCTAGAGGGGTGGAATGGAGAGGGAGGTGGGAGTGGGGCTCAAGGGGGAGGGGACATATGTATACCTATGGCTGATTCATGTTACTGTATGGCAGAAACTATCACAGAACTGTAAAGTAATTATCTTCTAATAAAAAATAAAAATTAACAAAGTGCATTTAATTGAGATATAAGATTAAGACCATGGAAGTAGGAAAATATTGAGCCATTTGGCTGGAAGTTAACAGTAGGCAAGTTGTCTTCTTAGATGTGTTGTGCTTATGACAAAGAGTTAACTGGAAAAAAACCCACATCATTTAATGGGGTTCTCAGATACAAAATAATAGAGCAGATACAAAAGAATAGAGCTGTGACCTCCCAAACACCTGCTATGGTGAAGAAGGTCAGATAAAGTCATGTGACCCTCAGTGTTCTAGAATTTCCTAAGCACCCAGCAGGTGGGAGGTGAAAGATTCCAGGCACTTCACTCCAAACACATACTTGTTCAAATCAACAAACATTTTTGGAACCTGGTGATCTGTAAAGCATTTGGTGAAGTGCCTTGGAGGATCCTGTGATTCACTAGAAAAGTCATGAGAGATAAATATGTGCTTCCAGATTCTGAAATAATTAACGGGCCAAGAGCAAAAAAGGTGAGTGATGGTGTGTCTTTGTGTGACTAGGCAACTTTGAAATTGCTACTTTTACTTTAAACAAGTCATTCTCATAAGACTCTTAAAAGTGAATAAGAAGAAAAATATTTTACAGTCAGATATGCAATATTTTCTCAGTGTTAAAAGGAAGCCATTTCTAGGATATTTCATTAGCCTGCTTCATAAGAATGAAAGACTAGGGTCTTTCTTAATAAACTTGGCTGCTTTATTAAGTAAGACTCCAGAATAGCTAAGGCCGTCCCCAGCAGAATCTTTCAGAGATGCATATAAACGAGGTGATCATATGAACAGATACTTTTAAAATTGGATTTCTCTTCACCATCATATTTTACTTAATTTTTCATGGTGAATTATCTTTCTCTCTTGCTGTCTTTCTCTCACAAACACACACAGAGCAAAAGGGTTTATGGTCTGTTAGTTTAGTCATGCAAAGAAAGATGGGAATGGGTGGTCTGGTTGGAAAAAGAAACTGCTGATGCCCTCAAATACAGAAAAGCAAAATATCTAAGTGGTGAAATGTGGTGGGCAGGGTGCAAAGATTTTTAGAAATTTTTTGCAAGGTTTCAGGCAGCTATCTCTATATTCACAATGATATTTCTGTCTTGTCAGCATTTTCCTTTATTTTGTTGGACTTTACGACATATCTAAGAATAATAAATAATTTATAAGATGCAATAATGGCCTGGTACTTTTCTGGCAGATTTTTTAAAAATTCTTTTCTAATAACTCATTTGATAAACTCTTGAGTTCTTTTCTCTAGAACATTTCACACAACAATGCTTTGTTTTAAGGGTTGTCTATCAATGAGCTGCAAAGCATTCATTATGCATTCAAAGTCTGCTTTTTGTCAATCCCTTTCTTGCCTTCTTTTATTTTTCCTGTTTAAGTGGCATTTTTCTGGGAGTAATCTGATTCTTTGGGATGTAAAATGAAATGATGCTAGGGAAAAAAATTAACTCTTTAGGCTCGTAGAGACAACTACAGTCTTTGATAGCAATGATTACATTTCAAAATACAATTCCACTGAATACATGCTCTTGATCATTTGCCTACTCATCCCTACTCAGATGCATGAACACACACATGCCGGGATTGGACTGCTCTGCTGTGAAAAAGGAAAAATAAACAGCATTTTCCACATATATTCCTAAGAAATAATAATGTCTTCTTGTTCTATCAGAGATTTACTGAACATATATACTTAAGCTGCTGCCCTGGCCATTATCCGAAATTAATGCAGTGTGTAATGTCTATTCACTTTTATAAGCCTTAAGGATAATCTCAAAGCAGGCAACAGGGGATCAGAGAGGGTTCTCCATTCTTGATGATGTTCTGCCCTGCAGCTCAGCCTCCTGCCTGAGCTACCTCACATTGTCAGCACATCTCGTGCCAGAGCATGTGTTTCTAGAAGCAGAATTCTAGGTACACTTAGTGGTATGTATGTCTTGTCCTCTCCTGCACCTCTTTGTACCCAAGGATGTAATTTTCAAGCTGGCCAACTGTTGTTTGGTTGTGGACCCATGATTTTATACACATCTGAAGTAACTAGTCCTTTTGTGAATGAGAAGCTTCAGGCAAAGGATGAATGAAAACAGAGAGGAACGGCAGGGATTATTAAGGGGTGCAACTACGCCTAAAGATGGACATGAGTCCAGTGATGCCAGGGCACTGGGAGGCCAGCAGATTCACATCTGAGAACAAAACCATGCAGGAAGCGCAGGGAACAAGTGGCCAGCGCTCTTTAGACAGTCACTTGGAGTTTTTCAGAGATCAGAATATCATCTAGTGAAAGCAAATGTTAGTTTCACTCCAGCAAGGCAAGCATGGAGAAAAACTCTATACTTCTCTGGGGAGATGGCAATGTCCTTTTCTCACATTTAACCAGGTACTCTCTCATGGACACATGTGACCCCTCTAGCCTGGATTTAGAAGTTTGGGCCTGTATACTAGTTTCTCAGTTCAAAGATGCTCTTTGTTCTAAGATGTGCTATTGATGAATAACTGCTTTTTTCCCCAACACAGTCCAGAAGTAACCCAACAAGAAGTAATCAACATAATGTAAGAGGTATTCTGATTTCAGAAACGTTATAATTTTAAAATGTGCTCTCTGCCATGTGTAAAATAGATAGCTAGTGGGAAGCTGCTACAGAGAGTAGGGAGCTCAGCTCAGTGCTCTGTGATGACCTAAAGAGGTGGAATTGGGTGGGGGGTGGGTAGGCTTAAGAGGAAGGGATATATGCATACATATGGCTGATTCACTTCTTTGCACAGCAGAGACTAACAGAACATTGTAAAGCAATTATACTATATTTAAAAAAATTATATATATATAATGAAAGTGTTACAAATAAAAATGTGCTTCTTGTTAATCTCCAGATACAGAATTTTAACTAGAATGCCCCTGTATTCATGACATGGATCCTTATTCACTCACATAGGCATGCATGCATACACTGAGGCATTTCTGTAGGTAAGCCATGCTCTAACTGTTGGGAGTGACTAAAAAATAAACTTGATCTCCTTTCCTCATATACTTTATGGTTTAGAAAAAGACAATATATATTCTGTTCAGCCCCAAAGTAGAGATGATAAGTACCCAGGTGTGGTTGATTTAAAAAAAAAAAAAAAAAGCTTGAGAAATAAATACTATGTTTTGGACATTTATCTCAGAAAGTCATTGCTTCAAGACTGACTAGGGAGGGAAGGGGATTGGGTAAGGAAAAGTTTCCTAGAGAAAGTTGCATTTTCCTCTGCCTCTTGAATGATGAGTAGGAGTTATATACAACTTTTTCAACTTAATGGTTCAAATCATCTTTAAAAATTAATTGTTTCAAATTCTGGTGCAGTACATGTTTCAGCCTGAACTTTCACTTATCACTGACTCTGTTCATAGTTTATACTTGTGTTGTTGGCACTGGGCTGTATTTTTATTACACTATCATATCATTAGACTAACTTTGAAACGGTGTTCTTTAAACTCAAATTTACTGAATACCTGGGTGCCTTAACACAGTGCTCTGGGTAACCGCTATGTGACAAAATCCATATATGACTCCTGTTCTTCAAAAAACATTACCCTGATTAGGACTTTTGATTGTGAATTAAAAATGTAACTAAAGACACAAGATAATGTCTTAATAAAAACTAGGAGAATTGGGGAAAACAGTAAATGCCCTAGGAAGGGAAGGAAAGGAGAGAAAAGTTTGTATTTTCTGGAAAACAACGTCTCACAGGCTGTATTTTATTTAAAAAAAGAAAAGGGAAAAGGTAGAGAAGGATCAGAGCCTCCTAGAAGGGGATAGATTAGAAGCTAAAGCACAGAGCAGGGGATTTTCAGTGGTTGGGGATGTCAGCTGACCATCTGTGTTCAAGATATGTCTATGCTGAGATGTTTATAATGAGAATAAATAAAGATCAGCGCTTTGTATTGAGCACTTGCTTTTTTTGTCAGGAATAACGCTAGGCCCTGAAAAAAGAAACATTACTGATATACTAATATGCTAACCTCAAACCTGTTGGGAATGACTGCCCAGCCAATAGATAATATTGAGATCTTAGGAACTGATATTATCTTAGGTAGTATCAATATCTAAGGTATCAATATCTTAGTAAGAAGGAGGTAACCTATTGACAAAGAGGACCTTTTGAGGGTCTTGGGTCGAGAAAGATGTTTGCGAAGCAACATTATTGAGAGCAGAGAAATGAATGCCAGATGTCAGGGAACAGCTAGGAGACTCATGCAAAATCTACTTGTAATGTTTATTTCTTTTCCTGTCCATTAAAATGTGAACATTAACATATAAATAAGATATTCTGTATAAAGAATTATAACAAAATACAACTTTTAAGTTAAACAGCAAGCTTAATGGTCTGTTTTCAGCAGATAACTATTATTTATAAACCGACCTGAGTCAAGTTTACTCTTGGGGGATACATTTTCCATATTTTTGGCTGACATTTCTAGGTCCCTGAGCAGATCTTATTAGCTTGGTGATTTTAATCTCTGCCTTTTAAAAATGAAGGTCTTTGGCTCAGAATGTCTTCAGTTGATTTATACTGTCCTTATCCTTTTCATCATGCTGCCGTCTCCCCCAGTGATATTAAAGAGTGATTATTGGGCTTGATCAACACCACAGGCTTCTTTTTGATATGACAGTTGAAGATACATAGGTTTTACTGATCAATTTAAAATTCCTTGTAAACTGTATTTATATGCTGAGCTCTTGAAACAGAATAAGCAAATTCTTAACCTTGAAAAGAGATGGATGCCTCTGGTAATATTTTAGGCAATATTACCTCTAGTGTTTATTGGCCCAACTAAAGTTCATGTAGGACCTAAGAGGAAGCTTTGGAAATGGCATTATCTGTTATTTCCTCTGTCTTCTTTTCTGTGTTACATACTCCTAGTTTACAAATAAACTGACATTTATATTAATCAGCTCTCTAAAGCAAACACAGCTGAAGAAGGGCTAATATATCATCCCAAAATTGCTACCTAAGTTCTAATTCCACAGTCTTTATTGCTGCTAAAGATAAACGACTTAAAGGAAAAAGGAAATTTGAAGTTTTCAGTGGTCTGATAACTGTGGGAAAGAAAACATTCTGCATTTTGAGATACATTCTAAAATAAAATTTTAAATTATTTTGATGAATGAATAAAAATTAAACTTAATAAAAATGCATATTTACCATTTTCCCCAAGAGGTTATTTTAGATTAATGCAACATTAATAAGTCTCAGTTTTGCTTCTGGAATGGTTCCAGAACTCCTTGCCCAAGTCTAAGAATGTAAGCAACTGTATAGCAATGACCAAAATACTTACTGCCAGAATCGGGATGAAATCCAAAGACTTAAATAGGCTTCTTAAAAAACAGCATTAAATTTGAATAGTTTTTCACAAGGTGGAATATCACAGCCATAAGATAAAAAACCTTCTGACAGGGTCTGAGAAATGTAAGCTCATACCTACAGATCATAATGCAGGTAGGACATGCGGTAGACTGGTCTTCAATCTTTTATAGCGCTGAAACTGGGGACTGTCTAATGATGTTAAAGCAAGATGCTTAATGCTGTCCATCAGCCTCTGAAACATCCCCATAATTAAATTTCAAGACTGTGCTCCATAGCTCACTGGAATAGATATTAGGGTTGAAAAGGTCTCATTGATATGAATGGCATAAGTCATCTAGATGCCCAGGGAGAGATGCCACCTTAAATATCATCCTTTGATTAACTCTGAAAGAAATACATCTACTAGGAAGCAGTGAAGGGTTACCTGAAGGTCTATGGAGAAGTAGGTGGTGCCTTGATGAAAAATTACAAAGAGTGAACCTCAAGATAGGGTAGCAGAGCAAAACAGAGATGGTATTGTATACAAGTAAATACAAGTTCTGGGGAGAAAACAAACAAACAAAAAAATTGCCAGACTTTCACTGTCATTGCCACCAATGTTTCCAAGCCTTCCTCTAGATTCTACAGGATAAACTGGTTTTATAAGAAAGTGAAAGATTTCGTTACTCAGCTGTGTCCAACTCTTTGTGATCCTATGGACTGTAGCCCACCAGGCTCCTCTGTCCATGGAATTCTCCAGGCAAGAATACTGGAGTGGGCTGCCATTTCCTTCTCCAGGGGATCTTCCTGACCCAGGAATCAAACCTAGGTCTTCTACATTGCAGGAAGATTTTTTATCATCTGAGCCACCAGGAAAGCCAACAAGTACCTCTTAATTCAAAAGACCACTTCCTGCTAAAGCTAAAGTTTCAATCTAGCTTCAGCTGAAACTGCTTCACTTCATTTTAAGCAGAAAGAAACAAGATCATTGTGAAGACAACACGTAGACTACGAAGAGTCTTTATTGGAGCTTCAGCAGCACCGTTATTTTTCCCAACTTTTTGAACTTGAGCTATTTCTATTACCTACATGAGCTTCATTTTATATTTGGAGGAAGGCAGAGTATCCATACCCCTCTTTAGAATCAAACTTTGTAAATGACAGTGTTACATCCATTGAGAATTGTTACTATTCAGAATCAGTTTGTACATGAAGCAGTTCATTTTTGTTGGGAAACTATTAACTATGGATATTAGGAATATCAATAAGAATAATAAGCAAAGAACTTGATCTTCAACTTTGACAAGTGTTCCTAAAGATAGTATACTTACTCATTCTCCATTGGGTGGATACTTACGAGCTTGGGAGTCTTCTCTGGAACCCAGGGACCCTGTGTCTGAAATTTGTAGTATCTGCCACCAGATGGCGCTGTGTAGCAAGTAAACACGTAGCGCCTCTGTCCCTAGTAAGGAGTTGCCTGAGCTCCTTTCAGCACAGAGTGAAATAATTTATGGAAAAGTACTCCTGATGGTTACTTGCAAATGTGCACGATATTTTTAAGGCAATATAAGTAGGTTATTGGTAAGAACATGTAAACAACCGATGTCTAATGCTGTATGTGTGTCTTATCCACCTTCCTGTGACTTTAGGGGAGTGAATATTTCTGTGGCTAGATCAGTGCCCAGCTTCTCAAGGGTGTCTGCCTTGCGTAGAAGTAATGATCTACAACCAGGATGATCTTGAGTGATTATAGTGGAGATCTGTACTACATAGTGTTTGTTGAGCCTTGTTGTTGTTTTCACCTTAGAGGTGCAACTATTTCCCCCATGCCTACTTTAAGGCTTGCTGTTTACAGTGCTCCTCCAAAGCCTTCGAGAGTATCACGTCTCTTCTGAGTTCTCTTTAAGCGGCAGCAAATGTGGTGCCAACAGGAGGTGGACAGCATTTTTAAAATCTAAAAACAGCTGCCCCAGATTCTTTTCTGTCCGCCTCAAAATTTTGACCCTGTCACGTCTTTCTTACCTTTCAAATCTCTTTCATTGCTTGCTGCTGTTGTTCCTTGGATTGTGCCCTGTTTCTTGGGTAAATCTTAGGTCTTTTCTTGTTCTCCTTTCCTAGCTAAACTCCATCAGCATTGTGGAACCTAAGAGGTAGTCTTGGATTCTTCTAACAATGGTATATATGTGTCCCTAATAAGCAGTCCATGTTGTTACAGGTAACGAATACTTATAAAAATCCAAGTGGTTTAATGTTATGGTTAAGAGAGATCAATTGAATCTTGAAGTCATCTGGAAGTGCATTTTTCCCACACTGATGAATCTCACCAATCCTTATAATGATCAGGAGTCAACTCTGTAGACCACCTAAGCTGCAAAGATCCCCCTTCTTCTGGACTCTATGAAATGCTGCTGTACAAGATTCAATATCCTTTAATATGCATATGTTTCAGAAAAGCTAGTTTAATTTATCAAGTACTAAAATATAGAGTTCTTATAAAATAAGGTTACCAGGGGCAGCAGTTTGGCAATTCACTAGGAAAACTCTGTCATGAACCCTGCTTCTCCTACTGGATCAACAGTAGATGTGGTGGTTTGAGCTACTCTCTTGGATTATAAGGTGGTCTTCAGAAAGGCGGCTACTTCGAGCAGGGAAAGCAAATAACAGGAGTCTGGGTTCCAGACACATGGTGGAGAATCCTATCTGCCTTTGACTATCTGTCCAGATTTTATGAGAGAAATGAACTTCAGTCCAGTTGTAGTGGCTTGAATTATGGCCCTCAGATCCACATCCTAATCCATGTAACCTGTGAATGGAAGCTTATTGGGAGACATAGTCTTTGCAAATATATTTAAGTTAAGGATCACATACTGTTCAAACTGTTCATGGGGTTCTCAAGGCAAGAATACTGAAGTGGCTTGCCATTCCCTTCTCCAGTGGACTTGTTGACCATGATGGCTACTCCATTTCTTCTGAGGGATTCCTGCCCGCAGTAGTAGATATAATGGTCATCTGAGTTAAATTCACCCATTCCAGTCCATTTTAGTTCGCTGATTCCTAGAATGTCGACGTTCACCCTTGCCATCTCTTGTTTGACCACTTCCAATTTGCCTTGATTCATGGACCTGACATTCCAGGTTCCTATGCAATATTGTTCTTTACAGCATCGGACCTTGCTTCTATCACCAGTCACATGCACAACTGGGTATTGTTTTTGCTTTGGCTCCATCCCTTCATTCTTTCTGGAGTTATCTCTCCACTGATCTCCAGTAGCATATTGGGCACCTAACGACCTGGGGAGATTCTCTTTTGATATCCTATCATTTTGCCTTTTCATACTGTTCATGGGGTTCTCAAGGCAAGAATACTGAAGTGGCTTGCCATTCCCTTCTCCAGTGGACCACATTCTGTCAGACCTCTCCACCATGACCCGCCCGCCTTGGGTTGCCCTGCAGGCATGGCTTAGTTTCATTGAGTTAGACAAGGCCCTGGTCCTAGTGTGATTAGATTGACTAGTTTTCTGCGAGTATGGTTTCAGTGTGTCTGCCCTCTGATGCCCTCTTGCAACATCTACCATCTTACTTGGGTTTCTCTTACCTTGGGCGTGGGTTGTCTCTTCACAGCTGCTCCAGCAAAGCACAGCCACTGCTCGTTACCTTGGACGAGGGGTATCTCCTTACCGCCGCAGTTCCTGACCTTCAATGTTTAGTTTGTTTACATTTTTGGTCTCTTCAGACTTTTTAGAGACTCAAACTACCCACCAGTTGGAAATCTTTGGATAAGAGCCTTAAAGATTTTGGGTTCATATAAAAAATAAAAGAGAATATAAAGAGCTTTCTATTAGATAACACTCGTCTGTTTGTATCCTCTCTGGATGATAAGCAAAAAAAAAAAATCTCTGTGATCTATCCTGAAAAGTATTTTTTTATTTTATCAGCTGACAATGCAACTAGGTACGTCCTTAATTTTATTGAAAGGAAAGAATTGAAAACCACTGATTTGCAAAAATTTTTATTCTCATTCTTAACAGATTATATTTTATCAGATATTGAGAAGTATACCTCAAAGAGGCTTTAACAAATCTTATCTCTATAAATTGTATCTGGTTCCCCATGCCACTCCACCTCCCCACCCCACACCTTAGAAACACACTGTTTAAATCACATTCCCAAAAGCACTGGAGAAATAGAAATATTCTTAACTTTTATCTATGGCAAAATTCTGGCAAATCAGTAAATCATGTTTTCATAATAAAGTATTATTTGTATTTTAACAATCACAATAGAATGTAGCTAAAATATGTTATTCTCAAAGTGAGAAATAATGAGAAAAATGACAGTGTATATATACATTCTCTGTTGAATGCTAGTATTCAGCATTAGAGAATAATAAACAGTAGAATATAAAAATGTAAAAATTATTCTCATTCAGTTATTTAGAAATCATCTGTTTTGCCTGTGTATTTAATAAAAGCAAAATTTGTTTTACTGCTAAGAACTAATTTGATCCAGCTACTGGCATGGAATTTTATTTTTTGTTAATAGAATATTTTAAACATTTTATAAGATGAAATAAAACAAATTGCTAGTATGTTGAATAAATGTCACATGGGTATTATTTGTTATATTTAGTTTTAAATACTTTATTGAATAATGTTCATCTAATCTAAAATGATTCATTTAAAGATTTTTTTCCCCATAAGTTTTTATCTGTTGTAACTTGAAAAATATCTCGAAAATCATTCCAGTTGAATTTTTGAAATTCGGTGCTTCTATTTTCAGTCAGTAATAACTTCTTGGGAGACTACTCTTTGCTTTGTTCTTACCTGACTAACTCAAAATTAGTACAGACTTTGGCCATAATCCAGGGATATAAGAGATGGGGTCATGGAGGAACAATTGTGCCCTCTTCCAGTGTCTATATGCTACAATAAATCGTATTTCAGAACATCTAGATAAAGGTCATGACATGACTTAGCAGCAGCAGCAGCAGATAAAGGTCAAAAAACTTCATTCATGATGCCATGCTTTGCTCCTAATAGACATTTTTATAAGGATGGGGAAAATAGTAAGCTTTATGTTATTTATAAAGCCTTGGTAAATCATTAAGGAGGTTTCTCTGAAAAAAAAATTAAAATTTTATAATGTTTTGGCACTCTGGAAGATGCTGTGCCTCGGGGTATGCAGAGGGTATTATAATAAGTTTGGGGCTGAGAGAAAAGTAGGTTTGTCTTTTAGAAGAAGGCTATTGTGAAAGGAGGGGAATGGATGATAAGGAAAGCCTATATGATGCTAGCAATTCCTTATATTTAAATTGAGAACGAGGAAATTGATTTTTTGAAATAGTCAGTGAAAAGTCAAAGTCGCTCAATATTGCAACCACATGGACTGTAGTCCACCAGACTCCTTGGTCCATGGAATTTTCCAGGCAAGAATACTGGAGTGGGTTGCCAGTCCCTTTTCCAGGGGATCTTCCCAATCCAGGGATCAAACCCAGGTCTCCCACATTCCAGGCAGATTTTTTACTGCCTGAGCCACCAGGGAAGCCCTTAAAATAGTCAAGTGGAAGTTGCTCAGTTGTGTCCGACTCTTTGCGACCCCTATGGACTATACAGTCCATGGAATTCTCCAGGCCAGAATACTGGAGTGGGTAGCCTTTCCCTTCTCCCGGGTATCTTCCCAACCCAGGGATTGAACCCAGGTCTCCCACATTGCAGGCAGATTCTTTACCAGCTGAGCCACAAGGGAAGCTAAAATAGTCAAGTACCCCCTAAAAACCCTTTGTGTACTGCCCAGGGAATGCATATTCCAATTGAAAGTCTCTGCCAAGAAACTAACTACTTCTTAGCTTCCAGTGTTATGTCATTGAACTTTCTCCATTTTCTTATTCTTGTGGGTTTCTGCCTTATTAAAACAAACAGAAAAACTTAGAGATCTGTGTGTATTTATCAGGTATGATTTAGACACCCATACCAAAACTGTTTTTTTCTTTTAATTTAAGTTTACCACCAAAAGCTTAAAGCCTAAAAATGAATATTTGCAAGCAGTTTTTTTTTCTTCTATCATAAACAATTTTTTCTTTGAACAAACTGAAAAGGAGGTGTAAATATGCAATTCTGTAATTTCATAAGATGTATTTGATTGCAGAATGTATGTTTCTGAAAAAGCAGAAGAAATGGATCATCTTAGTTACTTTTAAATAGTGAACATGGGTCATTCTCTATCTGGGATATTGCAAGTGTTGTGTGAAGTTATATACTTTTGTTACAAAGGACCCAACTTTTTCCAAATTACAACTAAAGTTTGGGATATATTGGCTTAAAGATGAGTAGTGATTGTGCCATAGCATTCAAAACTTAGTGAAATCTAGTTAACATGTCACAGTATTCAGTTTTTATTTATGTATGTATGAAGGAGATGTTAACTTTGAGACTGTGCCTATTAAGAATGCCAAAATCAGAATGTCCTTCTGTTTATACACAGCTGATTTCTCGCATTGAAGAGGGAGGTTTGGAAACCGAAGGTCTCTTAAGAATCCCTGGAGCTGCTGTTCGAATCAAGGTGATTTCTTGGTTCTACTCATGTAAATAACTTTGTTTAATTAAACTTTTTGCATTTGCAAAGCTCAGTTGTCCTCCCTACTCTTTCTTCCCATTTTAGAAGATGAAAAAGCACAAAAACATCTTAACATTCAGTTTCTATTAGCTCCTCTACAGTCTCTTCTGATTGTAAATTTTGACTTTTTTCAAAATCACCCTATTACCAGTAACAATACTGTGATAAATAAAGAGGCTCTCTTATTACTCTCTGACTGTGCAATATAAAATAGGAACAAAAGTAAACAAGTAAACAATATAAAATAGGAACAAAAGTAAACAAGCAGAAGACAAGAGCAGTTCTGTCCTGCTGATGGAAAGAGAACATGATGAGTCAAGATACTAAGAGAGGACTGCTGACGGTCTGCATAAGTAACAGCGTGAGATTTATTTATTTTTCTTTTTTAAAGGGCAAGATGGTAAACTCCACCAGGTGGACAGAGTAGGGGACTTGACATTAGTCTCTGTACATTGTCATTCTTAGTGAGCTGGCAAAATGAGATTGTCTTAACCACTCCTGGCTGTCCCAGTTCCTTGGCTCACTGGACCCAAGGGTAGCCTGAGTCTGGCTTGTGAAAGAGTCAAGGAGATTCCCAGGCTTTCCAGTTGGAACCCCCTTTCTCACTCCCCTTCTTTCTATTTTCTCAAGATGACATTTCTTTCCCACTTTCCTAGGATACTGTGTGTCCTCCTCCTTTCTCTATTCCGACTCTTGCTCTGGGGAATCCAGTATCCAATGGATGCTTGGTCTAAGTAGAATTACCCTGCAGATGATGTAGATGGAATGTGCATCTCCAGGGATTTGCATTCTATGGGGACTTCATACTTGGAATTGTAGCTCTATCTGGAAAACTTATCTAGGGAATTTTTTGATAATCAGTCATTAACAACCTCCTTAATCCTTATCCTCGAAATTCAGCTCTAGCTTTAAAAAGATAACACAAGTCACTGGCCACATCCAATAGTTTGTCTTCCTGAATTTGTAAATCCAAGAAAAAATAGGATAAAGGGAAGAGATATTCCCTGTTCATCTCCTAAAGATGTATTCTGTATGAGCTCTTTAGAGCTAGATCAGGAAGAAATGACTCTTGGTGGGTATACACTCTCCTGGCCAGTCGTGGCCATGGCAGTGCCGGGTCTGTGCAAAGATTCCACAGTTTGCATCACTTGCTGATTTTGTTAAGCTCCTTCAGTTTAAAGCACTAGTTTCAGCTTACATGGCTCTTACCACATTGTGATCTAAGTTTAATCAGATTTGAGTAACCTGATAAGTCATGAGAAATGCTGGGCTGGATGAAGCACAATCTTGGAATCAAGATTACCAGGAGAAATATCAATAACCTCAGATATGCTGATGACACCACCCTTATGGCAGAAAGTGAAGAAGAACTAAAGAGCCTCTTGATGAAAGTGAAAGTGGAGAGTGAAAAAGTTGGCTTAAAGCTCAACATTCAGAAAACTAAGATCATGGCATCTGGTCCCATCACTTCATAGGAAATAGATGGAGAAATGGTGGAAACAATGTCAGACTTTATTTTGGGGGGCTCAAAAATCACTGCTGATGGTGACTGCAGCCATGAAATTAAAAGACGCTTACTCCTTGGAAGGAAAGTTATGACCAACCTAGACAGCATATTCAAAAGCAGAGACATTACTTTGCCAACAAAGGTCCATCTAGTCAAGGCTATGGTTTTTCCAGTGGTCATGTATGGATGTGAGAGTTGGACTGTGAAGGAAGCCGAGCACCNTTTTTTGGGACTCCAAAATCACTGCAGATGGTGACTGCAGCCATGAAATTAACAGACGCTTACTCCTTGGAAGGAAAGTTATGACCAACCTAGACAGCATATTCAAAAACAGAGACATTACTTTGCCAACAAAGGTCCATCTAGTCAAGGCTATGGTTTTTCCAGTGGTCATGTATGGATGTTAGAGTTGGACTGTGAAGAAAGCTGAGTGCCGAAGAACTTATGCTTTTGAACTGTGGTATTGGAGAAGACTCTTGAGAGTCCCTTGGACTGCAAGAAGATCCACCCAGTCCATCCTAAAGGAGATCAGTCCTGGGTGTTCTTTGGAAAGATTGATGCTAAACCTGAAACTCCAATACTTTGGCCACCTCATGTGGAGTTGAATCATTGGAAAAGACCCTGATGCTGGAAGGGATTGGGGGCAGGAGGAGAAGAGGATGACAGAGGATGAGATGGCTGGGTGGCATCACTGACTCGCTGGACATGAGTTTGGATAAACTCCGGGAGTTGGTGATGGACAGGGAGGCCTGGTGTGCTGTAATTCATGGGGCCGCAAAGAGTCAGACATGACTGAGTGACTGAATTGAACTGAACATCTCAGCAAAAAATTGCTGTCACATTTGGAAAAGCAGAGAATAAAATGTCAAATTTTATCTGATCCTGCAGGAAATAACAGATTATTTTCTTCCAAATCTCTGAACATTTTTTGAGTGAAGGATTTTGAAATTTTTATTTTTTTCTTCAGTGCGATTAGAAGCCATGGCTTCATCACACAGTCTTCCAATTCTTTACATCCATCACACTGTTTAGTGCCAATGGCTACTGGATGCCTTAAAGCTTGCCTCAAATGGACACTTTATTACCCTTGATCAAAGGCACTAATTTTCTTACTGATTTTTCCTCTGAATACTGCAGGCTGCCTGAGTCACTTCATTTTTTACTAATAGTTTCAATATTACTGACAGATTCCCATTTATGTTGCTGCATCAGATTTTATATTTAACAACAAATTCACTCTAGTTTAAGAAAAAAAGAATTGGTTGAAGGACATTCCACAAATATGGTATGAACTTATCTTTGATACAGGTCAGAGAGTTAGACTCAAAAACTGATCCAGTAAACACACTTCTCCTATTTATGAGTGAGAAAACACATCCATTAGCAAAAACCTATGTAGTTTTTAGGATTGGCCTGGTGGCTCAAACAGTAAAGCATCTGCCTAAAATGCAGGATACCCAGGTTCAAACCCTGGGTCGGGAAGATCCTCTGGAGAAGGAAATGGCAACTCACTCCAGTACTCTTGCCTGGAAAATTCCATGGACGGAGGAGCCTGTTAAGCTTCGGCCGTTGGGGTTGCAAAGAGTTGGACACAACTGAGCATCATCAAAAAGCCTCCAGTGTTAGTGATGTCAGCACCATGGTTGTGTGAGATGCTTCATTTATTGTACCTCTTCAGTCTACAACCAGTAAAACATAATCTGACAAAGTTGCCTTTGCCCAACACACCAAGATGCCAGAGAATTCCACAGTTTGAACATTTAAGGTAGGTGGACTGGAGTACATAGCGGAGGTAGAACCAGGAAACAGCAAAAGGGTTGCCTGTGATCTTGGACCCCTGGCCATGGCAGCTGAGTCTGCAGCCCCAGAGAACACAGTAGCATCAGAAAGTCAGCACACATGACACCAGCCTCTTGGCTGCAGCAGTGCCCATGGCCATGGGTAAATAGACAGCAACAGTGGGGCCTACAAATGTGTACCTCTAGCCATGAAGATGCTCATGACTGCACACATCTAGCCTGCAGTAACAGGGCTTGTGAACCCAACAACCGTGGTCACAGCAGAAACACTCATGCACCCTCCACCCACTTCCTGCCACAGAAGTGGAACTTGCCCCTCAGCGACAGAGGCATCCACAGTCTTGGTGCCCCAGACAGTGATGCCAACAACACTGGCAGCCGCAAGTCGCCAATGGCCCCAGAGTCCCAAGAAATAACAAGTGCACCAGGCAATGAGTGTGACCTCAAATATAACCAAAGGTCTCAGGTAAGAGAAACCAAAAACTTGTGTTACATTACCACCTACTGAATAACTAAAGAAAGGCCTCCAGTTACTACCTTGTTGAATCCTTGTGTGTGTCTGCTAAGTTATTTCAATTGTGTCCAACTGTTTGCAACTCTATGGACTGTAGACAACTAGAAAAGTCCAGGGGGTTCTCCAGGCAAGAATCCTGGAGTGGGTTGCTATATACTCCTCCAGCAGATCTTTTCTAACTCAAGGATCAAACCCTTATCTCTTATGTCTTCTGCATTGGCAAGCAGGTTCATTACCACTAGCGCCACCTGTTGAACCCTTAGAATCAAGTAAAAAAAAAAAAAAGAAAAAAGAAATAAAAGGCTTCGCCTAAAATTGATGTTCACAACTTCAATTGCACCAGCAGAGGAACAATTCACCAAGCACCATGAAAACCACAGTAACAAAGTATCACACAAAAAAATGACAAGTCTGCAGAAAACAGATTTGAAGTTATAGGATATTGCTATTTATTTATAGCTATTTTTAATAGAAAATTCAAAATAACTGTCATGAATGAACTAAATGAGCTAAAAGAGAGCTCAGAAAGGTGGCTCAATGAGTTGAGGGACAAAATTGATGGACAGAAGTTATATTTTACCAGTGAGACTGAAACACTAAAAGAAGAATCAAACTATACTCTGGAGCTGAAGAACTCAATACGTGAGAGGAAGAATGCATTAGAAATTATTAGAAATAGACCAAACTATCTGGAAAAGAGAGTTAGCAAGCTCAAAGTTAGAAATCTAGGTGGATAAGACAGTAAAGAATCTGCCTGCAAGGCAGGAGACCCAGGTTCAATCCCTGGGTTAAGAAGAGCCTATGGAGAACAGAATGGCTACCCACTCCAGTTTTCCTGCCTGGAGAACTCCATGAACAGAGGAACCTGGCAGGCTACAGTCCATGGGATCACAGAGTTGCATATAACTGAGCAGCTAACAGACACAAAAAAGAAATTCTAAAGACACATCTAACTCTATTAGCAAGGGTAATATTAGGATAATAGATATACCAGGAAAAGAGAGGGAAAAGGGAACACAGAGTTTGTTTAAAGAATTAATACCTGAGAACTTCCTAAACCTGGGGAAGGAACTGGATATACAAGTACTTAGAGCTAAGAGAAAACCTAATTACTTCAAGTAAAAAAACACCTTCACCAAGACATATCATGTTAAAACTGTCAAAACCTGACGACAAAGAATTTTAAAGGCAGTCAGAGGAAAAAGATGGTAACCTACAAGGGAACACCTGTTAGGCTATCAGCAGATTTCTTAGCAGAAACTCTACCAGATATGAGAGAGTGGAATGACATACTGAAAGTTCTGAAAGATAAACGCTGTCACCCAAGAATACTTTATCTAGCAAATTTATCACTGAGATATGAAGGAGAAATAAAGGATTTCCAAGAGAAACAAAAGAGATAGTTCAACAACACCAGACCTGCCTTATAAGAAATGTTGAGGTCATTTACCTAATAAGAAAAAAAAAAAAAGTACACAAAATTTTGAGATAGGTGAAAAATAACAATCAGAAAATCACAGCTTTATTGCAGAATAGCCTGTTCAACACTTAATTATAGCATAAAAGTTAAAAGGAATAAAAACAGTAAAAGTAACCATAGCTACTTCAATTTACTGCAAATACAAGATGTAAAAAGAGATAATTTGAGACAATAACATAAAAGAGAAAGAAGAAAAGGGCAAAATCTGTATTGACAAATGAAGAAAATATTCTATACTATAGGACTTCAAAGGACTTAAAGTCCTATAAAGGACTATACTATATTTGAGAACTTTACACAAATTTCATAGTAACCACAAAACACAAAATTGGAGCAGAAGCAAAAAATGGAAAAATAAGAAGGTGAGAAAATCCTCACACACAGAAAAAAACATTAAACTATAATGACAGGCAGAGACACAGGAAAAGAAACAATGGCAACATAAAGCAAATAGAAAGCAAAAGTTAAAATGGCAGCAATATGTCCTCGCATACCAATAATCATCCAAAATGTAAATGGACAGAATTCATTAATCAAAAGATGCAGAGTGGCCAGACAGATTGAAAAACAAGACCCAGTTATATTCTGCTTTCAGGAGACACACCTCTAAATGTAAAGTGTTTGGAAGAACAATAAATGCATATTACTAAGTGAAAGTAGTTAATTTGAAAAGACTACATAAGGTATGAGTCCAACTGTACGGTGTTCTGGAAAAGGCAAAAATTATTGACAGCAAAAATTTCAGTGGTTGAAAAATGATTGTGGGGGAGTCATGGAAAGGATGATTGGGAATAACATTAGGGATTTTTAGGTAAGTAAAAATACTCTGTATGGTAGCATAGTGGTCATTACATGTCATTATAAATTTGTCTAAATGTATAGAAAGTACAACACCAAGAGCGAACCCTAAGGTTAACTGTGGACTTTGGGTGATTGTAATGTGTCACCGCAGTTTTATCAATTGGAACAAAGGCACCATTTTGATAGGCATGTCAAGACTTGGGGAGGCTAGATGTGTGGCCAGTAGGGAATGTATGAAAAATTTCTGCGCCTTACCCTTAATTTTGCTGTTAATCTAAAACTGGTATAAAAAAGTGTCTTAAATGCATATTAAAATAAGTACAATAAAGATCTACCACATAAATCTGAAGGAGCCAAATGGAGTTTAAATGTCACAATGTTAAGTTGCTGAAGACATAGTAAAAATAACATGCTGAGTTCTTACATGGGACTGTGACTAGTAAGTAATATGAACCAACTGCAATCATTAGATTCCCACTAAATGAAGATAAATGTATATCAAATAAAGAACATAATAAAATAGAAAAAGATAAATTAAAAATAAGCATTTCACTCAAAAAAATAATAAAAGAAGAAAAGGGAAGTAGAAGGGGTGAGTCAAATACTGTAATATAATATATAAGGAAAGTTATGACCAACTTAGCAGAGACATTATGTTACCAACAAAAGTCCGTCTAGTCAAGGCTATGGTTTTTCCAGTGGTCATGTATGGGATGTGAGACTTGAACTATAAAGAAGGCTGAGCACTGAAGAATTGATGCTGTTAAACTGTAATGTTGGAGAAGACTCTTGAGAGTCCCTTGGACTACAAGGAGATCCAACCACTCCATCTTAAAGGAGATCAGTCCTGGGTGTTCACTGGAAGGACTGATGTTGAAGCTGAAACTCCAATACTTTGGCCACCTGATGCAAAGAACTGACTCATTGGAAAAGACCCTGATGCTGGCAAAGATTGAGGGCAGGAGGAGAAGTGGATGGCAGAGATGAGATGTTGGATGGCATCATCGACTCAATGGACATGAGTTTGGGTAGGTTCCAGGAGTTGGTGATGGACAGGGAGGCCTGATGTGGGGCATTTCATGGGGTCACAAAGAGTCGGACACAGCTGAGTGACTGAAATGAACTGAACTGAGCTGAACTTAAAATATATCAATAATTTAATATAATGTACTAAATACTGACAATTTAAAAAGCAAAGATATATTTTGCATGTGTATATAAACATAAATAAAGTGGCTTAAATATAAGCATATGAGAAAACTAAAGCAGAGAATTAATCAACTAGACATAAAATATACATAGGCAAAATAGAGATTAAAAAATATAGAAATTAACAAGCATAGGGACAATATTTTAAAATCAGTTCTCTCAGTAAAGACAAAATATTTCATGTCACCTTTAGGAAGCACAGCCTAAAAAACAAATATAGAACTGAATCCAAGAACCTCAGAAGACACATACATTTTCAATAATGTATGGAATATGCATATATATATATAATATAAATACATGTACATGTATGTATGTGTATTTTTATATGTATGTACATACATACATGTACATATATTTGTATGTAGACTTCATATATTAAATACATGTATGTATATTTGGGCTTCTCTGGATGGCTCAGATGGTAAAGAATCTGCCTACAATGCAGGAGACCCAGGTTCTATCCCTGGGTTGGAAGATCCCTTGGCAGAGGACACAGCAATCCACTCTTAAGTTCTTGCCTGGAGAATTCCCATGAACAGAGGAGCCAGGCAGGCTATAGTCCACAGGATCACAGAGTTGGGCACTACTGAAGCACCTTAGCATGCATGACAAAATATGTTTAAAGATCTCTTCTCAAACCAGGTTTACAAAATTATGTTTATACAATTTAATTAATCCAAATAAACTCTATTCCATTAATCATAAATTCTTACTTAGTAGAGTAAAATTTGTGAAGATTTCTTTCATTCTTAGAGTTGATGCAGATTTCATTAAGTAGGTATTTTGGTCAATGCCGCATAAGTGAGAAATTGTATACTTGTTATTTTAAAATAATGGGAATGAATTATTCTTTGAAATATGCCAATAATATAGACTTTTAAAAAGTTATCTTCATTTGCTAAACTAATGGAAGAGTAATTATTATGACATCTGCCATCCCGACTCATACTATGAATGAGTTGATTCTGACTTTGTTTTGACTTTGTTCAAATATTAAGAAATGATGACAAAAACTTCTAGAGTATATATTGATCATCTAGAATTCTTTAAAACGAGCACCTATAAAAATGACTATCATAGACGAGTATTCTAATATTCTAGATAGTATGTACATTGGACTTTAGAAGTTAGTTTTATAAGGAAAAAATTTCCTTGAGTCTGATTTTTAAAGAAAATTAGACATTCACAGTGAATTTATGGAAGACTTTTATTAAGCAACCTGCAATACCAAATAAGAGCAATCTTTTTGAAGTCATGATCTGATAGGTTTAGTATTAGAATCTTATTTACAAAGATTATGTTTTGTTACAGCAAAGATCACAGGCTTATGCTATTTAATTTATGTATATGTTTTATATTTAATCTTATTTTTGATGAATCCAAGGAACGTTTATCTATTGTTTTACAGTTGTTTATTCTCACAGACAAAATATGTATGTCCAAGAAACATTTTATCTGTGCTAGAAAGCATCTGATTTGTTTCTCAATCACAATAAAAGTGCCAAAGTAAATTCACTGTTCTCATGACTGTGCTATTTATTATTATCTCAACTATTATTACAGTATTATATTTACATATGACCATTAACTACAAAATGCTGATATGCTTATATGAACGAACATGGAAATTCAAAGTTGGTAAAATTACTCATGTTGATTTTTTATATTTAGTAACAGTTTTCTTTGGTAAATATCATTTTTGCTTTTAATTATGTCTTAACAAGTAGTGATTATGATGTGTAACTCCTTCTGGAAAATAAATGACTTAAATTGACCTACTTTAATTTTATTCATTATCTCTAACTGTTATTAAAACCTGTATTTGACATATGTGAATATTATTTGATCTTTTCAAACCACATTCATTCTCATTAAGAAAGCCCCAAGACATTTTCCTTCAGAATATTTTTCAAATATTCTGCGATTTTACTAGTTATGTGAAATGTGACAGCACTTTCAAGTTCTTTATTACGGTTTCCTTCTCCAGCAAGAACCAATTATTCCACATATATTAGTGCCTGGTTTTGAACTCAATATTTAAGCAATTAGTATCTGTATCTGTAAATTAATACATTTATATTCCTAATGTAGTTTTAATCATACAAAATGAATGGAAACTGTCTTTTGGGTGCATTCGTGTTAAAGGTAAAGACTGTTTATTTGATGTTAAAGCTCAATTAAACTACAGTTTGAGGGAAGAGGAGGTAATTTTTTGACATTTTCTGGCTGATTCTAATTTCTAGTTCTTCACAAAAGAGGACAACTGAAGAAACACTCACATTATCTTTCAAAATAAAAAAATGTCTACTTTAGACAAATTGTACTTGTTTTCATATTTTCATAGCCAGTAATTGCTGACAAAGATGTTCACGTAATGACACCTAATTCACTAAAATTATTTGAACTTTAGTATAAACCCTTTAACTTTGAATTAAGTGGTACACTCACCTGTGAAGATGTTTCTATGTACTGATGAATATATTTATACCTATCAGAGTAGACAGATCATATCCTTCTGATTGTTATGACTGATAGAGACACTATAATTTTAAAATAAATTTACCTGATAGCTTATTATTATTAAGAAAGTACTTGTGCTATGCCTTGAGATATTTGTATCAGCTGAAAAGTAAGTGCTATTATAATTTTAAGTCCATGAAACAGCTTTGGTGAAAAATTAAAATGTATTTATTCACATTGCTTTCTTAGTTGACTCCATGAATAATATGATTCAGTTCATTTCAGTCGCTCAGTCGTGTCCGACTCTTTTCAACCCCATGAATCGCAGCACGCCAGGCCTCTCTGTCCATCACCAACTCCTGGAGTTCACTCAGATTAACGTCCATTGAGTCAGTGATGCCATCCAGCCATTTCATCCTCTGTCGTCCCCTTCTCCTCCTGCCCCCAATCCCTCCCAGCATCAGAGTCTTTTCCGGTGAGTCAACTCTTCACATGAGGTGGCCAAAGTACTGGAGTTTCAGCTTTAACATCATTCCTTCCAAAGGAATCACAGGGCTGATCTCCTTCAGAATGGACTGGTTGGATCTCTTTGCAGTCCAAGGGACTCTCAAGAGTCTTCTCCAACACCATAGTTCAAAAGCATCAATTCTTTGGTGCTCAGCTTTCTTCACAGTCCAACTCTCACATCCATACATGACCACTGGAAAAACCATAGCCTTGACTAGACAGACTTTTTTGGCAAAGTAATGTCTCTGCTTTTGAATATGCTATCTAGGTTGGTCATAACTTTTCTTCCAAGGAGTAAGCATGTTTTTATTTCACGGCTGCAGTTAACATCTGCAGTGATTTTGGAGCGCCCCAAATAAAGTTTGACACTGTTTCCCCATCTATTTCCCATGAAGTGATGGGACCGGATGCCATGATCTTCATTTTCTGAACGTTGAGCTTTAAGCCAACTTTTTCACTCTCCTCTTTCACTTTCATCAACATGCTTTTTAGCTCCTCGTCACTTTCTGCCATAAGGGTGGTGTCATCTGCATATCTGATGTTCTTGATATTTCTCCTGGCAATCTTGATTCCAGCTTGTGTTTCTTCTGGTCCAGCGTTTCTCATGATGTACTCTGCACATAAGTTAGATAAGCAGGGTGACAATATACAGCCTTGACATACTCCTTTTCCTATTTGGAACCAGTCTGTTGTTCCATGTCTAGTTCTAGCTATTGCTTCCTCATCCACATATAGGTTTCTCAAGAGGCAGGTCAGGTGGTCTGGCATTCCCATCTCTTTCAGAATTTTCCACAGTTTATCGTGATCCACATAGTCAAAGGCTTTGGCATAGTCAATAAAGCAGAAATAGATGTTTTCCTAGAACTCTCTTGCTTTTTCCATGATCCAGTGAATGTTGGCAATTTGATCTCTGGTTCCTCTGCCTTTTCTAAAACCAGCTTGAACATCTGGAAGTTCACGGTTCACATATTGCTGAAGCCTGGCTTGGAGAATTTTGAGCATTTCTTTACTAGTGAGTGAGATCAGTGCAATTGTCTGGTAGTTTGAGAATTTTTTTGGCATTGCCTTTCTTTAGGAATGGAATGAAAACTGACCTTTTCCAGTCCTGTGGCCACTGCTGAGTTTTCCAAATTTGCTGGCACATTGAGTGCAGCACTTTCACAGCATCATCTTTCAGGATTTGAAATAGCTCAATGGGAATTTCATCACCTCCACCAGCTTTGTTTGTAGTGATGCTTTCTAAGGCCCCCTTGACTTCACATTCCAGGATGTCTGGCTCTAGGTGAGTGATCACGCCAGCATGATTATCTTGGTCATGAAAATCTTTTTTTGTACAGTTCTTCTACGTATTCCTGTCACCTCTTCTTAATATCTTCTGCTTCTGTTAGGTCCATATCATTTCTGTCCTTTATTGAGCCCATCTTTGCATGAAACGTTCCCTTGGTATTTCTAATTTTCTTGAAGAGATCTCTCTTCTTTCCCATTCTGTTGTTTTCCTCTATTTCTTTGCATTGATTGCTGAGGAAGGCTTTCTTATCTCTTCTTGCTATTCTTTGGAACTCTGTATTCAGATGCTTATATCTTTCCTTTTCTCCTTTGCTTTTCACTTCTCTTCTTTTCACAGCTATTTGTAAGGCACCCTCTGACAGCCATTTTTCTTCTTTTCATTTCTTTTCCATGGGAATGGTCTTGATCCCTGTCTCCTATACAATGTCACGAACCTCCGTCCATAGTTCATCAGGCACTCTATTACATTACATAAATTCAAAGTCACTACCTCTGTATACTGCTTATGACCATTTGGGCAGGTCCATTTACAAATTTTGGGGCTCCTCAGGTGGCTCAGTGTTAAAGAAACTGTCAATGCAGGAGATGCAGGAGACATGGGTTCAGTCCCTATGTCGAGAAGATCCCCTGGAGTTGGAAATGGCAACCCATTCCAGGATTCTTGCCAGGAAAATCCTATGAACAGAGAATCTTGGTGGTCTACAGTCTACAGGTTGGCAAAGAGTTGGACATGACTGAACACGTTCCACCTCACATAAACACATATACACACACTTAGAGATTTCATACTAAATGAAAGTCCACATGCTGATGATTGAAGCTTCATGGCTAGAAAAGATGAAGAAGAATGCTGGAGAGCAAGCCACAGTTTCTGTATTTTTCCCAAATAAGATACTACTTGGGCTTTCCTGGTGGCTCAGAGGTTAAAGTGTCTGCCTCCAATGCGGGAGACCCGGGTTCAATCCCTGGGTCGAGAAGATCCCCTGGAGAAGGAAATGGCAATCCACTCCAGTATTCTTGCCTGGAGAATCCCATGGACGGAGAAGCCTAGTAGGTTACAGTCCATGGAGTCGCAAAGAGTCGGACATGACTGAGCGACTTCACCTTCTAAAATACTACTCACAGGTCAGGCCATCATAACTTGACTCCAACGATCTAATAATGCTGCTCAGATCCACTGTGTAAGGCAACACTTCTCTTCAGGGAGTAGTGAACTCCACTGGCCCATACCCCATTGCAAGAGAGATAGATAATTGTGAAATGCAGACACATCCTGGGATAACTAAGCCCATGGTGAAACAGACCTAAAGCAAAACTTCACAATAAAAATCCTTCATTGGTTACAGCACTCCCATGAGCTCTTCTTTTTTTTTTTTAACAATATAGCATTTTATTTTGTGTTCTTAATTTTTCAGCTGTGCTGGATCTTCGTTGCTGTGTGAAGGAGGTCTCGAGTTGTGGTACAGTGCTTCTCATTGCGGTGGCTCCCCTTGTGGTGGAGCACAGGCTCTGGGGCACGCAGCCTTCAGCAGCTGTGGGGCATGGGCTCAGTAATTGTGGCGCATAGACTCTAAAGCTCAAGCATAATAGCTGAGGAAATTGGGCTTAGTTGCCTTTCAGTATGTAGAACTTCCCAGACCAGGATCAAACCCATGTCGCCTACACTGGCAAGCAAATTCTTAACCACTGGACCACTAGGAAAGTCCCATAAGCCCCTATTCTGACTGATAAAATATGGTGATTCTTTCACCCTACAAGATCAATGTTCAATAATCCCTGAGGATTCTTATGATTTTTCCTTTCACAATCTACAGTTTACAGGTCTGTTTAGGAATGGCTAGGATGATGATTAGTGATATAAATTTTTTGAAAAGTTTGAAGACACAAAGGTCCCAGTTTCTCTTGTATTGAAAGGACTCTGGAACCTCATCATAAATTTGTTACAAAAATAGTAAGTTGTCTGCCCTTCTCAAGATGTCTCTTCAAATATTACTTGATAAACTCTTTTTAGCATTCCAATATTTTTAAGTCTGTTGATGCATGCATGTGTACCAAGTCGCTTCAGCCATGTCTGACTCTTTGCAACCCTATGGACTGTAAACCACCAGGCTCCTCAGTTCATGGGGATTCTCCAGGCAAGAATACTGGAATAGGTTGTCATTTCCTATTCCAGGGATCTTCCCCACCTAGGGGTCAAACCTATGTCTCACTATGTATCCTGCATTACAGGTGGGTTCTTTGCCTCTAGCGCCACTTGGGAAGCCCAAGTTTGTTGATACCATCTTCTGTAATACACAAAGGAAGTTTGGCCTCTTCAGCCTCATATTTTTGAGCCTACATTGCAGTGAACTCATCAGGTACGCTGTTAGATATCTTAGTTCATCAAACTTAAACACTTAATCCAAAATCTTTGCTTTAGAGTTCTAATATCAACAAATGTGGTCTGATTCAACATTTTATGTCCTTCAACCTTGACCCCTCAGTCATATAATTATTTTTAAGTATATCTATGTAAATTGACTAGATCATGCAACTATTTTGGTGTCTATTGTGCCTTCTATGGGTCTTACTTTGAATTTCTTGCTTTAGAGCCAGCTGAGCCTTGAGTCTGGGAACAGTGGTAAAATGGAGATCTGTGAACTATGTCACAAAAACTAAAGCTGGATTTTATAAATAAAGTTCTATTGGAATACATGCACACCCATTTAATTATATGTTGTCTATGGTTGCTTTTTGTACTACAACAGAAGAGTTGAGTAGTTAAGACAGAAATCATATGACCTGTAAGAACAAAATAAGCACTGTGAAAATGTTAGTGGCTGAGTCATGTCCAACTATTTACAACTGCATGGACTGTAGCCTGCCAAGCTCCTCTGTCCTTGGGATTCTCCATGGCTACTGCAGTGGGTAGCCATTCCCTTCTCTGAACATTTATAGTGAAATATGCCCAGAATATTTCTCATAGTAAGGCCTAATCTCCAGGAGAAAAGGCATTGCCAGAATCTCATTCCAGTTGGGGATAGTGCTGCATCTACTGTGGTCTTCCCATGTGGAGTTAGTGGTAAAGAATCCGCCTGCCAGTGTAGGAGACATAAAATACATGGATTCAGTTCTTGGGTTGGGAAGATTCACTGAAGAAGGAAACGACAACCCACTCCAATATTTTTTTTGCCTGTAAAATTCCATGGAAAGAGGAGCCTGGTGGGCTATAGTCCATGAGACTGCAGAGAATCAGACATGACCGACCAACTGAGCACAGTCTCTTTAGCCTTCTTGTCTAACCACAAGTATATTTGTGATGAGGTGGCAGGTAGCATAATAAGCAGAAGTTAGAGCTTCAAGGAAATAAACCGGGAAACAAGGTGCCAAAGAAGGAAGTAGAAAGGAGAGGAGAGAACATGTTACACCACTAGAGAAGCATGAGTTCCTAGCCCCAGTGAGTTTGAACCATGAAACTGAACTGTAAGGTTATGTATGGCTCTTTTTTCCCCGTGTCACGTGTTCAGTCACTTCAGTCATGTCTAACTCTTTGTAACCTATGGACTGTAGCTCATCAGGTTCCTCTGTCCAAGAGATTTCCTGGGCAAGAATATTGGAATGGGTTGCCATTTCCTTCTCCAGGGGATCTTCCTAACCCATGGATTGAACCTGTATCTCCTCTCTCTCTCTCTTCCGCATTGCAGGCGAATTCTTTACTGCTGAGCCACCAGGGAAACCCCTTTCTTTCCCAGATTTTAGCAAAACTCAAACAGAAACCAGAATCAAACAGAAACCAGAATGGCAACTGTGAATTACTGCTGAAGTGAAGTCACTCAGTCGAGTCCAACTCTTTGCAACCCCATGGACTCTAGCCTACCAGGCTCCTCAGACCATGGGGTTTTCCAAGCAAAAGAACTGGAGTGGGTTGCCATTCCCTTCTCCAGGGCATCTTCCCAACCCAGGTCTTTTGCATTGCAAACAGACACTTTACCATCTGAGCCATCAGGGAAGCCCAAACATGAACTCCTTCTCTGAGGATAATTTATGGAAGTCCAAATCAACAGAGATTAAAAAAGCACATAGGGGGAAAAAAAAAAAGTCAAAGATTTTTAAACCTATAATACAAAAACTTACAAGGCAGCTCAAACAGCAACAACAATCACAACAAAATAATCTGAAGAGACAACATAAGAATTATAACAGGAACCTCCACGGTGGTCCACTGGATAAGATTTTGCCTTCTATTGCAAGGGATGCAGGTCTGATACCTAGTAGGGGAGCTAAGATTCCATGTCTCATGCCCCCAAACCCAAAACATAAACAAGAAACAGTATAGTAAAAAATTCAATAAAGACTTTAAAAATGATCCACATCAAAAAAATCCCTTTTAAAAAAAGGGATTATAAACAAACTCAGACAAGATACAAATGTTGAAATTATCACACAAGATATTAAAAATATCTGTTGTTCATATGTTAGTCAATACCTTCATCTGCCATCTGTCCTTACCAAGAGCCTCATTATTTATCTATCCACTTCCAAACTGAACCTTTCCTATATGTGCTTTTAGAATGATAGTACCCATTTGTTTGTTTGGAAAGGGAAGAAAATCTTGAACTATATTTATGCCCTCAAACTCTAGGTTTCATGAGTAATTTTCTGCTCATGGATGTAATATTGTTTTATCTTAGAAGACTTAGTTTAGGAGATGGGTAAAGATGTGTGTGTGCTAAGTAGCTTCAATCCTGTCCGACTCTTTGCTACCCTATGGGCTGCAGCTCACCAGGCTCCTTTAAGCAAGAATTTTCCAAGAATATTGGAATTCTCCAATATTCACTGCAAGAATATTGCAGTGGGTTGCCATTCCATTTCCTCCTCCAGGGGATTTTCCCAACCCAGGGTCAAACCCACATCTCCATTGAGTCCTGATGCCATCCAGCCATCTCATCCTCTGTCATCCCCTTCTCCTCCTGCCTTCAGTCTTTCCCAGCATCAGCATCTTTACCATGAGCATCACTTATTTCAGAAGATGGGTTAAGATAGGAAATTCAAATTTATGTTAACATAGGTAAAATATTTAACAGTTGATCTTCATTACCAGCCAAGGTACAAATCAGGTAGTGCTAATAATTTCTGCTTCTCTAAAGGATTTTGATATATAAAGAGCTTGATTTTGGCAACTTTCTCTGGAATACCACATCTAATCCCAACTACCCAATCTTGAGGCACTCAGCTGTGAAGATAGTAAGACACATAGTATATAGCAGTAGCAAAATAAGACAGTAAAGTAGAAAAGAGTTGAGAGGGATGAGTGACTAAGGAATAGTAATGATGATGAAGCCACAACAAATTATAATTTTGAAACTAACTATAACCCCAGCCCCACAGGACAGCCCTGTAGACAGACAGAAGATCACAAAAAATACTTTAGTGTACGTATATTTGATATCTAAACAGTTTTAACTAAGGTGATAACTTCCCAAATGCATTTTAAATATTTATCCTTACATATTAACCAACAAAAAGAAGGAAATGTATCTTATATGAACAATGTGAAATAGGAAAGATTCTTTTAGCTCGAATTTAATGCAGCACTAAGCTAGCAAGCATGAAGCACATTTCAAGTCAAATTCAAAAACCACAGGGTAGTAAATTCAGTCACTGGGGGATTCATGTTCACGCTTGTGAAAATCCAAGGGTTCATGTTTGAGAGTTCGTGTACACCTGTGGCGGATTCATGTCAATGTATGCCAAAACCAATAGAGTACTGTAAAGTAAAATAAAGTAAAAAAAAAAAAAAAAAGAAAGAAATCCTTTACTATTCCATTAAGGGCTACTATAAAATTCATATTGTGGTCTCCAGGATGGAGAAAACTTTCTTTTCTTAAAAAAAAAACATTTTACTTAAAATGTATTTCCTTTGCTTTTCTTTCTTATGCTTATTTTTAAAATGTCTTTATTTTCTGATTAGAATTCACTGAGAAATTGATATCGTTGATCATTTTCATGTCTTTTTCTCTTATATATCATTTTCCATCTAAATAATCTGCCACTATTTAGTCAACAGCAATGATTCATTTACTTTTTCTGTGTCTCAGGGTTTTATTGAGATTTCTCTTGCAGCGTTTAAATTTCAGTTTAATATCCTACTATTTTGGAGTAAGAAAAAGCAATACTTGTGCTGTTTCAAAGTAGTTTGAAATTTTTTCATAAAAAACTAGAGTTTCATGATCATTATTTGCAGAGAAATTTTCCTTGTAGCCAGTAAAAGTAAGCTTTTGCTTTTCATGTTGAAATGTAAACTATTATTTAATATGTTGTTGTTCAGCTGCTAAGTCATGTCTGAGTCTTTGCAACTCCACGGACCACAGCATGCCAGGCTTTCCTGTCCTTCACTATCTCCGGAGTTTGAGCAAATTCATGTCCTTTGAATCAGTGATGCCATACAGTAGTTGCATCCTCTGTCACCCTCTTCTCCTCCTGCCTTCAGTTTTTCCCAGAACCAGGGTCTTTTCCAGTGAGTCAATTCTTTTCATCAGGTGTCCAAAGTATTGGTTCAGCTTCAGCATCAATTCTTCCAATGAATATTCAAGGTCACTTTCATTTAGGAGTGACTGGTTTGATCTTCTTGCTGTCCAAGGGACTCTCAAGAGTCTTCTCCAGCACCACAACTTGAAAGCATCAGTACTTCAGTGCTCAGCCTTCTTTATGATCCAATTCTCACATCCCTGTATGACTACTGGAAAAACCATAGCTTCAGCTATATGGACATTTGTTGGCAAAATGATGAGATGGTGACTGCAGCCATGAAATTAAAAGAGGCTTACTCCTTGGAAGAAAAGTTATGACCAACCTAGACAGCATATTGAAAGCAGAGACATTACTTTGCCAACAAAGGTCCATCTAGTCAAGGCTATGGTTTTTCCTGTGGTCATGTATGGATGTGAGAGTTGGACTGTGAAGAAAGCTGAGCACCGAAGAATCGATGCTTTTGAACTGTGGTGTTGGAGATGACTTTTGGGAGTCCCTTGGACTGCAAGGAAATCCAACCAGTCCATTCTGAAGGAGATCAGCCCTGTGATTTCTTTGGAAGGAATAATGCTAAAGCTGAAACTCCAGTACTTTGACCACATCATGCAAGGAGTTGACTCATTGGAAAAGACTCTGATGCTGGGAGGGATTGGGGGCAGGAGGAGAAGGGGACGACAGAGAATGAGATGGCTGGATGGCATCACGGACTCAATGGACAGGAGTCTGAGTGAACTCCGGGAGCTGGTGATGGACAGGGAGGCCTGGCGTGCTGCAATTCATGGGGTTGCAAAGAGTCAGACATGACTGAGAGACTGAACTGAACTGAACTAGGTAGTGATAGCTTTTCTTTCAAGGAGCAAGGATCTTTTAATTTCATGGCTGCAGTCACCATCCACAGTGATTTTGGATCCCAAGAAAATAAAATCTGTCACTGTTTCCACTTTTTCCCATCCCCATTATTTAATATATAATTCTTTAAAAGTCAGGTCCTATTTAGTGATTTTTTCATGCAACAAATAAAGATACCCTAAAAATGTGTGTACATCTGTGTTGCAGAAATTTTTTGTTTGTTTTTATTTTTCATCTCAATTTATGACAAGTGATAATCTCTGAAAAAATCTGAAGGAAGCCTTTCAAAGTATTTCTCTTGTTTCTTTTACTTTGTTGACACTGTTCTCCAGAATAAATTTTATTAAACTGTCCCTTACCTACCATCTTAAAACCTTCAAATATGAAAATAATGATGATAACAATAAAAGGTGCTGATCT
The DNA here is from genome assembly GCA_006410675.1 of Oreotragus oreotragus. Classification (NCBI taxonomy): domain Eukaryota; kingdom Metazoa; phylum Chordata; class Mammalia; order Artiodactyla; family Bovidae; genus Oreotragus; species Oreotragus oreotragus. The sequence continues at coordinate 170,140 of SJYX01014718.1, read as the reverse complement.
GGACATTTGTCCAATATAAGTACCATATATTTTGAAACCTAGTAGATAGCCATTGGAATAAGTTCTTAATACACAATGAGTTATTATTATTACCTCTTTCTAGATGTTAGCTTTAGACTATTTTTATCTAAGTTATCTTGGCCTGGCCCACAAGTAGAAAGTTGTATAAAATAATAAAAGTTAAATGATTTTCAACTTCTCAACTAACCAGTAAGCAGCCTGCAATTGTCTAAAAATAAAATATGGTTTTATACCTACAGTGCACATGTCATCTATATGAAAAGTTGTCAGCTGACAACTTAGAACATGCATTTTGTGTTTCATTATTTAAATTTGAAGTTTTTTACTTCCACTTGTACTTTTTGACAAAAATTACACTAAATGCCATGCCTTGTAACCATATAAAATTCTTTTTCTTTTTTTTAACTTGAAAGTAACTGATTAGCTAAAACCAAGCAAAACTAAATAAAAAATATGATTTGTATATTTTCTTGCAAAATGTGGTCATAAATTTAATTATCCTTTCAAATGTTTGAAACATATTTAAACATTTATAATAGAAATTCTACCATTTAATAAATCAAAACTATTCCCAAGTTTTCATAAACATCTCAGAGATCCACCTATTCATATCAGTTACAGAAATATGGGAACAGAGAACCTTCCTATGCAAGATTGGAGAGATTCAGTCACTTATGCAGGTTCAAACATATGATAATTGTTATACATCAAACCATAATGATAATTCTAAATATTTTGTTATTTTTATGATGGTTGTATATCCACAAGTTTGTAAGAAATAATACAGAGAAATTCCATGTGCTCATTTCTAAATTTCTCCCTATTGATAACATCTTGCAAAACTATGGTACAGTATCACGACTGATGTTGAAACTGATCCAGTCAAGATACATTTCCATGATCACAAGGAGCCCTCATTTTGCCCATTCACAGCCACCCACACTTCCTCAACACTCCCTACTCCACCTTAGCCTCTGACAACTTTCTATTCTCTATTTCTGGAATTGTATCATTTTAAGGTGTTATATATATGTAATCAAACAGTATTTAACTTTGGGGATTTATTTTCACTCAAGCTGATCCTCTGGAAATTCATCACATTGTCACATGCATTTGTTCCTTTTTGATTAATAAAATGCTATGGTATAGATGTACTAGAGTTTGTTTAATCATTGATCTGTTGAAAGAAATTTGGATTGTTTTTGGTTTTTGAGTATTTTTTGATAATTATGAATAAAGTTGTTATAAAATTTCACGTACAGATTTCTGTGTAAACATTTCTTCATTTCTCCAGGAAACATCCTGAGATGTACAGTTATTGGACTGTACAGTAGTTACAGGGTTTTTCAAGTAGTTCAATGGTAAAAAAAAAATCCACCTGTCAATGCAGAAGACACAGGTTCGACCGCTGGGTTGGGAAGATCCCCTGGAGAAGGAAATGGCAATCCAATTTAGTATTCTTGCCAGGATAATACCATAGACAGAGGAACCTGGCAGGCTATATTCCATGGGGTCACAAAGAGTAAGACATGACTGAGCATGCATATATTTAGCTGTATCAAGAAACTATCAAACTGTTTTGCAGAATGTCTGTACATTTCACATTTCAATCAGCAATATATGAGGAATCTAGTTTGCTGTGTCCTTGTCAGCACTTGATATTGTCCTTATGCTTTTATTTTAGCCATTCTAAAAGGTGTGCAGTGATATCCATTGTGATTTTAATTTGCATATATAACAGCTAAAATGTTGAATATCTTATGTTCTTATTTATCATTATTATGTCCTCAAGAGTGTTATATCTCTTTTGTCTTTTATCCATGTTCTAATTAGATTCTTTTGGTTTTTTACTGTTCAGTTTTTGATGCTCTTTATATATTCTGGATGCTAGTAGTTTTTAGCAACATTTTCTCCCAGTTGTAGCTTGTATTTTCATATCCTTAATAGAATCTTTGAAGAATAGACATTTTAAAGTTTCAAGAAATCCAACTTATCTATTTTCTTTTTTATAAATCATGCTTATGGTATCAAATTTAAGAAATTCTTTGCCTAAATATTTTCTCCTATGTTTATTTGTTACATATTTACAACTTATATTTAAACTTCTGATTCACTTTGAGTTAATTTTTGTATAAAGCATAACATTTACTTCCTCTAGATTTTTGAACCTATTTTTTCATCTGTCTATATTACTCCCTTGACGTTATCCCTTTCTAACTTCTATTCATCTTTCAGGAATCAATTTTGGCAGCCATTACTTGGAAAATGTTTACAAGAATCTAAATCAGGATTAGATGCTACTTTTATTTTAAATCCTCCAATATGCCCTCAAGCATAGCTTATATTATGCAATATATTATCCAGTTTACATGTATTATCTATTGAGTTATAAGATATTTAATGAAATTCAGCCTTTCTACCTTGTTCACTTATCCCAACTGCTTGACACAAAGTACTACTCAGTAAATATTTTTTGAATGAATAGCTGAATAAAGATTCATACTTCTTACACAAATCAAAGAGTATAAATAGATATTGATGGCTGCCTGCTACTCCCAGCTTTCAGTAGACCCAATTTTGCTCAATATTCACTATTAAAATCATTTCAAAATGTTTCAAAGCATGTACATAAATGATCAGGAGCCATCATAACAGTAAAATACATCTTTAACATCTACCACTAAATTAAACTCTCATGTTTTTCCAGGTTGCTGTACTGCCCTTTCTTGGCTTTATCTAAGTAGCAGCAAAATGGAGAGTGAAATTTATAGCCATTGGATTACTTCTTCCTTCTTGTCTTTTGTCTTTCCTTCAAACGTAAAAGATTTTTAGTATTAACACTCAAAGCCATTTTGACATTTTGACTAAAACTCCCCTAAATCTATTTCTTTCAAAGAAGTTTGAGAAAAGTTAGTTAAACTTTTGACCAACTCCAATAGATATCTATCAGGAGGTCATTATTTTCCGTACTTTAAGACCATTCAGATAAATAGTAGAACATACAATTTGCAGTTATTTTGAATAAGTTAATCTCTATTTTCTATATTTCACCTTTAAGTTAATGTATTCAGTTCAGTCTCTCAATCAAGTCCAACTCTTTGCGACACCATGAATTGCAGCACGCCAGGCCTCCCTGTCCATCACCAACTCCCAGAGTTCATTCAGACTCACGTCCATCGAGTCAATGATGCCATCCAGCCATTTCATTCTCTGTTGTCCCCTTCTCCTCCTGCCCCCAATCCCTCCCAGCATCAGGGTCTTTTCCAATGAGTCAACTCTTCACATGAGGTGGCCAAAGTACTGGAGTTTCAGCTTTAGCATCATTCGTTCCAAAGAACACCCAGGGCTGATCTCCTTTAGAATGGACTGGTTGGATCTCCTTGCAGTCCAAGGGACTCTCAAGAGTTTTCTCCAACACCACAGTTCAAAAGCATAAGTTCTTTGGCACTCAGCTTTCTTCATAGTCCAAATCTCACATCCATACATGACCACTGGAAAAATCATCAGTTCAGTTCAGTCACTCAGTCGTGTCCGACTCTTTGCGACCCCATGAATCGCAGCACGCCAGGCCTCCCTGTCCATCACCATCTCCCGGAGTTCACTCAGACTCAAGCCTGGTGGGCTGCCATCTATGGGGTCACACAGTCGGACATGACTGAAGTGACTTAGCAGCAGCAGCAGCATATTCATGGAGTAGGATTTTAATTGTCTTTAATTGTCTTATCTTTAGACTCCAATCTGAAAGGAAGCCAAGATATTCATAGTCACAGTTATTAAAGACTTTACTAAGTTACAGTTACTAAATACCTTGGGTCCACTCATACAGTGTTCTGTACTTTAGAGCTATTCCCAGAGGTGCAAGGTACAGCTAATGGCAGCAGTGTTTTCACCAGCTCTTAGAACAAGAGTCAAACGTCATGAAAAAGAGCATTTAAATTCCTGGGTGATGAAGGAAGTGTGTTTAGTTTTCCCAAAGAAATAGCCATTGTTCATATGCATAGTGGATAAGTGATGAGGATGTTATTAAAGGTGGGGATAGCCATCTCTAAAGCATTTCCTATGGAGATAGAGATGTTTATGAAGGCTCATCACTGTTTCCCCAGGAGAGCTGGTTGAATAGAGAAAGCATTGCAATGCCAGAATTGTTTTCAAGTTGATTAACAGCCATCCAGCTGGAGAAGTAATTTCATGCAGCATGTCCATGTATCCATTATCCATCCCATGCAGATTCTCCCCCTACCTAGCATACTTTGTCCTTTCCTACTTAGTTCAAAAACCCACCTTCCCTAGGAATGATGACCACAAGTTTAGTCAACATGTCATTTCATATAGATATTTTAATAACCCTGCATTTTTCCCCCCTCCTTCCACATTTACTGTTTGGATATCATGTTTTACATCTTTTTGTTTTGTGTACCCTTAACTAATTATTACAAATACAGATGATTTTATTACTTTTATCTTTCAACCTTCCTATTAATATTATACATAGTTGATTTACTACTTTTACTGTATTTTTGCCTTTACCAATGAGATTTTTCCTTTTGTAATTTTCATGTTTCTAATTGTGGCCTTTTCTTTTCCACCGTGACAAGTTCCTTTAACATTTATTGTACAGCTTGTTTAGTGGTACTGAACTCTTTAGCTTTTGTTTGTGTGTAAAACTTTTGATCTCTCTATCAAACCTGACTTAAGACCTTACTGGGTAGAGTATTCTTGGTTGTAGGTTTTTCCCTTTCATTACTCTAAATACATCTAGCCTGTAGAGTTTCTGCTGAAAAGGGAGAAGATAACTTTACAGAAGTTCCTTGCATATAACTTGTTGCTTTTCCCTTGTTGCTGCTAATAGTCTCTCTTTATATCTTGGTGTAGTCCTCTTTGGGTTCCTGTTTGGGATTCTCTGTGCTTTCTGGACCTGGATGTCTGTTTCCCTGTCTTTCAGATCAGGGAAGTTTTAGCTATTATATCTTCAAATATGTTCTCAATCCCTTTATCTCTCTCTTCTCCTTCTGGGACCCCTTTAATGTGAATGTTAGTATGTTTGATATTGTTCCAGCAGTCTCTTAAGCTGTCCTCATTGCTTTTTATTCATTTTTATTTTTATGCTGAGCTTCAGTGACTTCCACAACTCTGTATTCCAGCTCCTTGATCTGTTCAGTACTGTTGATTCCTTCTAGTGATTTTTCATTTTAATTATTGTATTCTTCATCTCTGTTTAGTTCTTTATGTTTTCTAACTCTGTTAAAAAACTTTTAACTTCTCACCCTGTTCATCCAATCTTCCCCCAAATTCTTTGAATGGCCTTACAATCATTACTTTGAACTCTTTATTGGTAGATTGCCTGTCTCCACTTCACTTAGTCATTCTGGGGTTTTATCTTGTTCCCTTGTTTGTAATATGTTTCTTTGTCACCTCGTTTTACCTAATTTGCTGTTTTTATTTTTATGTATCTAGTAGGTTGGTTACATAAGAACACTTTTATCTTCTTTATTTAGAACAGACTTTACTAGATTTCAATGCAATATATTCTTTAAGCCTATAATTATTGTTAATATACCTTTATTTCTGTTTCCAGTCTGTAAGATTCTTAAAACAAAATAACATCAGCTTCAGTGCCTATTTCACAATACAAAACGAACAACAACAACAACAACAACAACAAAAAACATAAAAAAAGACACCATTTGCCAAATAAGTTATTTGTTCCTAAGAGTATCAAAAGTGCAAAATATTCACCTTCATTTCAGGTCTGTGTTGAAAGTATAATCATCTTCCTTGACACACTGAACAGAGAGATTCAACAGCTGCCAGGCTGCATTTCTTTCCTGGGAACAAGGTCAGGTATTTGGATGTGAATAGCGTTTCATTTGTCAAGTTGTTCTGCATCAGCTTTTTAGTAATTTCACTTAGGAAAAAAGGTTTGAGTGTTTGCTCCTAATCCTTTGCTCCATCAGAGCTTGGATCCCCGTGTCTTTCTTCCTTCCTTCCTTCCTTCCTTTCTTTCTCTCTCTCTCTCTCCCCTTCCCTCCCTCCGGCTCTGTCTTTCACTTTCTTATTGTCAACTCCAGACCACCACGTTCCGGTCCATTAAAGGACCCCAACAAGTGGCGCCTGAACAGGGACTCTGGTATACGTGGCATTTCGGACGGAGTGACTCAGGGCCTATTGAGGTCGGGACCTATTGAGGTCAGAAAAGTAGTAAGACACGGGTCAAATGGCTGGAAAACCCCATCATTTCTCTACTTTACTTCAGCATTTGTTTATAGCTCAGGAACTTTCGGTTTCATGCCAATGAATAGAGGCTTGCTTTCAAACAGTGGTTAAATGTAATCCTTGGTTCCCTGATAAAGGCAGTTTTGATTTAGAAATTTGGCACCAGGCCAAAGAAAATGTTGAATGAGCCACCAGGCAGAGAAAAAATATTCCAGTTTATCTCTGGCCTCTATGGGCTCTCACTAAAGCTGTAATTCTGCCATTTCAAGGTAAATTCTAGCCCTCCCAATTATTCGACAACAGACAGAACACTTATTACATGAATATAAAATAAATGATAAAACTTTATAAAAGGCCCAATTAAAAAAACATAAAATATTTCAAAATTTTCCTACTAAGCCTACCCATACTACTCCAAATGCTCCTCTTCTGCCAACAGGTACAACTCCAAAAGCCTCTCCTTTGCTAGAACCTAATAATTCTGATAACCCCCTCCAGTGTTCTTGCCTGGAGAATCCCAGGGACGGGGGAGCCTGGAGGGCTGCCGTCTATGGGGTCGCACAGACTTGGACACAACTAAAGCAACTTAGCAGCAGCAGCAGCAGCAATAATTCTAATAACGACTCTTCTGAGACATTTTTTGACACCCAACCTGCTGTCAAATGCTCTTCTGGACAATAATGATAAGTCCTTGGCACAGACTCATATTTGTAAAAAATCAACACTTACTTGCTCTCCTCCACGACAGAGGCTCTCTGAATTACTGGCTTTGCAATCACAAATTTCTGATGCCAATGGTTTCTCCGTCTTTCCAGTTTTAAGAAATCCTGATGCTCAATGGCACATAATACCTCAATATGATGGTATTAATCTTTTTTACACGCAACAAATGAAAAAGGCTTTAACTATATATGGCCCACATTCGCCTTTTACTAAAGAGTTTCTAAATGTTGTGGCATCTTCTATTGGAAACTTCATTCTCTGTGATTGGCAAGTTTTAATAAAAGCTCTCCTTAAACCAGGAGAATATCTTCAATGGACAATGTGGTTTCATGATATAGCCAGAGATCATACTAACAAGAATGCTTGAGCTGGCACTCCCCCAAACCAAATTACTTTTGAAACGTTAACTAACGCCAGACAATTTGATATCATTGAAGCTCAAATACAATGCCCTCCCTTATTGAATGAACAATTAAAAACAGTGGCCCTTGAAGCTTGGGATCAAATTACTCCTCAAGAAGAGCCTACAGGTAGCTACACTAAAATATTACAAGGACCAGTGAAAATTTTGCTGATTTTTTAGCTAGATTCAGTTCAGTTCAGTCACTCAGTCATGTCCAACTCTTTGCAACCCCATGAATTGCAGCACACCAGGCCTCCCTATCCATCACCATCTCCCGGAGTTCACTCAGACTCACATCCATCAAGTCAGTGATGCCATCCAGCCATCTCATCCTCTGTCGTCCCCTTCTCCTCCTGCCCCCAATCCCTCCCAGCATCAGAGTCTTTTCCAATGAGTCAACTCTTCTCATGAGGTGGCCAAAGTACTGGAGTTTCAGCTTTAGCATCATTCCTTCCAAAGAAATCCCAGGGCTGATCTCCTTCAGAATGGACTGGCTGGATCTCCTTGCTGTCCAAGGGACTCTCAAGNTGTGGCATCTTCTATTGGAAACTTCATTCTCTGTGATTGGCAAGTTTTAATAAAAGCTCTCCTTAAACCAGGAGAATATCTTCAATGGACAATGTGGTTTCATGATATAGCCAGAGATCATACTAACAAGAATGCTTGAGCTGGCACTCCCCCAAACCAAATTACTTTTGAAACGTTAACTAACGCCAGACAATTTGATATCATTGAAGCTCAAATACAATGCCCTCCCTTATTGAATGAACAATTAAAAACAGTGGCCCTTGAAGCTTGGGATCAAATTACTCCTCAAGAAGAGCCTACAGGTAGCTACACTAAAATATTACAAGGACCAGTGAAAATTTTGCTGATTTTTTAGCTAGATTCAGTTCAGTTCAGTCACTCAGTCATGTCCAACTCTTTGCAACCCCATGAATTGCAGCACACCAGGCCTCCCTATCCATCACCATCTCCCGGAGTTCACTCAGACTCACATCCATCAAGTCAGTGATGCCATCCAGCCATCTCATCCTCTGTCGTCCCCTTCTCCTCCTGCCCCCAATCCCTCCCAGCATCAGAGTCTTTTCCAATGAGTCAACTCTTCTCATGAGGTGGCCAAAGTACTGGAGTTTCAGCTTTAGCATCATTCCTTCCAAAGAAATCCCAGGGCTGATCTCCTTCAGAATGGACTGGCTGGATCTCCTTGCTGTCCAAGGGACTCTCAAGAGTCTTCTCCAATACCACAGTTCAAAAGCATCAATTTCTTTGGCGCTCAGCCTGCTATTTCCCGTACTGTAATCAGAGAGGAAACCAAAAAAACAGCTAGAGAAATTACTTGCTTATGAGAATGCTAATCAGGAATGTCAAAAATCTATCGCTCCAATTCGTGAGACTGGAACTATTATTGATTATTTGAAGGCTTGTCGCAATCTAGGATCAGAAACTCAAAAGATGCAAATGCTAACTGAGACAATGGCTGCTGCTGTTAGAAAGGGAAATGAAGGATGCTTTACATGTGGAGATAAAAACCATTTAAAAGGGGACTGCCCTAAGAAGGCTAGTTAAAAACCTACAAAAATCTGCCCTCGCTGCCATAGAGGAATGCGTTCGGCTAAAAATTGTAAATCTAAATTTGATATGGAAAGAAAACCTATTCCAAGAAACTTCAAGCAGGGGACCCCCCCCTCCAGGTCCCCTTCAACAACAACAGAAACCAGGGACAAATTCTATCTTTTCCCTCAAACCCTCAACAGCCAGCAGTGCTGCCATCGATATACCAGCCCTAGATGATTTTTTCCTTTACCCTCAAGCAGTCCCTTCTAAAATACCTACCAGCCTTTTTGGATCCCTGCCCCCCAAAACCTTCGGTCTTTTACTTGGCCAATCTAGTTTGATTTCTAAAGGAATTACTGTTCACTCTGGAATAATTGATTCAGATTATAAAGGAGAGATTCAAATTATGTCATCTCAGATTCTATGACAATTAAAAAATGGGGACAAAATTGCTCAATTACTTCTTTTACCTTACATTTTTATTAACTCCTCTAATAATGTACAGACAAGTGGATTCAGCAGTACAGATCAAAAACAATCCTTATGGACATCATTGGTATCTGAATATGCCCAACCAAATATAAATATCAAAATTAATGGTAAAAGATTTTCTGGTCTCCTCGACCCTGGATCTAATATTAATATTACTATTATTTCCAAACACTTATGGCCCAAATCCTGGCCTATACAAACAATCTCTTGCCAAATTGCAGGAATTTCTCAAACCAAAGTACAAAAAATTTATCAAAATGGTCAAATCTACCCATATGAAGGATCAAAGGCCAGCCTGCAACATTAAGACCTTATGTGATAGATGTACCCCTTAATCTAATAGGAAGAGACTTACTTATGCAATGACAAACTCAGATATACATTGCACATTTTTCCTAAGGGCCACTGCTCATTTAACAAACAAAGCAATTACTAAAATAACTTGGAAGAATGAGGAGCCTATTTGGACAGAACAATGGCCCCTTACGAAAGAAAAATTACAGACTACTAAGGGCTTCCCTGGTGGCTCAGCGGTTAAAGTGTCTGCCTGCAACGCAGGAGACCCGGGTTCGATCCCTGGGTCGGGAAGATCTCCTGGAGAAGGAAATGGCAATCCACTCCAGTATTCTTGCCTGGAGAATCCCATGGACAGAGAAGCCTAGTAGGTTACAGTCCACGGGGTTGCAAAGAGTCGGACATGACTGAGCGACTTCACCTTCACCAAAGAACTTATAGACACACAATTAGAATTGAAACATATTGAGGAATCTTGCTCTCCTTGGAACTCTCCTATTTTTGTTATAAAAAAGAAATCTAACAAATGGCATCTCTTAACAAACCTTAGAAAACTTAATGCATCTATGAAACCTATGGATACATTATAAACAGGGATCCCATCACCTACTACTATTGCTCAAAATTGACACAATATTATTACTGATTTACAAGGCTGCTTTTTAAATATACCTTTAAACCCTTTAGACCAGGAAAGATTCACTTTCTCTCTCCCTTATCCTAATCATTTTGGGCCTCATAAAAGATTTCAATGGACTATAGTCAATTGTGATCCACACAGGCAAAGGCTTTGGCATAGTCAATAAAGCAGAAATAGATGTTTTTCTGGAACTCTCTTGCTTTTTACATGATCCAGTGGATGTTGGCAGTTTGATCTCTGGTTCCTCTGCCTGTTCTAAAACCAGCTTGAACATCAGGGAGTTCACGGTTCACATATTGCTGAAGCCTGGCTAGGAGAATTGAGCATTACTTTACTAGCATGTGAGATGAGTGCAATTGTGTGGTAGTTTGAGCATTCTTTGGCATTGCCTTTCTTTGGAATTGGAATGAAAACTGACCTTTTCCAGTCCTGTGGCCACTGCTGAGTTTTCCAAATNCGAAGTCCAGTGAGGGCCTAGGGTCTCATATATTCACAGAGTAACTTCTGGAATGAGGAAGGGGGCAGAATGGCTGTTGTTCTTGTTTTTTTCCAGATCCTTCTCACACAACTTCTGCAGAGTCATCTCTCTCAGAATATAAACCCAATTTTTAAGAACAAAATTAAATAAAATCTTTTTGTCCACAGAGTACTACTGAGGTAATAAAACTGCAAAGCAGTTCAACACTTTCACAAATCTCTGGTTGGCAATACAGGCCAAGGAGGGCTGAGAACACTGTGTTCTTTAAAATGAGAACTAGAAATAATGACATAGAAAGCCACTGTTTTCCAAAGCAAGACAGCACCAAGTTGCTACTGTAAATAAGGGTTCATTTGTGGGAAGGCTCCTTTAATTCTCTTTTAGAAATACTTCTTTCTGAAATTATTTTTCATCAGGAAAAATATGAGATACTATTAATAAGCTGGCTGGGGCTGGAGACAGGGGACAACAGAGATATGAAAACAATTACCCGAAGGAAACCTGTATTCCACAAAAAATCAATACAGTACTCCTGGTGAGCTAGAGGTCTGATACTAAAATTTAATTCATCCACTCACCCACTCATTCACACAAACACTGACTGAGCAGATATTATGTGCTAGGCACTGCTGTGCCAGGAACTAGCCATCCAGATGGGGATCAGACAAGCTAGGTCTCTGGTCTTAATGAAATCACCTTCTAGAAAAGAAAAGCAGAAAACAAGACAATGTATTTTTCTCCTTTAATCTGTGTAACAAGGCAACAAATAAATGAAGTTAGAATAAGTACTTGAGGAAAAACAGGGAAGGACCAGAGAGTGTGGCGAGAAGGAGGGTGTGCAAATCAAGCGACTTCACAATGAGTGACTAGGGAGCGCTTTCCTAAGGAGGCGACCTGGAGCTGAGGCCTCAATTGTATGTTCCGTTATTAGTGAAGCTGGTGAACACAGCTGCCTAAAAGGCAGAGAAGCAGCCAGTGAAAAGGTCCTAAATATGCTAAAAAGCTTTATGAATCTGAGGAGGAAAGCAGTCACTTATGGCTAAAATGTAGCGAGCAAAAAATGAATGCAGAATGCATCGACTCAGTGGCTGGCAGGTCTATCTCTTGTAGACCAGAGTATGAAGTCTAGGTTTTATTTTATGAGCAGTGGGAAGCCTCTGAGAATTTTAAGCAAGGGGTAATGTACTTCTTAAAAAAGGGAGTCAGCAAACTATGGCCCCTGGGCAAACTCTCCCTTAGCCTATTTCTGTAAATAGTGGTATTAGGGCACACCCATGCCCTCGATCTACAATTATCTATGGCTGCTTTTGCAACACAGTGTCAGAAATAAGCAGGTGCAACAGAAACCACGTGGCCCACAAAGCCTATTTACTCTCTGGCCATGTAAAGAAAAGGTTTACTAAGCCACAAGCAAGAAGGGATAAGAAAGCCTTCCTGAGGGATCAATGCAAAGAAATAGAGGAAAACAACAGAATGGGAAAGAGAAGAGATCTCTTCAAGAAAATTAGAGATACCAAGGAACATTTCATGCAAAGATGGGCTCGATAAAGGACAGAAATGGTATGGACCTAACAGAAGCAGAAGACATTAAGAGGTGGCAAGAATACACAGAACTGTACAAAAAAGATCTTCATGACCCAGATAACCACGACGGTGTGATCACTCACCTAGACCCAGACATCCTGGAGTGTGAAGTCAAAGGGACCTTGGGAAGCATCACTACAAACAAAGCTAGTGGAGGTGATGGACTTCCAGTAGAGATATTTCAAATCCTAAAAGATGATGCTGTGAAAGTGCTGCACTCAATACGCCAGCAAATTGGGAAAACTCAACAGTGGCCACAGAACTGAAAAAGGTCAGTTTTTATTGCAATCCCAACGAAAGGTAATGCCAAAGAAAGCTCAAACTACCGCACCTTTGCACTCATCTCACACTCTAGTAATGTTCTAAATTCTCTAAGCCAGGCTTCAATAGTACGTGAACCGTGAACTTCCAGATGTTCAAGCTTGATTTATAAAAGGCAGACGAACCAGAGATCAAACTGCCAACATTCATTGGATCATCGAAAAAGCAAGAGAGTTCCAGAAAAATATTTACTTCTGCTTTACTGACTATGCCACTATGCCACCTTTGACTGTGGATCACACAAACTGTGGAAAATTCTTACAGAGATGGGAATACCAGACCACTTGACTTGCCTCTTGAGAAATCTGAATACAGGTCAAGAAGCAACAGTTAGAACTGGACATGGAACAACAGACTGGTTCCAAATAGGAAAAGGAGTACATCAAGGATGTATATTGTCACCCTGCTTATTTAATTTAAATGCAGAGTACATCATGAGAAATGCTGGGCTGGATGAAGCACAAGCTGGAATCAACACTGCCGGGAGAAATTATCAATAACCTCAGATATGCAGATGACACCACTCTTATGGCAGAAAGCAAAGAACTAAAAAGCCTCTTGATGAAAGTAAAAGAGGAGAATGAAAAAGTTGGCTTAAAACTCAACATTCAGAAAACTAAAATCATGGCATCTGGTCCCATCACTTCATGGCAAATGGATGGGGAAACAATGGAAACAGTGGCAGACTTTATTTTCTTGGGTTCCAACATCACTGCAGATGGTGACTCCAGCCATGAAGTTAAAAGATGATGCTTGCTCCTTGGCAGAAAAGCTATGACCAACCTAGACAGCACATTAAAACGCAGAAACATTATTCTACCTACAAAGGTCCGTCTAGTGAAAGCTATGGTTTTTCTAGTAGTCGTGTATGGATGTGAGAGTTGGACTATGAAGAAAGCTGAGCACCGAAGAACTGATGCTTTTGAACTGTGGTACTGGAGAGGACTCTTGAGAGTCCCTTGGACTGCAAGGAGATCAAAGCAGTCCATCCTAAAAGAAATCAGTCCTGAATATTCCTTGGAAGTACTGATGCTGAAGCTGAAACTCCAATACTTTGGCCACCTGATGCAAAGAACTGACTCATTGGAAAAGACCCTGATGCTGGGAAAGACTGATGGCAGAAGCAGAAGGGTATGACAGAGGATGAGATGATTGGATGGCATCACTAACTCAATGGACATGAATTTGAGTAAGCTCCAGGAATTGGTGATGGACAGGGAAGTCTGACATTCTGCAGTCCATGGGGTCACAAAGAGTCGGACACAACTGAGCGACTGAACTGAACTTACTGACCCACGTTTTAAAAAAGCCTCCTCTGACTGCTGTGGAAATCAGACTATACGAAAGTGAGAGTGGAAGTGGGGAGAGCAAGACAGATGAATATGGACTGTATTCTGGATAAAGCCACCCTAACAGTCCATGGGGTCACAAAGAGTCGGACACAACTGAGCGACTGAACTGAACTTACTGACCCACGTTTTAAAAAAGCCTCCTCTGACTGCTGTGGAAATCAGACTATACGAAAGTGAGAGTGGAAGTGGGGAGAGCAAGACAGATGAATATGGACTGTATTCTGGATAAAGCCACCCTAGTCGATGGAGTGAATTTGTCCATGAGTGGGTAAGTGCCTGTACGTTCAGTGTGATGTCAGCTCTACAGATATGGCTATCTAGATCTACATCTGCCATGTTCCAGAGGTATGAACGAATGCTTCAGGGTTTTATAAACTTTGGACTTTATCCTAACAGCATGGGGAGGCACAGGAGAATTTTAAAGAGGGGAGTAAACTGAGTAGATTGTAACATATTCTAGAAGTTTGGAACGGTTCACAGACCATCTCTCCAAAGCCTGTCAAAACTTCTAGGAATCTCAGAACTGCCTTTATTTCTCATGAAATTGCCTAAACTAAAAGCCTTTAGTACAGCATTCATGAGAAAATTTTGGGTGCTTTTTTAAAATACAGAAGCTCAAATTCTATTCAGATAAAATGAATCAGGATCTTTAGTGCGTAAGAACCAGGTATTTGTAGTTTTGAAAAGGAGATTTAAAGCATATATCATTGTACTTGGAATACAGGACAACGAAGAAAAGGAGAGGAAAGGAGTAGCTGACTCATCAAATAACTAGATATCTTAAGAATAAAAGCAGCAGAAATATCAACTCTTGGTTACCTTTTCCTATCAAGGATTTTACTTAAGAGAAACAAGAGGGTGAATTAGGTTGACTAAGCCAACTACAAAGTGTCTCCCTTTGATTGCTGGCAAAAAAAAAGAAACAATAGGAGAAAGAGAACCTTTATATTATAAGCATCTAATTCTAAAATCAAAGAAGGACAGTAATAACTGAGTTAACAGACCATTGATACATCAGCACGCATTTAAAATAGATTCTTGCACAAATGAAAGGAGAAACAGTTTCCTATAGGCAAACTCAGAAAGAGCCATTCTCCAGATAAACTCTTTATATGAACAAGCAAATTTAGTTATCATAATCAGCAAATGTTTTTCCTGTTCTATAAAATGGTGCCTCCTCAAATCTGAAGTCAAGTGAATTTTAAGAGAACTGATCTTATTGAAGAAAACAGATCAAAAGATGTCACAGTGAATAACATGGGGGCCAAAACAGTACACGATAATATGCTGTTGGACTGCAAACATTTTCTGTTTTCATTTTAGGTTTATTTTTTGTGTTGCTTTGACCATTTGAAACTTTTACTCTTTCCTTGTAATAGTTGATGTTGACAATTTAAGAGTTTTCTTTCCAGCTCCTTTAATTGCAGACATAAGGAGCTTTTTTCAGTTTTTAGATGCACCACAGTCTCTTCCAGGACTTAAGACAAATGCTCTATACTCTTTTTTTCTGCCAGGAATACTTATGTCTCCCTTCCCCACTCTCTGAGGAAATGATATGCAATCTGCTGTTTATATAGACCTGAAGGTCTGAAACAGAAAGGTGAAAGTGAAAGTCACTCAGTCATGTCTGACTCTTTGTGACCCCATGGACCCCGCCAGGCTCTTCTGTCCATGGAATTCTCAAGGCCAGACTACTAGAGTGGGAAGCCATTCCCTTCTCCAGAGGATCTTCCCAACGACGGAAGTTATCCTAACAAACAGTGAGGGTGGGAGGGGACAGCATGACTGTAAAGATTCTGAGGTAGGAGAGAATTTGAGGTACCCGCAGATTTAGAGAGGGCCAGAGAGGATGGAGAAGAAACTGGCAACCCACTCCAGTGTTCCTGCCTGGAGAATCCCAGGGATGGGGGAGCCCGGTGGGCTGCCATCTATGGGGTCGCACAGAGTCGGACACAACTGAAGTGACTTAGCAGCAGCAGCACAGAGAATGGAGAGGACAGAGAAGGAAAAAATGGACTAGAAAAGCAGTTTGAAATCAGCTTATCCAGAGGACTGCCATGTCTTATTCATGACTTGAATATGTTCCTGCAACTNTCTATGGGGTCGCACAGAGTCGGACACAACTGAAGTGACTTAGCAGCAGCAGCACAGAGAATGGAGAGGACAGAGAAGGAAAAAATGGACTAGAAAAGCAGTTTGAAATCAGCTTATCCAGAGGACTGCCATGTCTTATTCATGACTTGAATATGTTCCTGCAACTGAAATTCATAGGTAAAAGGGGAGGAAGCTAGTTTCAAATTCAGGCTTTACTGTTCATCAGTTGTGTGACCTGCAGTGAGTTATTAAAAATAATCTACTATGTAGAGGGCTGGAGCTAACTGAGGATAAATTTGTGAAATGATTGGTATGCTGCCTGATTCATTAAAAGTACTCTATACATGGTTGTTGTTATTAAACAGTACTCAGCATATAAAGAAATCTGTGTTACCAGTGAAGTGATAAATATTTTGTTTATAATGGATACTGGATACTTTCTATTGTTATGAACACAGGTTATTCTATTCCTTCTTGAAAATTAGTTGTAATATAATGTAATTAATTGTAATGTGAAGTTTTGTATCTGAAGCACTGAACCCCATGGTTTATCATCTAAAAGAAACAAACAAAAACTTGAAAAATACATTGAGCTATTATTTCAAATCTTTGTAGTAATACATTTATTTTTGTCTGGGCTGTGATTGATTTTGGTCAAATGTATCATTAAAAGGTACTTACTATAACACATCTTAAGGTTTATGGTATGACATTCCACTCAGAAGAAAACCATAGCTGATAAAANATGTTGACAATTTAAGAGTTTTCTTTCCAGCTCCTTTAATTGCAGACATAAGGAGCTTTTTTCAGTTTTTAGATGCACCACAGTCTCTTCCAGGACTTAAGACAAATGCTCTATACTCTTTTTTTCTGCCAGGAATACTTATGTCTCCCTTCCCCACTCTCTGAGGAAATGATATGCAATCTGCTGTTTATATAGACCTGAAGGTCTGAAACAGAAAGGTGAAAGTGAAAGTCACTCAGTCATGTCTGACTCTTTGTGACCCCATGGACCCCGCCAGGCTCTTCTGTCCATGGAATTCTCAAGGCCAGACTACTAGAGTGGGAAGCCATTCCCTTCTCCAGAGGATCTTCCCAACGACGGAAGTTATCCTAACAAACAGTGAGGGTGGGAGGGGACAGCATGACTGTAAAGATTCTGAGGTAGGAGAGAATTTGAGGTACCCGCAGATTTAGAGAGGGCCAGAGAGGATGGAGAAGAAACTGGCAACCCACTCCAGTGTTCCTGCCTGGAGAATCCCAGGGATGGGGGAGCCCGGTGGGCTGCCATCTACGGGGTCGCACAGAGTCGGACACAACTGAAGTGACTTAGCAGCAGCAGCACAGAGAATGGAGAGGACAGAGAAGGAAAAAATGGACTAGAAAAGCAGTTTGAAATCAGCTTATCCAGAGGACTGCCATGTCTTATTCATGACTTGAATATGTTCCTGCAACTGAAATTCATAGGTAAAAGGGGAGGAAGCTAGTTTCAAATTCAGGCTTTACTGTTCATCAGTTGTGTGACCTGCAGTGAGTTATTAAAAATAATCTACTATGTAGAGGGCTGGAGCTAACTGAGGATAAATTTGTGAAATGATTGGTATGCTGCCTGATTCATTAAAAGTACTCTATACATGGTTGTTGTTATTAAACAGTACTCAGCATATAAAGAAATCTGTGTTACCAGTGAAGTGATAAATATTTTGTTTATAATGGATACTGGATACTTTCTATTGTTATGAACACAGGTTATTCTATTCCTTCTTGAAAATTAGTTGTAATATAATGTAATTAATTGTAATGTGAAGTTTTGTATCTGAAGCACTGAACCCCATGGTTTATCATCTAAAAGAAACAAACAAAAACTTGAAAAATACATTGAGCTATTATTTCAAATCTTTGTAGTAATACATTTATTTTTGTCTGGGCTGTGATTGATTTTGGTCAAATGTATCATTAAAAGGTACTTACTATAACACATCTTAAGGTTTATGGTATGACATTCCACTCAGAAGAAAACCATAGCTGATAAAAAGTTTTGAAGTGACATCATCTTTTCAATATGACAGTTCAATAAAGTTGGCTCATGGGAATACAAATTACTGTACTAAGACCAAGAATTCATACCACTCAGTTCAAAAGTTAAGCTGCCGTCTATGTAGTCTGAGAGGACCTAACGCCAGCAAGAAATAAACTTCTTGTGTTTAAGAAAAAAAAAGGTAAAAAGTTAAGGCTAAAAAAAAGTTGGCCTTGATTTTGCAATTTAAGGTAATTAATAAAATCTCTTTATTTTTTGGCTGCACCATGCAGCATGTGGGGTCTTAAGTTTCCCAACCAGGTATCCACTGCCCCTGCAGTGGAAGTGCAAGTGCTAGCTACTGGACTGCCAGGAAAATCCCCTTTCCCCCTTAAATATAAATCCCTTTAACGTCGATCTTAAATAATGTTTTTTCAAATATAATAGTGATTTTAATAGCACACCGACAGTTCTTACCAGCTCGAATATGGTTCAGTGAAGCCAACATCCTCAACATGAAAGAGGCTGGAACTGTAATGGTATTTCTAGTCTCTTCCAGCATGAGTTCATTTCGAGTTATAACCTATGAGGCAAGTTAAATAACCATGTCAAAGATCACAGCGTAACTGTATGTTTTCCTTAGATACTAGGAGAACTGTAAAGGATTAACAGGAATTACTTCATTCTTCACATATATCTATATGGGTCTATATTACCATCTTAAGGCTGCTCAATGCCAAATAATTACTTTAGCTTGTAATCAACAGAGTAAGATCAGAGAACACTACTCTCTAACTGGAAGAAAGACAAAGGTCAAAGCCTGAGGCTACCTGAAACATGTAAGAATTCAACTTACTTTTAGTTATAATTTGTTTATAAAAGCGGAGCAGTCTACTTTGTGTCCACTTATTATTTGTTTCCCTCTAGTGGAACTGATATTTTTAGTGAAAGCACTGTTAAATTATTACCCCTGGGTCATTTGGGCCCCTCAAGGAAAATGTTACACTAACTTCAAAGTTAACTTCAAAAATAAACCTTTGGATGAGAGCTACCAGTGAACTGTGTCTTAAGTACGGAGAACAGGACTAAAGAACACCCATGAACATCTAGGGATTTAATGTATGATTATAGGCAAAGGAAAAAAGAGGAAACCGAAGGGAGTGGCGCAGGAAAGGCAGGAAGAAAGGCAGGAAAGCCGCAGAGGAAGGAAAGACGCTAACCTGGTCAGCAGTGGCCAGGGACACTACACTGTCCACTCACGGGGGCGCCCACAGGGCCCTGTACAGCCCGGCCGCACCTACGAGGCCCGCCGAGCTGCTTTCTTATGTGTCCTCTGCGTGTCAGCACGCGCATGGCTCGCCACCCTACAGCAACTTGAAACCCGCTGATCTCTCTCAGATGGTCCTTTGGTTTGGTCTACCTGGTAAACTCAGTCCAATTCTGATTTCCTCTGTGAAGACCTTCCCATCCCATTTACTCCAACTGAAAATCCCTTTCTACGAGTTTCCAGAACACTACGTGTACATCTCTGACACTGACCACACTGTATTCTAGTTGTTTGTATGTCTGCTTTTTCCCACTAGTCTTTGGGTTCTGAACGAAAGGGTTTGTCTTTTAAAATCCAGGATTCTACCTGATACAGGGGCTTCCTATGTGGCACCTGCTTGCCAATGAAGGAAACTGGGGTTCGATAGCTGGGTTGAGAAGATCCCCTAGAACAGGCAATAGCAACCACTATTCTTGCTTGGAAAATTCTATGGACAAAGGGGCCTTAAGTGTTTGATATAGGTCTACTGACATAATGAGAAAAATACATGTGGGAATCTCACGAAGAACTGTCAACCGTGGTCTAGAGAATGAATTTTTCACTTTACTAGTATTTTTAGCAATGCACCCCTTATTGTTTTAAGAGAGGGTTGTTGTTCAGTTGCCAAATCCTGTCCAACTTTTTGCAACCCATGGACTACAGCATGCCAGGCTCCTTCACTATCTCCCAGAGTTTGTTCAAATTCATGTCCACTGAGTCAGTGATGATATCCATCTCATACTCTGCCTCCTCCTTCTTCTCCTACCTTCAATTTTNGGGTTGTTGTTCAGTTGCCAAATCCTGTCCAACTTTTTGCAACCCATGGACTACAGCATGCCAGGCTCCTTCACTATCTCCCAGAGTTTGTTCAAATTCATGTCCACTGAGTCAGTGATGATATCCATCTCATACTCTGCCTCCTCCTTCTTCTCCTACCTTCAATTTTTGCCAGCATCAAGGTCTTTCCCAATGAGTCAGCTCTTCAACTCAGGTGGCCAAAGTATTGGAGTTTCAGCTTCAATATCAGTCCTTCCTGTGAATAGTCAGGACTGGTATCCTTAAGGGTTGACTGGTTTGACTTCCTTGCAGTCCAACGGACTCTCAAAGAGTCTTCTCCAACACCACAGTTGAAAAGCATTTCTTCTTTGGCGCTCAGCCTTCTTTATGGTTCAACACTCATATCAGCACATGACAACTGGAAAAACCATAGCTCTGATTATACGGACCTTTGTCAGCAAAGTGACGTCTCTACTTTTTAATACATTGTCTAGGTTTGTTACTGCTTCCTTTCCAAGGAGCAAGCATATTTTAATTTTATGGCTGCAGTCACTGTCCACAGTGATGTTGGAGCCAAAGGAAATAAAATTGGTCACTGCTTCCACTTTTCTCCATCAAGCTGCCATGAAATGATGGGACTGGACACCATGATCTGTTTTTTGAATGCTGAGTTTTAAGCCAGCTTTTTCATTCTCCTCGTTTATCTTCATCAACAGGCTCTTTAGTTCCTCTTTCAGTTCAGTTCAGTCACTCAGTCATTTCGGATTCTTTGTGACCCCATAGACTGCAACACGCCAGGCTTCCTCATTCATCACCAAATCCTGGAGCTTATTCAAACTCATGTCCAAGGAGTTGGTGATGCCATCCAATCTTCTCATCCTCCGTCATCCCTTCTCCTCCTGCCTTCAATCTTGTCAAGCATCAGGGTCTTTTCCAATGAGTCAGTTCTTTGCATCAGGTGGCCAAAGTATTGGAGTTTCAGACTCAGCATCAGTACTTCCAATGAACATTCAGGACTGATTTCCTTTGGGTTCGACTGGTTGGATCTCCTTGCAGTCCAAGGAACTCTCAAGAGTCTTTTCCAACATCACAGCTCAAAAGCATCAATTCTTCGGCACTCAGCTTTCTTTATAGTCCAACTCTCACATCCATACA
>SJYX01014718.1:92216-144742 GCA_006410675.1 Oreotragus oreotragus | reverse complement strand
TTCTTGCCTGGAGAATCCCAGGGATAGGGGCGCCTGGTGGGCTGCTGTCTACGGGGTTGCACAGAAACTTCGGACACAACTGAAGTGACTTAGCAGCAGCAGCACCAGCAGTGGCAGCATGGGCCCAACATTCCAGATCCCTATGCAATATTGCTCTTAACAGCACTGGACTTTACTTCCATCACTAGTCACATCCACAGCTGGGTATTGTTTTTGCTTTGGCTCCATCCCTTCATTCTTTCTGGAGTTATTTCTCCACTGATCTCCAGTAGCATATTGGGCACTTACCGACCTGGGGAGTTCATCTTTCAGCGTCCTATCTTTTTGCCTTTTCATACTGTTCATGGGGTTCTCGAGGCAAGAAAACTGAAGTGGTTTGCCATTCCCTTCTCCAGTGTTACTTCCTCTTTACTTTCATCCATTAGAGGGCTAACATCTGCTGTTATTTCTCCTGGAAATCTTGATTCCAGCTTGTGCTTCATCCTGCCTGGCATTTTACATGATAAACTCTGCATATAAGTTAAATAAGTAAGCCTTGATGTATTCCTTTCCCAATTTTGAACCCATCAGTTGTTCCATGTCTGGTCCTAGCTATTGCTTCTTGACCCACATATAGATTTCTTAGGAGACAGGTACTAAGTGTTAGTTGCTCAGTCTTGTCCATCACTTTTGTGACCCCTTGGACTATAGCCTACCATGATCCTCTGTCCATGGAATTTTCCAGGCAAGAATACTGGAGTGGGTTGCCATTCCCTTCTCAGGGTATCTTCCCAACCCAGGTATCAAACCTGGGTCTCCCGTACTACAAGTGGATCCTTTACCATTAAGCCATCAGGAAAGCCCAGAGGCAGGTAGGGTGGTCCATCTCTTTAAGAATGTTCCACTACTTGTTGTGATTCATAACAACCCACAGTTTAGCACAGTTAATGAAGCAGAAGTAAATGTTTTCTTGGAATTCTCTTGATTTCTCTGTGATTCAACAAATGTTGGCAATTTGATCTCTAATTTCTCTGCCTTTTCTGGCTTGTACATCTGGAAGTTCTTGGTTCACATACTGCTAAACCCTAGCTAGAAGGATTTTGAGCATAACCTTACTAGCATGTGAAATGAATGCAATTGTGAGGTAGTTTGAACATTTTTTCACATTGCCTTTCTTTGAGATTAGAATGAAGATTGATCTTTTCCAGTCCTGTGGCCACTGCTAAATTTTCTCAATTTGCTTACATAGTGAGTGCAGCACTTTAACAGAATTATCCTATTTTAGGATTTTAAATAGCTGAGTTGGAATTCCATCACCTCCACTAGCTTTGTTTGTAGTGATGCTTCCTAAGGCCCACTTCACACTCCAGGATGTCTGGGGCTCTAGGTGAGTGACCACATCATTGTTGTTATCTGGGTTATTAAGACCTTTTTGTATAGTTCTTCTGTTTATTGCCACCTCTTAATATCTTCTGCTTCTGTTAGGTCCTTACCATTTCTGTTCTTTATTGTGCCTATCCTTACATGAAATGTTCCCATGTTATCTCCAATTTTCTTGAAGAGTTCTCTAGTCTGTCCCATTCTATTGTTTTCCTCTATATCTTTGCATTGTTCATTTAAGAAGGCCTTCTTATCTCTCCCTGCTATTCTCTAGAATTCTGCATTCAGTTGGGTATATCTTTCCCTTTCTCCCTTGCCTTTCACTTCTATTTTCTCAGCTATCTGTAAAGCCTCCTCAGGCAACCACGTTGCCTTCTTGCATTTCTTTTTCTTGGGGATGGTTTTGGTCACTGCTTCTCGTATGTTACAAACCTCTGTCCATGGTTCTTCAGGCACACTCTACCAGATCTAATCTGTTGAATCCATTCATCACCTCCACTGTATAATAATAAGGGATTTGATTAAGGTCATACCTGAAAGGCCTAGTGATTTCCCCTACTTTCTTCAACTTAAGCCTGAATTTTGCAATAAGGAGCTCATGATCTGAGCCACAGTCAGCGCCAGGTCTTATTTTTGCTGACTGTCAAGAGCTTCTATTTTCAGCTGCAAAAAAAAATCAATCTGACTTTACTATAGACCACCTGGTGATGTTCATGTGTAGAGTCTTCTATTGTGTTGTTGGAAAAAGGTGTCTTTGTGACCAGCATGTTCTCTTGACAAAACTCTGTTAGCCTTTGCTCTGTTTCATTTTGTATTCCAAGGCAAAACTTGCATGTTACTCCAGGTATCTCCTGACTTCCTACTTTTGCAATCCAATCCCCTATGATGAAAAGGACATCTTTTTTTGGTGTGAGTTCTAGAAGGTCTTGTAGGTCTTCACAGAACCATTCAACTTCAGCTTCTTTGGCATGGTATAGGCTTGGATTACTGTGATATTGAATGGTTTGCCTTGGAGACAAACCAAGATCGTTCTGTAGTTTTGGAGATTGTACCCAAGTACTGCATGTCAGACTCTTATTGACTATGACGGCTACTCCACTTCTTATAAGGGATTCTTGCCCACAGCAGTAGATACAAAGGTCATCTGAATTAAATTCGCCCATTCCTGTCCATTTTAATTCACTGATTCCTAAGATGTTGATATTTATTCTTGTCTCTCCTGCTTGACCAAGTCCAATTTACCTTGATTTATGGACCTAACATTCCTATGCAATATTGTTCTTTATAACACTGGACTTTATTTTCACCACCAGACACATCCACAACCGAGTGACATTTCTGCTTTGGCTCAGCTACTTCATTCTTTCTGGAGCTATTAGTAATTGCCCTCTGCTCTTCCCCTGTAGCACCTTATAACATGGGGGCTCATCTTCCTGCGTCATATCCTTTTGCCTTTTCCTACTGTTCATAAGATTCCTGCAGCAAGAATAGTGGAGTGCTTTGCCATTTCCTCCTCCAGTGGACCACGTTTTGTCAGAACTCTTTTTCTCTCTCGGGTGGCTGTCACAGCATGGCTCATAGCTTTATTGAATTATGGAAGCCCCTTTGCCATGACAAGGCTGAGGTCCATGAAGGGGTAAGAGGTAGCAGTATCAACCTTAGCTGCACTCACCTCCTCACAGAAGCTCAGTAGCTCATTAGTAGCTGATTAATGCAATGGATCCTTATTTTCCTTATAAGAAATACTTGTATGAAAGCTTAAATGAAACCCATAAATGGAAACTCTGTTTGGAGTTGAGGAAATACCCAGAGTTTAGCTTTCATATCATATATCTTCCTGCTTCCAATCCTGCAAAAAACCTACAGCTTCTGAGAACTTAATTTCAAAACTACTAATGTAACAGCAGCTTCAGAAGCTGAGGAAACCTTAAAATAAAATCATAAAGTANATATACATATGTAGCAATTTTATGAAATTCTAGAAAAGATAAGACAAAGATATAGTGATTGAAATCAGAACACCCTCTAGGATATGAAAATTACCTGGAAAAACAGCAGAAGGGAATGTAGTAGCTGTCTAGTGCTGCCTACCAAGTTACCATAAAGTTTGTGGCTTAAGCAACATCCATTTATTATCTCAGTTTCTGTAAGTCAGATGTGTGGGCTTGGCATCATGGGCACTCTATTCTGGGTCACAGGAGGCTGCAGTCAAGATGTTAGCTGGAGCTGACATCTCATCTGAAGTCCCAAGCCCTTTTCTAAGTTCCTGGGATGCTCAAAGAGTTCAGTTCTTTGTACCCAGGTTCCTGCGTCTCACTGACTTTCAGCCAGGAATCATCATTAATATCTAAGGGTCAGCCTCAGGTTCTAGCTTCATGACTCCCTCAAAAGGCAGTTCACAATATGACTAATTACCTTTTTATGGACCAGAACAAGAGTGTCTACTGCTGCTGCTGCTTTCTTTATGGTTATCTGACTAGGTAAAGTTGTCTCAGGATAATCTCCCTTATGGTGGGAGCAAGCTGGCAAGGGACATTAATTAAATCTGTGAAATCTCTTTGGCTATAAAAATATAACATAATCAAGGGAGTGATATCCTAATATATTCATAGGAGGGAATAATAGAAGGTGTGTGTCCTAGAGAATAGAAATCTTGGAGGTGACCTTGGAATTGTGTCTACCACAGGACTTACTGAGGTCTATGTACGTTTGTGAAAACATCTATATTATATTTAAATTATGTTTCAATAGCAACAACAATAATAATGGTGGCTTCCCTCGTGGCTCAGACAGTAAAGTGTCTGCCTGCAATCCAGGAAACCTAGGTTCACTCCCTGGGTCCACAAGATCCCCTGGAGAAGGAAATGGCACCCCATTCCAGTATTCTTGTCAGGAAAATCCCATGGACAGAGGAGCCTGGTAGGCTGCAGTCCATGGGGTCCCAAAGAGTTGGATATGACTGAGCAACTTCACTTTCGCTTTCTAACAATAATAATATTAGAAATGGTAAGAACATAGAGCAGACATTGTATTTAATGATAAAGTTTTGAAAGCTTGCTACTTTATCTAGAAGAAAAAGATGCTTGCTATTACCGCTGCTACTTAACATGCACTCATGTGTACAGGCATCCAGCTTGGGCTTCTGCCTCATTCCCATGAGATTTGGGGCCTAGTGTTGCTGGGGAGGAAAGGAAAGTGACATGCATGTTGCTCACTGTGTCATGAGAAATAAACTATCTGCCTCTGATTCAGTTATTTGTTTTCTGCTAGCATCCAGGAGCCTGGTGGGCTGCCGTCTATGGGGTCGCACAGAGTCGGACACAACTGAAGCGACTTAGCAGCAGCAGCAGCATCCAGTAAGGAGTCATAGGCTAACTTACTAGTTTTTAAGTGGGGTAGCTTAAAATTATAGATCTAACAAGTATATACTAACTAGAAATGTAAACATATGTTTACTAGTATGTATACCAAAAAGTTCATAACCATACTGAGTTACTAATAGCCAAAAACTACACATCAGTGTTAGAATAGAAAATTAAGTGGTGGAACGTCACTACACTGTAACACCAAATGGCAATGAAAACAAAGCAGCTAATGCTACACCTTGATGTGCTGGATCTCACAAATATAATGTGGAGCTAAAAAAACTAGACACGCATTATATGACTTTATTGAATTAAAGTTTAAAAAACCAAGTAAATAAATGTATGAATTAGAGACGGTAGTGGTACTTCTACAATGGGAAAGTTTTGAGATGCATCTTGAATGAATTTTCTGCAGTTCTGATAATGTTCAATTTTTATATTGGTTAGTTAAATGTATGTGTTCTCTATTCCATAATTCATTGTTTTATGTACATGATTGTGAATTTTATGTATTTATGTTATTTTGAAGTTGAAATTTCATAAATAAGAATGGTAACATTTACATTATCAATAAATACATGCAATACTTTAAAACTAGTACACAAAACAGGGTAAGCCTTTTGTAGAGAATATTATAATATATTATTAAAAGACAAGAGACTATCTAAATAGATCAAGAGATATGGCATTCATATATGTAGAAATATATAAATTCTACCAAAAGTTTCTATATATTAATTAAGCTTTCAAAAAAATTTCAACAAGATTATTTTACATATTCTGCATAAGACATTTCAAAAACATACATTGAAGGACAATGGGCCAATAATAACCAAGGCATTTCTGAACAAGGTAGAGTTGGAAATGAGGCTTTCTTTATGAAATAAGATTTCATAGAGTTATATTATTAAGACAGTTTGATATTAGTACACGGTTAGTCAACTAAGCAATGAAGCAAAATAAAAATCCAGGTTTACATTCATGCACCTGTGGAAATTTAATTTGTAACAAAGTTGACATAAAGAGTTTTCAATGAAAGGATGAACTGAGTATCCATGTGGAAGATTTGGAATACTACATAAATGGTAATAGAACATTAATTATGCCCATTGGAAACATGAATTTTTCCTTCTTATACTATACGAAAATAAATTCTGAAAGCATGAAGGCCATTATATAAACCAATTTATATAAGTTCTTAAAATAGATAGAGAAGATGTTCTTTGTATTTTTATAGTGACATAAGATTTCTTAAGCAAAATGCAAAAGATACTAAAAGAAACTCTAAAATACATTAACGTAAGTACTTTAGATCATTAAAAGAGACACTCTATGAGAATAAAAATATGAGAATAAACTTGGAAAGGAATTCCCTAGCAGTCCAGTGTTTTAGTGTCTGTGCCTCCAGGACAGAGGGCGAGGGTTTGATCCCTGGTTGGGGAACTGAAATTGTGCATGCTGTGTAACATGGCCAAAAATTCCATGACCCAACAGTCGCTGTACTGGGCATATACCCTGAGGAAACCATAATTTAAAAAGGCACATGAACTCCAATGTTCACTTCAACACTGTTTACAATATCTGAGACAATATCTGAGCAACTTAGATGTCCACTGATCAATGAATGGATTAAGAAACTGTGGTACACATATACAATGGAATATTACTCAGCTGTGAAAGGAAGGCATTTGAGTCAGTTCTGATGAACGGATGTACCTGGAGCCTATTAAACAGAGAGAAATAAGTCAGAAATAGAAAAGCATATATTGTATATTAACACATATAGGTAGAATCTAAAAAGATATACTATTGAATCTGTTTCAAGAGCACACATTGAGAACAGGCCTGTGGACAGAGCGGGAAGGAGAGGGTGGTACAACGTGAAAGAGTATCATGGAAACATATGCACACACATCATCATATGCACAGTGGGCCACTAGTGGGAATTTGCTCTGTGATGCAGGTGCCTCAAATTCAGTGCTCTGTGACAGCCTGGGGAGTGGGATGGCATGGCAGATGGGAGGGAGATTCAAGAGAGAGGGGACACATATGCATACCTATGGCTGATTCACGTTGATGTATAGCAGGAACCAACAGAGTATTATAAAGCAATTATCCTCCAATTAAAAAAAATTTTTTTAATTTGAAAATCAAATAAAAAGCAAAACTAGAAGATAGATAAACCTATATAACTAAGAACAAATTGGCTATATATATAATATATATAATTTATATATTTATATGTAATATAAAGAATTCCCATGAATCAATAAAAAGACAATATCCAGATAGGAAAAGAAATGAATAAAAGATATTAAAAGACTGTTAAAAGACATTTTCCTTGAGGGGAAGCCAGAATGGTCCAGAAGTTGCTCTGTCTCCTTAGTAACCGAGAAGTCTACATTAAAAACCACAATAGTGTTTCTTAAAATTTTATCAAACCCTTTTGCAACATCAAAAGTTAAAAAAAGTCTGACATTGGTGAGGAGGAGGAGAAGAAACATTGACTCTAATATGCTATTTAATAGAAACATAATTTGGTGCCATTTCACAAAAATATGAGGCTCATTTTGTGAAATTAAACATGCACCTATTCTGTCACCTACTGTCTGTACTCCCAAAAGCATGTGTCAAGAAAACATGTGTAAGAACCATATACTGGCTTGAAATTGTAAAAACAGGAAACAACCCGAAAGTCCATAAATAGTAGAATGAATAAATTTTGACAGAACTATACCAGGTTAGAAGAAGGCAATGGCACCCCACTCCAGTACTCTCGCCTGGAAAATTCCATGGACTGAGGAGCCTGGGAGGCTGCATTCCATGGGGTCGCTGAAGGTCGGACACGACTGAGTGACTTCACTTTCATGCATTGGAAGGAAATGGCAACCCACTTCAGCGTTCTTGCCTGGAGAATCCCAGGGATGGGGGAGCCTGGTGGGCTGCAGTCTATGAGGTTGCACAGTCGGACACAACTGAAGTGACTTAGCAGCAGCAGCAGCATACCAGATTAACAAAAGAGGACGAGAGAGTTGGGAGGCGTGACCAACTCAATGGACATGAATTTGAGCAGACTCCTGGAGGAGTCTGGACAGGGAAGCCTGGTGCGGTGCAGTCCATGGGGTCACAAACAGTTGGACATGACTGAGTGACTGAAAAATGATACCAGGTAACAACTGGTTATGCAATATTGAACTATTTCTTAATAGTTTATAAAACTATTAATAGTTCATAATAGTTCGTACAAATATAAACTATTTTTGAGTAAAATTGTATAAAACATATTAATAACTATAATAATCATACAGAAATAAATTGATTTATATAATCCAGATAATATTAATTTATAGAAAAACTCCACTGTAATCTCTTTAGGAGATGCACACATAAAACAATGAGAATAATTAAACAAAGATATAGCACATATATGCTAAATAAATTAATCAGATCAGTTGTTCAGTTATACCCGAATCTTTACGACCCCATGGACTGCAGCATGCCAGGCTTCCCTGTCCATCATCAACTTTCAGAGTTTACCCAAACTCATGTCTATTGAGTCGGTGATGCCTGGAGAATCCCACTGAAAGAGGAGTCTGGTGGGCTACAGTCCAGGGGATTGCAGAGTCAGATACAACTGAGTGACTAACCCTTTCATACCACTTTTTAGATTCCACATGTATGGGTTAATATACAATGAAAGTGTTACACAGAGTGAAGTAAGCCAGGTCCCAGATTAGAGTCAGTCCTTCTCTCAGTCCTGGGAATGATTCTTTGTTGCACCTAGCTCTATCCTCCTAGCTCTTGGTCCCGATCACTTAATCATTCTTCTCTTTTCATAGAGGTTGCAGCTGAATTGCTTCCTCAGATGCTTCTTGCTCATAAGAAGGCATAGGTTGAGGTTCTCCATTCTTCTTTTTATTTTGTACTACCTCTGTCACTTTTAATAATAGCACTTCTTCCAGAACCATTATCCTTAAACGTGTGTTCAGTTCAGTCACTCACTTGTGTCCGACTTTTTGTGATCCCATGGACTGCACCATACCAGGCCTCCCAATCCATTGCCAACTCCCAGAGTTTATTTTAAGCTCAAGTGCATTGAGTCGGTGATGCCATCTAACTATCTCATCCTCTGTCGTCCCCTTCTCCTCCCACCTTCAATCTTTCCCAGCATCAGGGTCTTTTCCAATGAGTCAGTTCTTCACACCAAGTGGCCAAAGTATTGGAGTTTCAGCTTCAGCATCAGTCAATGAATTATTTCAATGAATATTCAGGGCTATTTCATTTAGGATTGACTGGTTTGATCTCCCTCCAGTCCAAGGGACTCTCAAGAGTCTTCTCCAATACCACATTTCAAAAGCATCAATTATTTGGTGCTCAGCTTTCTTTATAGTCCAACTCTCACATCCATACATGACTACTGGAAAAACAATATTCTTTTGACTGGATGGACTTTGTTGGCAAAGTAATGTCTCTGCTTTTTAATATGCTGTCCAGGTTGGTCATAACTTTTTTTCCAAGGAGCAAGTGTCTTTTAATTTCATGGCTGCAATCACCATCTTGTAGTGATTTTGGAGCCCCCCAAAATAAAGTCTGTCACTCTTACCATTGTTTCCCCATTTATTTGCCATGAAGAGATGGGACCAGATGCCATGATCTTCATTTTCAGAATGTTGAGTTTTAAGCCAACATTTTCACTCTCCTCTTTCACCTTCATCAAGAGGCTCTTTAGTTCTTCCTTGCTTTCTCTCAGAAGGGTGTTGTCATCTGTATATCTGAGGTTATTGATATTTCTCCCAGCAATCTTGATTCCAGCTTGTGCTTCACCCAGCCTCGCATTTCACATGAATTACTCTGCATATATGTTAAATAAGCAGGGTGACAATATACAGCCTTGATGTACTCCTTTTCCAATTTGGAACCAGTCTGTTGTTCCATGTCCAGTTCTAACTGTTGCTTCCTGATCTGCATATAGGTTTCTCGGGAAGCAGGTCAGGTGATCTGGTATCCATATCTCTTTCAGAATTTTCTACAGTTTAATGTGATCCACACAGTCAAAGGCTTTGGCATAGTCAATAAAGCAGAAATAGATGTTGTTCTGGAACTCGTGCTTTTTCCATGATCCAGCGGATGTTGGCAATTTGATCTCTGATTCCTCTGCCTTTTCTAAAATCAGCTTGAACATCTGGAAGTTCATGGTTCATGTACTGATGAAGCAGGGCTTGGAGAATTTTGAGCATGACTTTACTGGCATGTGAGATGAGTGCAATTGTGCAGTAGTTCAAATATTTTTTGGCATTGCCTTTCTTTGGGACTGAAATAAAAACTGACCTTTTCCAGTCCTGTGGCCACTGCTGAGTTTTCCAAATTTGCTGGCATATTGAGTGCAGCACTTTCACAGCATCTCTTAGGATTTGAAATAGCTCAACTGGAATTCCATCACCTCCACTAGCTTTGTTCATAGCAATGCTTCCTAAGGCCCACTTGACTTTGCATTCCAGATATTCTATAAATGTTACTGCAGTTCACTCCACCAGAAAAAAAAAAAATCAACCCAAAATGTATTTGAGATAAACCCTGCTCTATCATGCACTACAGATGAACCATATCTTAAATATTCTTAGAGGCCTTATTGTTCAATAGGGAGGGTCTGTGAAGCATGCCTTTAACATTTTTAGAAAATCTTTTGTCTGTTGGAAAGTTTCTGTAAGGCATTGTCCTAAATCTTCATAATGTCTTAAGGAAGGGGTTTAGAGGCTCTTCAAGGATCTAACCTTTATGTGGAAGACATATTTTAACTTGAGAATATTTTGTCATCTAATGACCCTGAGAATAAGACACTTTTATTTCTGAAACTAGCATATCCTGAATCATTTATATTTCCTCCAAATTTTCTCCAAAATCTAGCAGTTCCCTTTTTAGCTCGTTTTTCTCCTCTTTAATTTTATAAAAAATAATATGAGGAAGCCAGGCTGGACTTTCAACAGTGGAAAATCTCCTGAGCTAGTGTGTAATTGAATACAGTGAGTGTGTTCCTATTTACACATTTCTGAAAGCGACAGTTAGCAAATTTCTGCCACTATAAAAGGGTCCTTTTTCTTCTAGTTTTCAATATTTTATTTATTTTAAAACAATACCAACAGTATTGTGAAGCCCTTAAGACTTCCACTAACGTTCTCCTTACCCCTTGAGGTTTGCATTAGCATTCTCCTTGACTTTTCTTTTTTTAAAGATAAATAAGTAAATTTTATTTTAAAAAAACATTTATTTATGTACTTGGCTACATAGGGTCTTCATTGCAGCACTTGGCCTCTTTCCTGTGGTTCATGCATTCCTCTCCAGTTGTGGTGTATAGGCTTCAGAGTGCAGCATCTCTGTAGCTGTGGCATGTAGCCTCAGTAGCTGTGAAACGTGCAGGCTCAGTAATTGCACTGCGTGAGCTTGGTTGCCCTTTAGCATATGAGGTCTTAGTTCCCCAACCAGGGATTGGACCTGCATCCCCTGCACTGGAAGGTGGATTCTAACCAATAGGCCACCAGGGAAAGTTCCCAAATCAGTAAATTTTAATGGTATGGAGTAGGAAAGTTATCAGTATAGTTACAGATTCCATATTACAACTAACCTTTAAGAAACCACTACTTTTTGATCTTCTTGAGTTTTCTAGGCTTCTCTAAACAGGCTTCTCAATGTCCTCCCAGCTTCTGATAACCATCCAATTCTAAACTCAATGGTTTAGGGGGAAGAGCGGTCTTTGTTACTGCAGCATTTCACTTCCAGCACAAACACCTGCTATGTATCACTGCATAACAATCCATCCCCAAACTTAATGGCTTGAACTGTAATCATTTATCTTGTTCACAAATCTGCCACTTGGGCAGCGCAGAGTACAGATATCACCTCTCACTATACCACCTGACAGGATGGCTTTGGTTTTCTCACAGAATTGTGCTCAGTTCTGGAAACTTGCACAGCATATTTTTTGTCAAGCATTCTTAGAATGAACAGTTATAGGGATGGGATGTAGATCCCAGCTCTTAATGGAGAAAAGTCAAAGGAATTAGGGGCTGTAATTATGTTCCTATCTGTCTTCATCTCATTCATCAAGCATTTACAAACCATTTTTGATTTTTGCTTTCTCCACCTCTTCATCGCTTCCTTACTCTTTCATTCAATAATCTGGTTTCCATTAATCCTCCATTGCAATGGAAAACACTCTTTCCCTCATCATCAGCAGTCCTCATGTCACCAAACCAAAAGGGAATATTCAGCTTGCTCTTTCTTTCTCTGGCATCTCAGCAGTTACCGACACTGTTGAATTCTTTCTTTAAAACATCTCCCTAATATTTCTGTGACTCTCACTCTCTCTACATCTATTTCTATATAAAGAGTCATGCTGTTTTTCTCAATTTTGAGTCTGGTTCATGACTGAGTCTCATCAAAGTCCCATGAGGTACGCAGGGGCAGGAGCGACAATTTCAAGCAGAAAAAGGTTTGTTTCATTCAGCGCTAAAACCTGACAAAACATTAGTTCCAAGCCATCTTCCAAAAGACAGATTGATATTTAATAATTCTATTGTCTATTCCTGTCTTGTCACATTATTTTTGTTTGTGTGCTAGCTAGGTAGTCAAGTTTAATGACAGTTTCTAAATTGTCAGGAATGAGTTTGACTAAATTCTCAAGCCTTTCAATTTAAAAATTGTTTCCTTTTAACAGTAGGGGTTGACAAAAGATAGGAATATTCCTGGAAGAAATTCCTTACCAGCAGGGCAGAGTCTCACACAATCCTCAAGGAGCTTCTGAGCTTCTGAGCGAGATCCTTGAAAAGAATTGGTACTAATGATAAATCTTAGTGATTCATTCATGCTATGGAGAAGGAAATGGCAACCCACTCCAGTACTCTTGCCTGGAAAAGTCCATGGACGGAGGAGCCTGATGGGCTATAGTCCATGGGGTCGCAAAGAGTCGGACACGACTGAACAACTTCACTTCATTCATGCTAAGCCTGGTGGGCTGCCGTCTATGGAGTCACACGGAGTAGGACACGACTGAAGCGACTTAGCAGCTGCAGCAGCATGCTGAAAGAGGGTACAGAAGTTCTTGTTCTTTTTCACACTTGTTATATGTGTCTTTGCCTGTGCACTAATCTGTTTCTCCCCATAATAAAGACTACATAAAGAAATAATAAATGCCATGGAAGAGAAAATAGTACATATTGTCCAAAGATGTAATAATCCATAATCCTTATTAAGACAGAGTCTATGCTTTAGAAAGAAATGTTATGTTAAATGTGAAGTAGAAGTAGGCAACATTACCATTTGTTGGAAGACTGACATATGATAATTTTCTAGAAATTTAAATTTTTACAAGAAACATCATTATGATCTTGAGTGGTATATTTTCATTGACACTGCACCCATTAACAATATTTATACTTTACAATTGGTTAACACATTTCTTCTTGAACATCCTAGACTAGTATTGGAATATAGTGAACAAATGTTTCAGATCCTTGCCATGTAGAAACTCCTTTGACAGTCTTTAGATACGCTTTAATTATATAAATAATTTGCTACCTAAGTTTTCAACGTTGGCATAGACTTTAAAATGCTTTTATTTTCAAGGTGGATAATTATTTGTGAAATGTTCTAATTAATTAATGATCCATTTTGAGGTAATTTTCACATGATTTTTTTTAATTGTTCTTTTCTTTTGATCTTTTTTTTTTTTTTAATTTACTCTGTGGTAGCGAGTCTTAGAGTATAAGATAAAAACAAATACTACATCAGTAACATTACTCTATGTCACAAAACTTCTTTTACATGTTTATAAGAAGAAATTCATCTACCTGAAATGTTTTCCAATTCAAATAAATTTATATTAAAATGGCTTCAATGAATTATTAACATTATTTCACCTACTTCATGAGCCAACAGTGAGGTCATTCTGTAGAGGAAAACAGCCAACATATTCTCCTAGGTTCTTCAAAGAGACTAAAATAAAATTCTAAATATTAGCTAGCACTCATGCTGATTTCAGGATCCATGGTTCAAAGCAGATTAGTTTTCTTGACTCTATTATTTATGGCCTAAGTAAACTGGAACCAACTCATCCTTTAAAAGTTTGTCCAAAATAATTTGGAAACATTCTATTCCAAACATAAGGGAAATACTGCAACTATAACTAGATTATATTGTCAAGAGAACCCATGCAGAAATTATTATCTTTACAGTTTGTAACTTCAAAGAATCAGTCCCGATTTTGTCTAAAATCTATTAATAGTATAATTCTGCCTTCTAATATCTGTTGTGAAGAGATTGATTTTTTTAGTTTTTAATTTAATACATTGTAAATTGATTTCATTTAACATATACCTCAAGAAAATGACAAAAATAGTAACTCTTAAGCTATTCTGGAAGTGAATCTTTCCAAACCAAAACTCATTTTGGGGTATTCATCTAACAATTTTTATATTTGAATATTGACTCAAACCCTATCTCTTCCATAATATTTGTTTTTCTTTCAGATATCAGGTTCCTACATAATTCAGATTAGTCAGGCTGTTCCAGAAATTGAGGCTGAGAACAATCATCATCAAAACAACAGAACAAAATAAAGACCTTGCATAGTAAGCTTGAAATGAACTAAATAAACCTAGCTTTCATTTCAGTTTTTGTCTTCTAGAAACATCTACCTTCTTGATAACTTGTTGGTCCACTGCTATGGGGAAAATGGCATTTCTTTTAGAAGAATAAGAACTGGTGAAAGGAAAACGTGCTCCCAAATGGACTTAAATGGTTATATTCATTTCATAGCTCTTGTGAGAAATTAGCATCCATATTGATTGAGGTTAATATCTGACAATTCAGTAATCACATTTGTGAGGATTTAAATATTTTAACTATAGTTAACTCTAGGAAAATGTACTAGATTTTTTTTTTTTTTTGAGATTACAGTATAACCCTACTTCTTTCTTGTTCTCCCTATTTATAAGACCTGCAAGTTATAAACTATATCTCTCAGATTCTCTTGCCACCAGGATTCTAGTTGCAATCTACGTTCTGCTAAAGAGAGATGCTCAGCTCTGGGCAGAAGCTTGGGCCATGGGAACCAGGAGGTTTGTAGCAGCCCCCAGACATTGCCTGCCCAAGGATTCCCGAAAACTGGGACATGTGGTTGAAATTTGCCACAGTTCCTGACCTGGGTGTCCCAAGTAACTCCCTGATTCAATAGAAAGTGAAAGTCACTTAGTCATGCCTGATTCTTTGCGACCCCATGGACTGTAGCCCACCAGGCTATTCTGCTCATGGGATTCTCCAGGCAAGAATATTGTAGAGGGTTGCCATTCCTTTCTCCAGGGGATCTTCTCAACCCAGGAATGGAACCTAGGTCTTCTGCACTGGGGGTGGAGTCTTTTACTGTCTGAGCCACCAGGGAAGTCCTGATTCAATAGAAACCAGAGGCATTCTAGAGACACAGTTATGGCTTTCCTGTATCCTCACCCTAGTCTTTTCAATATTTCATTTTTTTAAACTCATAAAGTTCTTTATATTAATGCCTGCTCTACTTCTAATATCTAAAATATGTCTATTTTCCTAATGGAACTCTTGACTAGAAAATAGTCCTTATGACTTGAGTACACTATGATCTATCAAAAATGATTTTTTAAAAAGATTTTTTTTTAATGTGGACCATTTTTAATGTCTTCATTCAAATTTTTTTTTTTTACAACATCATTTCTGCTTTATGTTCTTTTTTTTTCTTTTTGGCTGAGAGGCATGTGAGATCTTAGCTCTCTGACCAGAGATCAAACCTACACCCCATATGCTGGAGGGCAAAGTCTTAAATGAATCATTTTATCAGAGGCCTAACTAGGAATTTCAGAGTACTAATTACAAAGTAATGACCATTTAAAGGCATATTTCTTTTTGCCTTGATAAAGATGAATGAAGACACATTCTAATCACTTAAAAAATTTTTATTGATATAAAACACATAACCTAAATTCACCAGTTTAACCTTTTTAAGGCATGCAGTGACTCTGAGTATGTTCACAATGTTTTACAACCATCACCATTATCCCATTCCAGAATATTTTCATCACCACCCCCAAAAAACCCCACACATATTCCACTCCCCCATACCCCACTATCCCTTGGCAGTCTCTAAGCTAATTTGTTTCTCTGTGGATTTGCCAATTCTGGACAGTTCCTATAAATGGAAGTATACCATATGTGGCCTTTCATGACTGGCTTCTTTCATTAGCATAATGTTTTCAAGATTCATCTATATTGGAGCATGTATCAGAGTTTCATTCCTTTTATGGGTGAATCATATTCTATCATCTGGCTGTAACACATTCTGTTTATCCACTCATCATTTGATGGACATTTGGATTGTCTCCACATTTTGGCTACTCTAAATAATACCACTGTGAATATTTGTGTACAAATTTTTACATGTACATATGTTTTCGGTTCTCTTGGGTATAGATCTGGGAGTGAAATTACTAGGTCATCTGGTAAATTTACACTTAACTCTTGGAGAAATTGTCAAACTGTTTTCCACTATAGTTGCACCATTTTATAATCCCACCAGCAATGTACGAGATTTCCAATTTCTCCACATCCTCACCAATCCTTCCTATTTTCCTTTGTAAAAAATATGCAGCTATCATAGAAAGTGTTAAGTGGTATCTCATTATGGTTTTGATTTGCATTGCCCTAATAACAATGCTAAGCATATTTTCATGTATTTATTGGCTATTTGTATTTCATCTTTAGAGAAATGTTTATTCAAATACTTGACCCATTTTTCAGTTGTTTGTTTGTCATTGAATCATAAGAATTCTTTATATATGCCAAGCACTTTTTATATTCCAAGTACTTAATTTCTTGTCAGATGAATGATTTGCAAAGGTTTTCTCCCATTTTAGCAGTTGTCTTTTCACCTTCTTGATAGTGTCTTCTGATGCATAAATTTTTTATTTTTATTAAAGTCCAGTTAATCTATATTTACTTTTGTTTCTTGTTTTTGGCATCATATTTACAAAATCATTGCCTAATTCAAAGTCATGAAGATTTACACCTATATTTCTTTCCTGAAGTTTTATGGTTCACTGTAATCCATTTTGAGTTACTAGCTCCTTTTTATATAATGATACTTACTTTTGCTGGTATGATTTTTGTTTTCTATTCTTATTCTTTTTATTGGTACAGATAATTGAGAATTAATTCTATTTTGAAGTCCTGCTGATTAAGGAAGCTTTCAAGAAAGCAGATTTAATGCCAAAAAAATTAAATTCAAGCACAATACCTTTAAGAACAAAAATGCAGATTGAGTCATCTTGGGAAATAATATTGTAACAATTAGGATCTGAGTTACACTGCTGCCCACTATAAATTCTTAACCCAATTAAAAATACTTTATAAATATTTTCCATATATGCTTACACTTTCCTGCACTTGTGTTCTCTACTTGAACCTTCTTCTTTATCTGCTCACCAAAATGTCTTGTTGGAATGCTTTTATTGTAGTTGCTTTAAAAATTATCTAAATTAAGGTCATGTTAGAGCTGCTTAAAAGTAAAACACTTTAAATCACAACAATCCTGTAAATATTAAAATATGCTATCACCTGTGGACACCAGGTATGAAAACATAAGATTAGATACAATTACAGAGCTTCCTGAAAAATGACATCATGAGAACTCTGTGAATATTCTAGGTCAGGGATTATAACAGATTTTTCAGGTTCCATGTGAACCTGAAAGTCTCTTGTCAAGATCCCTTTAAGAAGGAATGTTGTTTTAACAAATAATATTATGGAAGTCAGTTCTATATGAGATTGTTTTCCAATCTCAAGTTCTAATAGGAATTAACACTGCTTCATTGAATAACTAAAAATACTTATATTTCTCTTTTTAAATAAATAATCTCAGGTTAAACCAATTTTCAAAAATTCCCTATTTATTGGTATAGCAATAAAAATTGGTTTAACAATGAGATTCCTTTTTGAAAATGTGTCTACATGTTAGAAAAGACAGATATTTCTCAAACCTTTGAAATCCAGGCCCAATTTGCTAAATATGAAATCTGAAGTACCCATTTAATGTTATTTGAAATTGCAAAATAAATATATTTGTTTTTCATTGATAATATATCATCATAATATTTGAAGCATTTTTTCAAGCTAGAGCCAGAGACCCAAGTGCCTCCCTCTTTATTTCTGTTCCAGCTACAAGAATCTAACATATTGTACCTAGGAATGGTATCTTTCCCAGGATCCTGGGTTGAAAATTCAACAGCTCCATATGTGTGTCTGTGTGTGTTCACATGTATGCACATGTTAGTCACTCAGTCACATCTAACTCTTTGCGACCCCATGGACAGTATCCCACCAGACTCCCTTTTCCATGGGATTTCCCAAGCAAGAACACTGGAGTGGGTTGCTGTTTCCTCCTGAAGAGGATCTTCCCTACCCAGGGATCAAAGCAGGGTCTCCTGCCTGGCAGGCAGATTCTTTACTGTCTAAGCCACCGGGAAGCCCTCACTGCTCCATACTACATAACATATTTTCTCCCCGTTTTTGTGAGTCCAAGAATTTCAACCTTGAATCAAACCTAAAAGATTCACCCATCTAATGTTCTGGAAACAGTGGTTTTAAGATTGTCCCACTGGAGGACAATGACAGTTTCTCTCAATATCAGCTTAGGTATACTCAAGTTTCTGAAAGCAGTCATTTTTAGCTCTTTCATTTGTAAATCCATTCCAAGTTTTCAAAATTGTTTAGCTATGTTACTTTTTAAAGCATGGAGTACACAAAAGACCTTTTCTTTTGACTTATTCTGAACACTCTCCCTCTTAATAGGTCCATATACTCTTTGCGACCCCATGAACTGCAGCCCACCAGGCTCCTCTAGCCATGGGATTCTCCAGGTAAGAATACTGGAGTGGGATGCCATTTCCTTCTCCAGGGGATCTTCCCAACCCAGGGATCGAACCCGGGTCTCCCACATTGTAGGCAGATGCTTTACCGTCTGAGCCACCAGGGAAGTCTACGTGGGAGAAAAGATTCATCTAATTTTTTACATGTTGACTTGAAACTATCCATGCAATACTGATTGAGGGTAGTTCAAGTCAACTATGGAAACGAATATCATCCCAAAGGAATCACATCTGAAATGAGGAGAGAAAAAGCCAAGGTCCTGGTCTGGTTGTTTGTTGTTCAGTTGCTAAGTCATGTCTGACTCTTTGTGATCCCATGGATTACAGCATGCCAAGCTCCCCTTTCCTTCACTATCTCCCAGGGAGTTTGCTCAGATTCACGTCCATGGAGCTGCTTATGCCATCCAACCATCTCATCTTCTGTTGCCTGCTTCCCCTCATGCATTCAAACTTTCCCAGCATCAGTGTCTTTTCCAAAGAGTCAGCTCTTTACATCAGGTG
Source organism: Oreotragus oreotragus (assembly GCA_006410675.1). Lineage (NCBI taxonomy): Eukaryota > Metazoa > Chordata > Mammalia > Artiodactyla > Bovidae > Oreotragus > Oreotragus oreotragus. The sequence continues at coordinate 125,577 of SJYX01014718.1, read as the reverse complement.
GTTAGAGTATTTGAACTTCAGCATCAGTCCTCCCAAAGAACACTCAGGGTTGATTTCTTTTAGGATTGACTTGTTTGATGCCTTTGTTACACAAATAGCAGAGGGAGGGACAGAAACAACCAGGTTTAAAATGAGAGGTTGAAATAAAGGAAGAAAACCAGGAATGTGAAATATCCTGGAATCCTGAGAAAGAAGAAGTGTAAAACAAGCTCAAATATTCAGAAACCCTAGAACAAGTGGAGGTCAATTAAACACAGATAATTTCCACTGGACTTTAAGAGACTCTTGGCGACCTTACCCAAATTGCCTATGGTCAAATTTTAGAAGTCGTGAACATGAGTGCAAAATAAAGCAGAGAAAACACTACATAGACTCTTCCTCCCAGGAGCCTCCTGAGAGAGGATGAGAACACTAGAATAGTAACCAAGTGAAAGAGAAAAGTGTTAGTTGCTCAGTCTTGTCCTACTTTTTTTGACACCATGGACTGTTAGTAAAGGATCTGCCTGCAATCCAGACCTGGGTTCAATCCCTCGGTCAGGAAAATCCCTTGGAGAAGGAAATGGCGACCCATTCCAGTATTCTTGCCTGGAGAACACCATGGGCAGAAGAGCCTGGTGGGCTACAGTCCACAAGGTCGCAAGAGTCGGATATGATTTAGCAAGTAAACCACCACCACCGTGGACTGTAGCCCGCCAGGCTCCCCTGTCCATGGGATTCTCTAGGCAAGAATACTGGAGTGAGTAGGCATTCCCTTCTCCAGGGAATCTTTCTGACTCAGGGATCAAACCAGGGTCTCCTGAATGGCAGGCAGATTCTTTACCATCTGAGTCACCAGGGAACCCCAATAGTAACTAAAAGGGGAGTTAAGTTTGAAGGGGCTTTTGATTTGCTTTTTTAAGATATAAGAGATTTGACCATATTTATAGAAGGCAAGGAATAATATTAATACATACATAGATTAAAGAAAGGGAATACTTAGAAAAGTATGTATTTTTTCTTTTCCATTTTAGCTAATAATAAGATATTGAATATGGTTCTGTGTGCTATACAGTAGGACTTGTCCATCCTATATATAATATTTTGCATCTGCTAACTCCAAATTTTCAATCCATGACTCCCTCCCCCTCCCTCCCGCTTGGCAACCACAAGTCTGTTCTTTATGCCTGTGAGTCAAGAACCTGCCTACCAATGTAGGAGACGGAGGAGATACAGGTTCGATCCCCGGGTTGAGGAGGTTCCCGGGAGGAAGGCATGGCAACCCATTCCAGTATTCTTGTCTGAAGAATCCCATGGACAGAGGAGCCTAGTGGGCTATAGTCCATAGGGTCACAAAGAGTTAGACACAGCTGAAGTGACTTAGCACACACAGCACTGTTTCTGTTTTGTAAATAAGTCATTTGTGTTCTATTTTAGATTCCACATATAAGTGATATTATATGGTATTCGTCTTTCTCTGTCTGACTTATTTCATTTAGTATGATAACCTCTAAGTCCATCCATGTTGTTACATATTGCATTATTTCATTCTTTTTCATGGTTGAGTAGTATTCCATTGTGTAGGTATATATACATATATACCACATCACCTTTGTCCATAGAAAGGCGTATATTTAAACGAGGCAGACCCAAATAGGTTCATAACTAAGCAGGGGTTACAATCCTTGAAATGAGAAAAGAGGTTGTCTTTCTCCTCTTCCAAGCCTTGAGAAAAGACAGTGAAAGTGGTTGAATTTTCATAAAGTATGTGTTGATGATGATGGCAGGTGGAGAGTAGTGGGAGTTCCCCTGGGATGGTCTCTAAGAGAGAATATTATCTTTGAGAAACTTAGGAGTTATTTAGAGATCTGTGTGAGTATCTAGGGTCAAAAATGGCAGAAGAGTGGACTACATCTAAGTGATTACCAGGAACAAGCTGAGAAGCCAGGTAATCTTTTGGGGGATGTCAACCAGAGTTTAGTGATATTTTCCCCCAGCAACTTTAGGACAACTAAGCGTGGGCCACTTGCGAGAGCCGGGCCGGCGCACTAAGCACGGGCGAGAGGAGCTACCCCATGTTCGAGGTCAGGGGCAGCAACCTAGAGTGCCAGGCTGCGACGGCGCAGGAACGGCCGAGAGGAGCTACCCTGTGTCCGAGGTCAGTGGCGGCCGGGAGAAGACACCCCGCGTCTGAGGTCAGGGCGGCGGCCGGGAGGAGCTGACCCGTGTCCGAGGTCAGGGGCGGCCAGGAGGAGAGACCCTATGTCTGAGGCCAGGGGCGGCCGGGTGAAGCCACCTCGCGCCCAAGGCCAGGGGTGGTGACCCGGAGGAGCCACCCTGAGCCCGAGGCCAGGGGCAGCAGCTGGGAGAAGCCACCCACGCCCGAGGCCACGGCCGGCGGCCGGGAGGAGCAACCCGAGGAGCAGGGGCTGCGCAGGCGCAGGAGGGCCTAGAGGAGCTGTCCCATGCTGAAGGTCAGGAACTGCGGCGGTAAGGAGACACCCCTCGTCCAAGGTAAGGAGCAGCCGTGAAGAGACAACCCACGCCCAAGGTAAGAGAAACCCAAGTAAGATGGTAGGTGTTGCAAGAGAGCATCAGAGGGCAGACACACTGAAACCATACTCACAGAAAAATAGTCAATCTAATCACACTAGGACCAGGGCCTTGTCTAACTCAATGAAACCAAACCATGCCTGCAGGGCAACCCAAGGCGGGCGGGTCATGGTGGAGAGGTCTGACAGAACGTGGTCCACTGGAGAAGGGAATGGCAAGCCACTTCAGTATTCTTGCCTTGAGAACCCCATGAACAGTATGAAAAGGCAAAATGATAGGATATCAAAAGAGAATCTCCCCAGGTCGTTAGGTGCCCAATATGCTACTGGAGATCAGTGGAGAAATAACTCCAGAAAGAATGAAGGGATGGAGCCAAAGCAAAAACAATACCCAGTTGTGCATGTGACTGGTGATAGAAGCAAGATCCGATGCTGTAAAGAACAATATTGCATAGGAACCTGGAATGTCAGGTCCATGAATCAAGGCAAATTGGAAGTGGTCAAACAAGAGATGGCAAGGGTGAACGTCGACATTCTAGGAATCAGCGAACTAAAATGGACTGGAATGGGTGAATTTAACTCAGATGACCATTATATCTACTACTGCGGGCAGGAATCCCTCAGAAGAAATGGAGTAGCCATCATGGTCAACAAAAGAGTCCGAAATGCAGTACTTGGATGCAATCTCAAAAACGACAGAATGATCTCTGTTCGTTTCCAAGGCAAACCATTCAATATCACAGTTATCCAAGTCTATGCCCCAACCAGTAATGCTGAAGAAGCTGAAGTTGAACGGTTTTATGAAGACCTACAAGACCTTGTAGAACTAACACCCAAAAAAGATGTCCTTTTCATTATAGGGGACTGGAATGCTAAAGTAGGAAGTCAAGAAACACCTGGAGTAACAGGCAAATTTGGCCTTGGAATGCGGAATGAAGCAGGGCAAAGACTAATAGAGTTTTGCCAAGAAAATGCACTGGTCATAGCAAACACCCTCTTCCAGCAACACAAGAGAAGACTCTACACATGGACATCACCAGATGGTCAACACCGAAATCAGATTGATTATATTCTTTGCAGCCAAAGATGGAGAAGCTCTATACAGTCAACAAAAACAAGACCAGGAGCTGACTGTGGCTCAGATCATGAACTCCTTATTTCCAAATTCAGACTTAAATTGAAGAAAGTAGGGAAAACCGCTAGACCATTCAGGTATGACCTAAATCAAATCCCTTATGATTATACAGTGGAAGTGAGAAATAGATTTAAGGGCCTAGATCTGATAGACAGAGTTCCTGATGAACTATGGAATGAGGTTCGTGACATTGTACAGGAGACAGGGATCAAGACCATCCCCATGGAAAAGAAATGCAAAAAAGCAAAATGGCTGTCTGGAGAAGCCTTACAAATAGCACTGAAAAGAAGAGAGGCGAAAAGCAAAGGAGAAAAGAAAAGATATAAGCATCTGAATGCAGAGTTCCAAAGAATAGCAAGAAGAGATAAGAAAGCCTTCTTCAGCAATCAATGCAAAGAGATAGAGGAAAACAACAGAATGGGAAAGACTAGAGATCTCTTCAAGAGAATTGGAGATACCAAGGGAACATTTCATGCAAAGATGGGCTCGATAAAGGATAGAAATGGTATGGACCTAACAGAAGCAGAAGATATTAAGAAGAGGTGGCAAGAATACACAGAAGAACTGTACAGAAAAGATCTTCACGACCCAGATAATCATGAGGATGTGATCACTAATCTAGAGCCAGACATCTTGGAATGTGAAGTCAAGTGGGCCTTAGAAAGCATCACTAAGAACAAAGCTAGTGGAGGTGATGGAATTCCAGTTGAGCTGTTTCAAATCCTGGAAGATGATGCTGTGAAAGTGCTGCACTCAATATGCCAGCAAATTTGGAAAACTCAGCAGTGGCCACAGGACTGGAAAAGGTCAGTTTTCATTCCAATTCCAAAGAAAGGCAATGCCAAAGAATGCTCAAACTACCGCACAATTGCACTCATCTCACACGCTAGTAAAGTAATGCTCAAAATTCTCCAAGCCAGGCTTCAGCAATATGTGAACCGTGAACTCCCTGATGTTCAAGCTGGTTTTAGAACAGGCAGAGGAACCAGAGATCAAATTGCCAACATCCGCTGGATCATGGAAAAAGCAAGAGAGTTCCAGAAAAACATCTATTTCTGCTTTATTGACTATGCCAAAGCCTTTGACTGTGTGGATCACAATAAACTGTGGAAAATTCTGAAAGAGATGGGAATACCAGACCACCTAACCTGCCTCTTGAGAAATCTGTATGCAGGTCAGGAAGCAACAGTTAGAACTGGACATGGAACAACAGACTGGTTCCAAATAGGAAAAGGAGTACGTCAAGGCTGTATATTGTCTCCCTGCTTATTTAACTTATATGCAGAGTACATCATGAGAAACGCTGGACTGGAAGAAACACAAGCTGGAATCAAGATTGCCGGGAGAAATATCAATAACCTCAGATATGCTGATGACACCACCCTTATGGCAGAAAGTGAGGAGGAGCTAAAAAGCCTCTTGATGAAAGTGAAGGAGGAGAGCGAAAAAGTTGGCTTAAAGCTCAACATTCAGAAAACGAAGATCATGGCATCCGGTCCCATCACTTCATGGGAAATAGATGGGGAAACAGTGGAAACAGTGTCAGACTTTATTTTTTTGGGCTCCAAAATCACTGCAGATGGTGACTGCAGCCATGAAATTAAAAGACGCTTACTCCTTGGAAGAAAAGTTATGACCAACCTGGATAGTATATTCAAAAGCAGAGACATTACTTTGCCGACTAAGGTCCACCTAGTCAAGGCTATGGTTTTTCCTGTGGTCATGTATGGATGTGAAAGTTGGACTGTGAAGAAAGCTGAGCGCCGAAGAATCGATGCTTTTGAACTGTGGTGTTGGAGAAGACTCTTGAGAGTCCCCTGGACTGCAAGGAGATCCAACAAGTCCATTCTGAAGGAGATCAACCCTGGGATTTCTTTGGAAGGAATGATGGTAAAGCTGAAACTCCAGTACTTTGGCCACCTCATGCGAAGAGTTGACTCATTGGAAAAGACTCTGATGCTGGGAGGGATTGGGGGCGGGAGGAGAAAGGGACGACCGAGGATGAGATGGCTGGATGGCATCACGGACTCGATGGACGTGAGTCTGAGTGAACTCCGGGAGATGGTGATGGACAGGGAGGCCTGGTGTGCTGCGATTCATGGGGTCGCAAAGAGTCGGACACGACTGAGCGACTGAACTGAACTGAACTGAAATCAATAGCAGTCGGACTGGAGGGAAAAGGACAGACTTTGGATTTTTTTTGAAGATGTTCAGTTCGTAGTGGTCACCAGCTCCTTCCACTAATTTTTCCATTTTATTTCTTATCTTAGTGAAACCTGCTTTATTGTACTAAACCTGAGAATGTTGAATATATTCTGGATTTCTAAACCCTGAAACCTCAAAGAGCCTCAATTCTTTATCTACTTCAGCCTCCATGATTTGATACAAGTTAAGACTTTAAGCTCTTCACAGGTAATGTAATCAGGCCTCAAAGATTTGCCCAAAACCAATAGCTAGTGAAAGGTTGGATGGAAAGTACCAGGTGTCAGGAAGGAAAGTTCCATCTGGGAAATACGCTGAACACACTTCCAGGGATGATGGATGGCTTGGGATTCATTTTGTAAAATGTGGTTTGGGAAGTTGGAGCTGCACCATGGTTTATTGTGTGTAATATCTATATAATGCAAACTGACTAGACACTGATCATCTAACACTGGTTTGCTCTTTAAAAATATAAAATGTCTTTTTATTCCCATATTCAGTTAAAATAATATGTTGGTCTTTTTCAAATCTAAGCACTTACCTCCTGGTTTGAAAATGTACTGTGTACCAAAGGATACATTGTAAATCTAACTATTGGAACTAAACACCTCTGGAAATTAGTCAATGTGAAACCTGAAGCAAAAACGAAATAAGCCCTTCGTGCTGCTTATGGGACCACAGTAGAGCGGCTACTGAGCATCCATGGTTCTGTTGTACAAGGTCTTTATTAGGTCATAACTAAATATATATTAAAGATTTTAAAGAAAAAGCAAAATGGAATAAACTCAATGGGCTAATTCTACATAGTGGGAAAATTCTTGTTAAAACTACTTTTAACATTGAAGATACTACATATTTACATAAAATATTAAAATAATTTAGAAATCTCCATGGAACAAGATGGCAATTTCAGGGTAGCTTCTTCCAGCACTACATTAAATTTCATCCACTCTGCACTGTGTGTGCGTTGGGGTTGTTCTGTGCTAAGAGAATTGGCTTTGGTTTTAAGACACATCAGTTTCTTAAAGCAACATATGTAGAAGTAAACCCTTGCTGTTTTCCAAGCTTTTGCCTTTCCCACACCCCCCCGCCCCCCAGGAAAGCTTTGAAGAAAGCCTAAATAATNGTTGTTCTGTGCTAAGAGAATTGGCTTTGGTTTTAAGACACATCAGTTTCTTAAAGCAACATATGTAGAAGTAAACCCTTGCTGTTTTCCAAGCTTTTGCCTTTCCCACACCCCCCCGCCCCCCAGGAAAGCTTTGAAGAAAGCCTAAATAATGAACACATAGAATACACATAAATACATAACATACAGAAATATGCTATGTATTTGCTCTACATTATTAAATCTCTCCCTTATGCAAAGCATATATTTGATATTTTAGAGTTAGTTTTATTCAATTAAACAAAAACTATTTAACATCTAAAATATTCCAGACATGGATATAGAGATGATTAACCATGGTCTTTGAAAAGGAAGAAAGTAAAACTAATAATTGCAGATATGCATATGATAGTCAACCCAGGGTTATTTGCATAACATCTACCAATGATTAATATGCTGAGTAAGATTGTAAGCACCTCTGCTGGTGGTGGGAAGAGTAGTTTGTCTGCTATTATATTGGTACAGGTAGTATATTACAAATGCAGTATCCAAAGCAATAGAAACGGAATTAGAGACACGAGGGCACATTCAGTTAATATCTAAGGATTATTATCAATAGGAGTTGATGTTGGGTTAGGTGGGGACAGTGAGAAAGTAAACTGTCCCTGTTTTAAATTTCACTAGCATTTGGGGACTTTATGATCAAAGACTAATAATGGTCATTTGGAGGCTCATGGACTGCATTAAAATATTATGATAACAGCATAGATAGTCTCCCAGAAAATGCATACGGACACAAAGAAACTTTGCATGTAATATCAGAAACATCATGGTCTTCCTGAAAACCATCTATAACCCAAACAGGCGTCATGCCTTAGTCATAAAGACTGTGTGATTGTTGGGTCACAATGTAGGTTTTGGCTTCCCTGATGTGTCAGATGGTAAAGAATCTGCCTGCAGTGTAGGAGACCCAGGTTCGATCCCTGTGTTGGGAAGACTCCCTGGAAAAAGGAATGGCTTTCCACTCCAGTATTCTTGCCTGGAGAATTCCATGGACAGAGGAGCCTGGCAGGCTACAGTCCATGGGGTNTCAGATGGTAAAGAATCTGCCTGCAGTGTAGGAGACCCAGGTTCGATCCCTGTGTTGGGAAGACTCCCTGGAAAAAGGAATGGCTTTCCACTCCAGTATTCTTGCCTGGAGAATTCCATGGACAGAGGAGCCTGGCAGGCTACAGTCCATGGGGTCACAAGGAGTCAGACATGACTGAACGACTAGGCACACAGATGGTAGTTTTATTCCTAGTTTTTCAAGGAATCTCCATACTATTCTCCATATAGCTATATCAGTTTACATTCCTACCAACAGTACAAGAGAATTCCCTTTTCTACACACTCTCTCCAGCATTTATTTGTAGGATTTTTGACAGTGTCCATTCTGACTGGTGTGAGGTCATACTTCATTGTAGTTTTTGATTTGTGTTTCTCTAATAATGAGCAATGTTGAGCATACTGGGCATATAACTTGAATAAACCATAATTGAAAATGCTCATGTACCCCAATGTTCATTACAACACTATTTACAATAGCTAGGACATGGAAGTAACCTAGCTGGCCATTGACAGATGCATGGATGAAGAAGTTGTGTTACGCATATACAATGGAATATTACTCAGCCATAAAAAGAACACATTTGAGTCAATTCTAATGAGGTAGACTCTAATAACCTAGAGTCTATTATACAGAGGGAAGTAAGTCAGAAAGAGAAAACTAAATACTGTATATGAGCACGTATATATGGAATCTAGAAAGATGTTATTGATAAAGCTATTTGCCAGGCAGCAGTGGAGACACAGACATAGAGAAGGGACTTGTGGACACAGTGGGAAAAGGAGAGGGTGGGAGGAAAGGAAAGTGTAGCATGGAAACATATAGGTTGCCATATGCAAAACAGACAGCCAGTGGGAATGTGCTGTATGAATCAGGGAGCTAGCTCAGCCTCGGTGCTCTGTGGCCAACTAGAGTGGGATGAGGTGGGAGGCGGGAGGGAGATTCAAGAGGGAGGGGACGTATGTACACCTATGGCTGATTCCAGTTCATTTATGGCAGAAACTAATGCAACACTGTAAAGCAATTATCCTCTAATTAAATATAAATAAACTCAAAAACAAAGACTGCAGGATGATGACAAATGTGAATTGTGCCCTGAAAGAAAATTAAGGAATGCCATGAAGATATCGTCAGTCTAGACGCTGACAGAAAAGTAGAGACGTAGCAATGTCAGGAAAGGCTAGTCTAGGGAAGTGAATATAATAGACATGAATGAAAGAATAGTAATGATAAATGAATCAGTTAGGTTTTAAGCCCCTAAGGCTTATCTTTATAGGTATATAATATATATAGTTATGTACATATATAATAGCTTTATTGATAAAGAATTTATATACCATACAATTCACCTATTTAAAGGGTGTGATTTAAGGGCTTTTAATGTATTCATAGAGTTGGACAACCTTCACCACAATCAATTTTTGAACATTTTTGACACTCCAAAAGGAAATGCATCCCTATTAGCAGTCCTTCCACATTTCCCTGGAACTTGTTTATGCCATCCCCACCACCCACATGCAGGCACTAACTGCTTTCTAAATTTGTATAATTCTGGATACCTCATGTAATTGGAACCATACAACATTGATCTTCAGTGAGTGACTTCTTTCTTGATAGAGAGTTTCCAAGATTTATCCATGCTGGGACAGGTATCAATACTTCACTCTTTTTTATAGCTGAATAATATCCAGTTGTATGGATATACTGTACTTTATGTGTCTATCAGTTGATGAACATTGAGTTATTCCCACTTTTTTCCCCCTATTTAAATAATGCTGCAATGAACATTTGTGTGCAAATTTTTGTGGTTTAGATGGCAAAGAATCCACCTGCAACGCAGGAGCCAAGGGTTCAATCCCTGGGTCAGGAAGATCCCCTGGAGAAGGGAATGGCTACCCACTCCAGTATTCTTGCCNTTAAATAATGCTGCAATGAACATTTGTGTGCAAATTTTTGTGGTTTAGATGGCAAAGAATCCACCTGCAACGCAGGAGCCAAGGGTTCAATCCCTGGGTCAGGAAGATCCCCTGGAGAAGGGAATGGCTACCCACTCCAGTATTCTTGCCTGGATAATTCCATGGAAAGAGGGGGCTGACAAGCTACAGTTCATGGGATAGCAAAGAGTCAGATAAGACTGAACAACCCTTAGAATTGTCATATGGTAACTCTATTTTTAACCTTTTGATGAATTGCCAAACTGTTTCCTTAGCTTTATTTTAAATTTTGTTACATTTGTCTTATTATTCCGTCTCTTGCTTTGGCTGATGGATGTTTCCTGGAAAAATTCCATTTGGGTTGAATTATTTGTTAATGGAATCAGGTTTTACAAAGGAAGCTTGATATTTAATGGTACCTGGATTTTTAAAACTTATGGCATGGCAACCCACTCCAGTATCATTGCCTGGAAAACTCCATGGACAGAGGAGCCTGGTGGGTCACAAAGAGTCAGACATGACGAGTGGCTAACATTTTCACTTACACAAAACTCTAAATTAGAAAGCAGAAAACCCGGATTCCAAAGCTGAGCTTTAACATTAACTCATTGTGACCTGGATATGACTATTAACCCATAAGAAAGAAGGAACTTTTTCTTAAAACACATTACCTAGCGTAATATGTAATGGCTGCCTGCAGTGCATGCTAAGTCACTTCAGGCATGTCGGACTCTGTGTGACCCTGTGGACCATAGAGTGCCAGGCTCCTCTGTCCGTGGGATTCTGTAGGCAAGAATACTGGAGTGAGTTGCCATGCCCTCCTGCAGGCAATCTTCCCAATCTAGGGATCAAACCAGCATCTCTTATGCCTCCTATGCTGGCAGACAATTTCTTTACTACTCGCTTCACCTGGGGAAGCCCAGATAATAGCTAGTGAGGTATATTAGACAGCAAAATTATACCAGGTTCAGAAATAAAGATGACCAGAGAAACAAGAAAATAAGAATTTTAGGTAAATTCAGACTACTTAAGAGAAAGATCTGATTGGGATATTTGTCATATGGCTTTACAATTGAAAGATACAAATACTTTCAAGTGATAATCTCATCTTTAAACTCCCCTTTCCTTTATTTTCTTTGGCCAGAGCTTTAGTTTCAATTTTTTTTGTTGCTGTTTCTTAGCTAAGAGCCAAACAGAATATGAAGAGAAGTAGAGTCTGAATGATCAGTTAACTAACCACCTCAATGCTGATGTTCAGAATTATATTGTGGAATCACACATTTAACAGCTCTGAGATTCCTGGGAAGTCAGATTATGTTGAATTCCTGGAGCTTAAAAGGTATAACAGCTGGTTTATAGCTGCCATTATCAGGGTTTTTTTTTTTCTCAATTTCTTTTTTTTCAGTTATAGATAGGCTGAATCTCCAGACTTTTACTTTATAAAGGAGACAGACTGGCTAGATATGAAAAAAGATACTCTGCTAAACTGTAAATTTTTAGCTCTTCCTTCCTTGAAGATTAGAGAGTGATACTACTCAGTTTGTATTCACCATGCATGTATTGACAGCCTATTGCATACAAAACATTCATCTGGCTAAGATGGAGGATACAAAGTGGATAATACCCACAACGTTCCAAATGTTTATTGCCTAAAGTACATAGAAAGCTGTTAAATATGTTGGAAATGTTTAAAGATCATTAGATCTCCAAATAAAGATGCCGAGGAAACTCAGAGGAGGGAGAAACGACTCGAATCAGAAAGATTAGAGAAAGCTTTGGAGAGAGAGTTTGGTTCCTTTTGCACTGAGCCTTGGACAATGAGGGACCTCATTCCATCAGGCAGAGGATACAAAGGCAGTCTAAAAAGAGGACGCTTTAGGACAAAGGCATGGAATGAGAAAGTACACCAAGCCTATTTGGGGAAGAATAGTTTTATCCAAAAACATTAGAGAAAAGCCTTAGATAGGATTTGTTTTCTTTTATAAATTCCCTAGGTATTTCAAATAACATCTGAGTTGGACAGCCTTCTAAGAATCTTCATGCTCTTTCTCTGTATGATTTTTGGAACACCTCTTTCTCCTCACTTATCATCCCACTGGAGGAAAACAGAACCCTCAGAGCACCAAAGAGTTATATTTAGACTTGCCTTATGACTTTATGTAGAGAGAAGAATGTTTCTGTCCAAGGACAATGTCCACATAATTATCTGTAATAAGTGGATTAATAAGTGAATGGAGAGGAGACCAACAGACCCTTGTTTATGGTGTAAGGGAAGTTTAGGGAAAAGGTTTTAGAAATGGGTTATAAAATGTCCTAGATTCTTACACTGTGTAATCTCTTCAAGAACACTCTTCAGTACTCTGCAGTAACTTCTATGGGAAAAGAATCTGAAAAAGAATGTTTATGTATAACTAAATACTTTGCTGCAGACTTGCAACTAACACAAAATTGTAAATCAACTATGTGTGCTTGTGTGTATGCATGCTTAGTCATGTCCAACTCTTTGTGACCCCATGGACTGTAGCCCGCAAGTCTCCTATGGGAGTGGGTTGCCATTCCCTTCTCCAGGGGATATTTCTGACCCAGGGATCAAACCCGTGTCTCCTGCCTTGAAGGCAGATTCTCTACCATGTGAACTATACTCCATTATAAACTAAAAACTAAAAAATGCTTTTGGGTATTCGTTGCTCTGTTATAGTACTTCCTGTAGAGGCCATGGATTCAGTGGTAGCTTGAAGCATGTTGAGTCTAGGATAGAGAACAACAACAAAATCTCCACCTTCCAAATAGTTGCCAATGAAATAATTTAGCTCTAAAGGTGTCAGTGTCAACACCTGAGATTAAGGGTTGATATTTTGTCTGTTTATCATTTGCTTGGCATTGCCATTTATGTATTCAGAAAAATCAATGGAAGTTCAACTTTCGAATTTTTAATTTATAGTACAAGAGAGAGAAAATATATTTTTGTCAGTGAATAAGATCTAGAATATAATATGTGTCAGGATACTTTCTATAGTCTGCAAAGGATGTAGTCTATAAAAAGAATTAGAATTGTTTGGTCAGTTTAATCAATAAAGCATTTTTGTCTAAATAATTTGGACTCTCTCTAAAATCAGGATGGGCTTGAATAAATTAGTCAAATATATCATTATATATTAAACCTTTGCCTATGTGCATTATATAATCTGAAACTGTCATTTATAGCTTTCAATGTGATATGAATTAAGCAACAGTAACAAAAAGTCATTCTTAGGACCATTTCTGATTAAAATGAGACATAGACTTAGTTGAAAAGACAGCAAAGAGTCAGCTTTAAAAGAACTAACCTAAAAGACAAAACAAGAAGGAAAACAATTTTACATGTTTCTCTATGTGAATCACAGTCATTTATATTTTTTAATTGCATGGTGTGTACTCTAACAAGTTGTGAAAAATATTTATTATATCATATCCCACAGCTGTTTGACTGTGGTTGAAGGCTTTTTTCTGTTTTGGTTTGTTTTTAATTGTTGTTTGTTTTTAGAGTTGAGCATTTTGGCATATTTATATCAGATCTTTTCTGAAGGTGATATTCCACTTACGGGTGATACCATTCTGTAACCCTTCACAGTTTATTTTTAACCTTTTTCTACCTAGTGGTACCCAGGAACCTGAGTTTAATGTTTCTTATTTCCATCATTTATAATTCATTTAGTAAATATTTATTAAGTGCCCTTTATGAGCCTTGGACTCTTCTACATATGGGGAATACACACAGCTGTAAACACAACACCCATTCCTGTGCTGCTGCTGCTGCTGCTGCTGCTGCGTCGCTTCAGTTGTGTCCGACTCTGTGCGACCCTACAGACAGCAGCCCACCAGGCTCCACCGTCCCTGGGATTCTCCAGGCAAGAACACTGGAGTGTGCTTGGGGACCTTTTATTCAAATATGGGAGGGGGTGGGCAACATGCAAATAAACAAGCAAATTATGTGGACAGAACTGATCATTTTATCTATAGGAACTTTAGCTCTAAAGCTTGTCTTCACATAAAGTGCATGCATGGGTCCATTATATTTGTTCATATTCAGACATACACCTGAGTTAGGCCAACAAGGTTGTCTGTGAATAAAACTAAGCACTTCTTTTCCTTTGTAGTAAAATTTGAATCCTCCTGACAACACCTTAGCTTTCATAAGTAGTTTAATCTGGAGTGTATAGAGCAATTAGACAGCCACATGAGGCACCAAACTTATTGTACAGTGTCCAATTGTTAGTGAATTCACTTGGCTTGTTGTCAGCGGTCGACATCGGATATCAAGCTCCTGGCAGGAACCTGAATGAAGTCATCTCTTCCACCTTCACTTGACCTCAACCCAGGGGCCATAGAGCTCAGCTGTAATGCTTCATAATACATCAATACACATCAATTCCACTCCGGTCCTGCCCTCCATCCTTGCTGAGAATAACTAATAAGTAAAGAAAGCAAAGTTCAGTTAAGAGAAACAATGTCTTCACCCCATTCAGATGTTTATGAGATTTCTCATTGAATATGATTTTTATTTGAGGAAGCAAAAGATAGACTCTGATCTAAATATCTAACTCAGCCTTTAAAAAGTTGTTTTATCTAGGTCAAAGATTTTTATCTATTTTCACACATCAATCATTATCAGAAGCAATGTCAGAATTATAATATATAAAACATATATGAGATGTTTTCATCCTATTTATGGCCTGCTAAGAAATAGAATATGCTTACAACTTTACATAAGAAATCCTGCCATCACCTTCTCTGAAGAAATAGAATATGCTTATAACTTTACATAAGAAATCCATATATTCCAGGCAGGTTTAGAAAAAAATGAACCTGAAATGGTACACTTAATAGATGCATCTGAAGATCCATTCATTAGATGTGTAGAGCGGACATATGGACTCTGAGGGAGAAGGAGAGGGAGAGGGAGAGGGTGGGATGATTTGGGAGAATAGCATTGAAATATGTATACTATCATGTAAGAAATGAATTGCCAGTCTATGTTCAATGTAGGATGCAGGATGCTTGGGGCTGGTGTATGGGGATGATCTGGAGGGATGATGTGGGGTGGGAGATGGGAGGGGGGTTCATGTTTGGGAGTTAGTGTAAAAAAATAAATAAATACAAAATAAAATAAAATAAAAGGAATACTTATTTATAAAAAAAAATCGTTATTCGATGTTATTCTAAAGAAACAAGTACAACAGGGCTAGATTTAGGGCTATCAATCCTAAATACAATCTTAATCCAAAAAGATTGAGATGATTTTTAAATTAAACAAGTAGAAAACAAATCCCAAAACAAAGAAACCTAACTGTAACAATTTGAACTGACTTTATAATGCATCTTTTCTCTTGGAGATAGTTAGGGATAAGCCAATTGCATTGAGAATCGACTTTGCATGTGCAAGTCATTTTGCTAGATGGTGAGGGTCAGGTATTGTTTGTCCTTTGAATGCCATCTTCTTTGACCAGAGGAACAAGAAGGCTGAACCAAAGTTTCTGGAATCTCAGAACTTTTGTCATTATAGAGACCGCTTGCTGGTTTACAACTTTCTTGGGTTTTCACTGAAACAATAGGATCCCACCACAGGTTCTGGGAGTGCTGTGTTTTGGAGAACACAAACAAGGACTTTCTTCTTTCATTTGGTCTGTCTCAGCATCCTGAAGGTTGTCCAACTCTGGGAGCTCACCAAGTTTCATTTCATCCATTAGGCTTGGAATAAAGAATAAACCTGCAAATTCTGTCAAAATGGGTGATGTATGGCTGCTGAGAAATTCAAATTGCTTCAAGTGTGGGAGCCAGCAAAGTAATGTCCCTCTACAGGATGAGATCACAGCATCATGCGCTCATTCTCTGTGTGAGCTTCATTCTATATGCATGGGGGAGAGCCAAGGCATGAGTTCATTGAAGGAATGGTGAAGTGCTTCTCCTTAACCCTCTAGCTTCCAGAGGTTCAACCCTCTGGAAGGTTCAGATCCAAATGACCATGGATTCCACCTCAGATACCCCTGGGTATCATGCTGCATCACATAGTAATGATAGACAGTAAAACAGACACATGGAGAATACAGTACAAATCAAACTCGGATTAGGGTTGGACTAAAATTCCTGAGTACCCTACTGGCTGAAAGGAATAATGCACACTTAAAAGGTGTGAGTGAAATTTTATCCAGGGACCTTATTGAGGACTGTAGATGGGAACAGCCTTCAGACAGCTCTGAGAAACTGCACTGAAGAAAGGAGAACCAGGATATATATGTATAAATATATATTTTTTTTGCTAGGGAAAACACATGTAGTTGAACATCCAAAGATTACAGCTAATCACAAAGAATAGCTATCTCAAGTTAATGATTTGGGTGCTTTTCTATGTAGGGAAAGATGTCAGAACTCAGTCATTGAAAATTTCCCTTAACTATGCAACTTGATTATCTAGGGACCAGAATATCCAAAACACAGAATGTTTCATAATTTTCTCCTAAATTCCTCTTAGGGTACACTGCAATGGCTCATGGCTTGATCCCTGTAGAACTGAAATGGCGGACAACATTTTCTTCTTCTTTTTAGCACCATCAGCTTATCAGCCACTATGACTGAAGGTTTCCAGTTTTATAGTTTGGCTGCCCTCCACCAGTTTTAGAATGTCAGAGAATCACAAGGTCCTGCCTCATACGTAACATCTGCCTTGAGTGAGTCGTCCCAAACATGTTTATTGTCCATGATAGTGACAAGCAAGTTTTAGATGAGAAGTTGAATTGAGGTGTTGGTTCAGGAGGAGAGGTAAAATTTCCTTGAGATTTTTTATAAAAGCATTTGGAAATGTGAAATCATGGATCCTGAGGTGCTTTGGAGGCTTCCATTCTCATTGGCTCCAATTATTTTTAGGTTTTTAGGAGACAAACTGTATGCTTCCAAGAGTCAAATGAAGAATTCAAATGTGTGGTCTTCAGGAGGAGGTTTTAACAAGGCAGAGGCTCACAAAGAAGTAATCAGGAAAATAAATGTAGTTAAATATATCTGTGGCTCTTATCTCAAAGTAGGCTTTCAAATTTCTGAGGGTAGAAAAGAACTCACAAGGAAAACTCAGCATGGGCCTCTAGAAGAAACAGAGAGAGGGCCGCAGAGGGCCCCAGAATTAATGAGAGGCTCTTCTAATATGACCTGAGCTCTCCTGCATCCCCTCTTCCCTTCTTTTCCATATGTTTGTTTCTTTCCATGATTTCTCCCCAGATCTAAGGTTGCCTCGTCAAATACAGAATGGCCAATTAAATTTGTATTTCAAATACACAACAAATAATAATCTATTTTTGTTTTTTTAAATTCATGGAAAAAATACATACATTATATATTTGAGATTCAAATTTAACCAAGTACCCTGCACTTTTACTTACTAAGTCTGGCAACCCTATCTGTGTTCCATCCAGCCCATCCCGCTGGAACCTAACAGAGAACAGAGGAAAGGATTGCAATTAATAGTAGTGGCCAAGGAAAACATGGCCAAATGGAATGGTTGGCCTTGGTGCTTCTGGCTATTTAGAGGCCCCTTTCCACTGGTGAAACAGTTGCCACGTGCCTTTCTGTTCAGGGCTTTCTGTTCATCCCAACCCTGGCCTCCTGCTCCAGCACCAGTGGATTTCCCCTGAAGTCAATGATTTGGGTTAAATGCTGGATGGAGTGGGAAAATGGCTTACTGGAGAACTGTCCCAGGTGAGGGCCCTTCACCATCCACGGGGGACACCTCTGCCCGGTGGCAGAGGTTGTTAGGTTCAGCCTCCAGGCTTTTTGTTCTCCAGTAGAACCTTTGGTAAATACCCCTGTTAAATCAGCCACTTGCTTTGGCTCAGAAATGTTTGCATATGAATGCTTGGGATATTAAGTAGATTCTTGGGCTAAAGAGGAAAACATTACTATGTTGCTGCTCTCACATATTCACTGTGGAAAAAAATGTTTTCAAATAAACTGGTTTAATGAGAGAACTATAAGAAGAAAAAAGATATTAAGCCTTATGTATTGCTGTGTACTCATTGAGAAAGTGTAAAACAGCTCTTGCACCAAAGAATCCACAATTGATTGATGAAGCCATGGAAATGTGTCAGATGTAACAGCTTTCAAGCACTATCTTACACATTGCACATATTTTCTTTCTTATGTAAAGATTTCAATTGGCAATGTATCGTATCTGTTTTAGACTCAGTGAATTATATAAATAACTTACATGAAATACAAAAGCTCTTGCTCACACATCAAGTGTTACATTTTCATCCTGACTCCACAGATCATATATGGAACACAGAACACACCTAGAAATACAAATTATAAGACACATATTGAAACTTCCCACATCCTAGAAAAATAAACATTACTTTGTAGGTTGGAAGCAACATCTTCCAAGTGGTGAGACAAATATATCACAAGTCTGCTAGTAAATCTGCCAATAAATTTTCTTTCTAAATACATTCAAAGAGAGACTAGTTATTTTATAGTGAAAAATGCATGTATATTTGGCTGTTTACTATGACTTGGAATATAGCCTCTATGGATCTTTTTAATGTTCAAATACAATTTTATTTAATTTTAAGTAATCTTTTAATTTTATGTGAATTTATTCATTTCTTATTTGTCAGGCTGCCCCAAATGTATCAGTAACTGCTTTTGTTTTCTCAGATTTTTCACCTAAGACTGGCGTTTCTCATTAGAGTTCATCCTTACAAATTAAGTTGAAAACTTTTTCACTTGTCTGCTAACAGAAAAGAATCAAGTTATTTACTTTGAAACTCTCATTTCTAAGTATTTTACTTATAAAAATATATATGCTACCAACGGACATTTAGCATACCTTATTTATTACCTGTGTTAAACTTCTTTTTCTCTTGAGTTTTATATTCAAAATGTAAGGCTCTGTTTAAATGTAATTTAAATATGTAAAATACTTTAGGAAAATTGATAAATGTTAATAATCAAAAAGCTATTTTACACCTGAAATCAATTATGTGTCATAGTTGGCTAAGGATGAACTATCCAGTGCAAATGAGCAATAGTTAAGATATGACTGGTGTGGTATTTAGTCACTAAAGTTGTGTCAGACTGTTTGTGACCCCATGGGCTGTAGCCCACCAGGATCCTCTGTCTGTGGGGTTTCTCAAGCAAGAATACTAGAGGAGGTAGCTCTTCCCTTCTCTAGGGGATCTTCTGGACCAGAGAAATGAACTCAGGTCTCCTGCATTGGCAGGCAGGAAGATTCTTTACCACTGAACCATCAGGGGTACCTAGATATGGCTGCAAAGGTTAAAAAGTAGAAGTTGAAAAGAAACAACGATTTTATCTAATTAGGAAGAGTTCTATGGTCTTACAGTCACAAAAATGTAGATCATGTTTTGAGTTTTAACTTTTTATTTTTGTATTTCTTCTTTACCCCAAGTCTAAAAAATGTAAGAAGCTCTAGGAATTGAGCCCAAGACAGAACCCTTGGAGCAGAGAGAATACTAAAAAAAAAAAAATGCTTTTCCTTAAATGGGTTTAGATGGATAGTTAAAACGACATTGGGGCTTTTCAGGTGGTACAGTTGGTAAGGAATCTGCCTGCAAATGCAGGAGATACAAGAGATGTGGGTTTGATTCCTGGGTAGGGATGATCCCTTGGAAGAGGAAATGTCAACCCAACCCAGTATTCTTGCCTTGAAAATTCCATGGACAGAGTAGCCTGACGGGCTATACAGCCCATGGGTACAGCTGAGCAGGCACACAATCTAAAAAGACCTTATTTTTTAGGAAAGTGAAGGCGTTAGTTGCTCAGCTGTGTCCAGCTCTTTGTGACTCCATGAACTGTAGCCCGCCAGGCTCCTCTGTCCATGGAATTTTCCAGGCAAGAATATTGGAGTGGGTTCACATTCCCATCTCTAGGAAATCTTCCTGACCCAGAGATTGAACCCGGGTGCCTTCATGGCAGGCAGATTCTTTATTGTCTGAGGTACAAGATGAAGTCTTATAAATAGGGCTTAATGAGAAAAAAAAAAAAAAAAGAACTTTTAAAACTCACTCTTCCAGAGCCAGGATACTCTGGACTCTGAGGCTAACCTCAACCCTAAATTCCTTCTCCTGACCCCTGCCCCACAGAGAGGGGTTTGACACCCCAAAATTATTGTATTTGAGACATTTTGTGTGGAAAAGCTTGTTACATATGTAACAGGTGATGACAGTTAAGGATTAATAAAACAGCTCTGCTGTACTTGACGATTTTATTTCTTTCAATCTTTCTCTATTAGAAATATAATCATATAGTCGATAGGTTATCTTTACCTAAACTTAGTAAAACATGCAGAAAGAAAGAAGCAGAATCTGCATCTTGAGTCTGCAAGCTCAAATCTCTGTTTAAAATCAGCTCCACAGAAATGACTGTCCAGATGGCTGCAAAATCCATATGCCCTGCCTCAGCCGCACCATGCCACTCCCTCAAAGTCTACTTCTAGTCTCCCCTACACCCCCTCAGACACCTCTTGCCGATTCTGAAATGTCTCAGATTGAGCTCGCGTCTTTCCTCTGTTGCCTGCTTTTGCTGCAATGCTGTGGCCCTCTCCTCGGCTACGTCTCCACTGTGTGCTGTCTCACTGTGGCGGTTCTACAGCAACCTTCCCCTTATCTTGCCTTCACTTTCTCAGCTACACCACCCCCACCCCCATTTCAGGCCCTTGAACTATCCCAGTGCATCCTATTCAATCCTCCTGATTCAGATGAGGGATGTGAATGTCCTGGTTTGTTTGATTAAAGAATCAGGTACATTACTATATAATTAAACTGTATGTGTATTTTATAATCACTATTTTTAAAGCAGGTACCAGCATAGGTTTTTTAAATTTAATTTTTATTGGTGTATAGTGGCTCAGCATAGATTCTATTTACAATTATTTATCAACAAATAACTACTTTGAGTTAGGAAGTTTCAAGATGTGATTTATTTCGGTTCTTAAAGCATTTCTTCCAGTTGGTAAATTTGACATGCCCTATACCTGGGTTGGGAAGATACCCTGGAGAAGGGAATGGCTACCCACTCCAGTATTCTGGCCTGGAGAATTCCNTATTTATCAACAAATAACTACTTTGAGTTAGGAAGTTTCAAGATGTGATTTATTTCGGTTCTTAAAGCATTTCTTCCAGTTGGTAAATTTGACATGCCCTATACCTGGGTTGGGAAGATACCCTGGAGAAGGGAATGGCTACCCACTCCAGTATTCTGGCCTGGAGAATTCCATGGATTCTATAGTCCATGGGGTCGTAATGAGTCAGACTGAGTGACCTTCACTTTCACTTTCATTTCACTTTACTAATTTCATTTAAAGCAAAATTAAACCCAATAAAAAATCATTGTAATATAAGATTTTAAAAAACGTTGTCTCTAATAAGAATAAATAATGCAATTTGTGAAAAGACTATGTTTATAAGATATGATATGAAGGTAGAAGATATATTTTTTAAAATATTGGTTAGTCCTATTGAAAGATGAGCACATTTAAATAATAAGCAGGAGCCTGAAAGACTTTGACATTAAAAAATACAAAGATCAATAAAATAGGAGAAATTTGTTATATTTCTTCTAACTGTTAAAGATTTCTATAGTATAGTTGAAGAAAAGAAATATTCATGCTAAAATGCACCAAAATCCAGGGTAGATTGGCAATTTAGGATAGATATTGATTAGAGAGAAATATGTGGCTGTTGGAATTAATGCTGTTTCTGTTCCAAAATCTGAATGAAAATTATTGAGGTATGACTAGTTGTATTTTAAACTTTCAACTTCAAATACTCTTCATAAAATGGAAGATGTAGACAGGTCAATAATTTACAGGACATATGTAGTTAATGAAAAAGGTTTCTGGTCTCATTTTTAAAGTTCCAATAATCTGTCCTTCTGCATATAGGATTTTTCATTCTCATTCATAATGGATATAAAGCCAGTTAACATTTAACTGGCACACAATTGCAAAGCACTTTGCAAATATAAAATATTATGTAAGTGCCATAGACTCCATTACTTCATACTCAGTCTTCAAGCAACAATTAATGAACAATGCAATATTGTAGAATAGCCTTGCTAATGGAAATTTAACTTCTCTACAGTTTCAGAAGATTTCAGAACATTACATAATTGTTTAAAGTCAAATTGAATTTTAATCCATACATTATTTATGCTATTTGGTCATCTGGCTTTAAATAGATACATATAAAATATCTTATACATAAAATTATGTATGAATGCATGCATAAAATCTTTCATTTCCTGCATGAAGCTATAATTTTTATCTTAAGATTCATGTATTTATTGACTTATGACAAAGCATCTTTCTCAAGCACATTCATTGTGCTTGGCTTTATTTGTAATTTGCAATAGAATCAGGCTTTGAGAAGCTGGTGATGCTCAATGACCCTTTATTTGAAGAATCCCAATTTTTTAAGTTAGATTTCTGGGAAAATTGTCACAGAAAGCAAGCTGGGTGTATTCTATTTATAGAAAGAGCCTTGGGGTGTTTTCAAAGCTGGAGTTGGTAGGACCTGAGGCTCCAGCCCAGTGACCAGGGAGCCGTTAACGTTGCACCACATGCACCCTGATTGTATCATCCATTGTTTTCACAATGAATGGAAAGAGGAGACAGTCTCAATAGCTACACCTGTTGTCAGTGTTTGATGCTTTCAGGAACCTCCCATTTTGAAGAAATGAGTGAGGGAAAGTATACATAAAGAGATTTTTTTTATTTCTCGGAACTTTCAAGTTTCATGCAGGCAGATGAAATAAAGATGAATTTCTTGAGACACAGTGCCCTTAGAATAAATTGAGGAGATTTCAAAAGGTGTAGGTGTCATTATTTACAACAAAAAGTTGTGCTCAAAAGGTCTAAGAAAAATACTTGGTTATCTCCAACTGGTTTTGGTATTTTTTGTTGTCATATAGATCTTTAGATACACCTAAAGATGGAGATTTGGTTGGAATTTAGGTGGTTTTGCTGCTAAATTGAATCTCAATTGAGGAAAGCTTTCATAGTCTCCTTAAGCTGCCATTCCAGAACTCTCCAGAAGAAAGGAAGAAATAAAAGTATTTTGGTTAACAAAGTCCTGAATATTTCTGCAGCATGTGACCCAAGTGTTTGTGGGGCGGTTTACCTATTCGTTCTGCCATTTACTCACTCACATTCATGAATTGCTACTATGTGCCAGCCATTGTGTAAGAAACCCACTACGATGATGATGTGTTAGGGAGTTCCCAGTGGAGATCAGAAGATAAGCAATTATCACACAATTGGACAGCTGATGATATAGATTTATGTGAGATGAGGGGTCTCTAAAAATCTGAAAGGTCAGGTGGGTCAAGACAAATTACTCTGAATAAGTGAGTTCCAGTTTCCCCGAGTAGGGCAGGAAAGGATATTCCTGGTAGCAAGGAAAGAAAAACCAAATTTCAAGTAGGAGACAAGATTATAGTGCATGCAAAACTTGTGATTGGAATATAGAAGATGAATGAGTAGCAGAAAATATAGCTATAGAGAGAGGCAGAGATAAGTTCAGGAAGGCACTTGTAGGCAATACTAATGAGCTTGAACTTTATCATGAAAGCATTGAAGAGACACTGAAGGAATAGGTGCTGAATGGATGAGTGAATGAATATGCAAATAAGATGAGAGTACTTTTAATGCTTTCCCAAATTGTAATTGAAATCTTTTGCAGTGTTGATGGTCTTACATGTCTATGACATATGTGTATGTGTAC
The DNA here is from genome assembly GCA_006410675.1 of Oreotragus oreotragus. Lineage (NCBI taxonomy): Eukaryota > Metazoa > Chordata > Mammalia > Artiodactyla > Bovidae > Oreotragus > Oreotragus oreotragus. The sequence goes on along the minus strand of SJYX01014718.1, from coordinate 101,799 downwards.
ATATCTGTCCATGTATATATAACACATCATAGATATATGTCTTTAGCAGTATTGATGGTCTTATGTTTACGATATATGTGTATATGTACATATCTATTCATGTATGTATAATACATGCATGGATATTTGTATCACAAAATGGATACATCTGTAGATACAGGTTTCCTTCACTCTCCAAAAGGAGAGTGTTCCTATGAAACCTTTCCTAAGCCTAAGGATTGTAAAGCTAAGAGGTAATTATCTTAGAGCCCATTCTGTGGACATACACACAAAATCAATCAAGATAAAGTGCAGCTGCTCACAGACACTGTTCAAAAGTTTTAGTAGCTTTATGCTGAGACACTGAGTGTAGTTCCTGGGAAGGAAGCCTGGTGATGCCAAGGTATGTCAGCCGTCCCTATCAAGATTCTTTGTGAAACAAACAGAACTGTATTCCTGATTTAAGACTTTTTTTTGGTAAAAGCTAAAGTCCAATTCTGATTTCTTTCACTTAGCAAAAACAGGTACTAAAGTACGTCTTTTATAAAAGCCAAATGGTGTAAAGTGGACTTTCAAAAATCTGAAATACCTCTTTATCATACATGTAGATATGGCATCATAGATACAGGTATATTTATTCCTCATTCTACATAAAAGGAAACCAAGACACGGTTGAACTTCCCTGGTGGCTCGGATGGTAAAGAATCTGCCTGCAAAGACCTGGGTTCAGTCCCTGGGTTGGGAAGATCCCCTGGAGGAGAGCATGGCAACCCACTCCAGTGTTCTTGCCTGGACAGACGAGCCTGGTGGGCTACAGCCCATGGGGTCACACAGAGCTGGAGCACGCAGCACCAGACACAGTTACGTAGTTGCCAAGTGGAGAAGCTGGGATTTGAATGCAAGCAGCTCAGCTTTATTATTTTTATTTTTAACACTTAAGAGAGACATTTATTGTGCAATTTTTTTCTCCAACAGAACATGGCAATCTAGAGGTATATGAGGCAATAAATAAATAAATATTCCAATTAGAATATTACCTGAAATAATTGGCCCTAGTTACAAATATTTCTTATAATTTGTTATGCCCAAGTCACGAAATCTCCCAATGACCACCAGGGAGCCGATATCCAGTGCAAAAGCAAAAGAGTTTTTATTACGAAGCTCGAGCTGGGGCTCCCGACGCAGCGGCTATAGGGAGGAGCCCCCGGTTTTGGATTACATTGCTTATATAAGGAGTATACATGGAAAAAAAGGATTTCTGGGTAGGGGAACATCTGATTGGTCACTTGCTTTTGAAGGGTTGTGTGTTGGTTCTTGATTGGTCCCTATTGTCTAGGTAGACCACAAGTTCATGCCAGCAAATTTGGAAAACTCAGCAGTGGCCACAGGACTGGAAAAGGTCAGTTTTCATTCCAATCCCAAAGAAAGGCAATGCCAAAGAATGCTCAAACTACCGCACAATTGCACTCATCTCACACGCTAGTAAAGTCATGCTCAAAATTCTCCAAGCCAGGCTTCAGCAATATGTGAACCGTGAACTCCCTGATGTTCAAGCTGGTTTTAGAACAGGCAGAGGAACCAGAGATCAAATTGCCAACATCCGCTGGATCATGGAAAAAGCAAGAGAGTTCCAGAAAAACATCTATTTCTGCTTTATTGACTATGCCAAAGCCTTTGACCTGTCTCTTATACACATCTAGATGTGTATAAGAGACAGGATGGGAATACCAGACCACCTAACCTGCCTCTTGAGAAATCTGTATGCAGGTCAGGAAGCAACAGTTAGAACTGGACATGGAACAACAGACTGGTTCCAAATAGGAAAAGGAGTACGTCAAGGCTGTATATTGTCTCCCTGCTTATTTAACTTATATGCAGAGTACATCATGAGAAACGCTGGACTGGAAGAAACACAAGCTGGAATCAAGATTGCCGGGAGAAATATCAATAACCTCAGATATGCTGATGACACCACCCTTATGGCAGAAAGTGAGGAGGAGCTAAAAAGCCTCTTGATGAAAGTGAAGGAGGAGAGCGAAAAAGTTGGCTTAAAGCTCAACATTCAGAAAACGAAGATCATGGCATCCGGTCCCATCACTTCATGGGAAATAGATGGGGAAACAGTGGAAACAGTGTCAGACTTTATTTTTTTGGGCTCCAAAATCACTGCAGATGGTGACTGCAGCCATGAAATTAAAAGACGCTTACTCCTTGGAAGAAAAGTTATGACCAACCTGGATAGTATATTCAAAAGCAGAGACATTACTTTGCCGACTAAGGTCCGCCTAGTCAAGGCTATGGTTTTTCCTGTGGTCATGTATGGATGTGAAAGTTGGACTGTGAAGAAAGCTGAGCGCCGAAGAATCGATGCTTTTGAACTGTGGTGTTGGAGAAGACTCTTGAGAGTCCCTTGGACTGCAAGGAGATCCAACCAGTCCATTCTGAAGGAGATCAACCCTGGGATTTCTTTGGAAGGAATGATGCTAAAGCTGAAACTCCAGTACTTTGGCCACCTCATGCGAAGAGTTGACTCATTGGAAAAGACTCTGATGCTGGGAGGGATTGGGGGTGGGAGGAGAAAGGGACGACCGAGGATGAGATGGCTGGATGGCATCACGGACTCGATGGACGTGAGTCTGAGTGAACTCCGGGAGATGGTGATGGATAGGGAGGCCTGGCGTGCTGCGATTCATGGGGTCGCAAAGAGTCAGACACGACTGAGCGACTGAACTGAACTGATGGGCTGGAGATTTACTGGGGAAATGCATTAGCTAGGAATGGATTTCTTTTCTATAGCCAGAAAAATAAACAAAAGGTTCAAACTACCCATTAAAGGGTAGTGTGGAATTTATCATGCTGACTTATTTACTGTCCATTTATATTATTGAAATTATGATTTGCTAGGCTTGCTTTTGTGTATTAATAAATTCCGGCAAAAATGATAACTTTTTTGATAAATTATATTCTCTATTATTATTGCCTAACTTTATAATTGATTTGTTTTTCAATATTGGTACAGTTTCTACAGACAGGAAGGAAAAATTCCTAACTGGAAGCTAAATGAATTCATTTGTATCCACATTACACTGGATATCTTCATCAGTATAGAATTGGAGATCACACAAACTGATGGTTTTGATCCTAGAACTAAGAGGAAGAATATTTAAGTGACCTAACTCCAAAGGAAGTTAAAACATCTGGAGAATAATTTCTTAAAACAATTTTAAGTTAGAAGATAGGCAATGTACAAAGACACAAAATGTTTATGATTGTCCCATCTCATAGACAAATTAAGACATTTTCAATGGATCTAAACACAGATGAGTAAGAATAAGAAAGTGATTCAACAGGAAGAAACACCAATGTGAATTGATAACTACTTAATCATGAATAATGCATACATCACAGGTAATGAATAATGAACTGATGACTCTGGACACGAACAGAAACAGAGAAATTTGTTTATCCCAAGGAATGAGGTGGCAATCACCCTTTTACAATTCTAGGCGGTACCACTTGCTCTTACATCCTGCTGAGGGGGACGAAGTCCCACAGAGTTGACTTCTGTTTTCAGTGAGGTAAGAATCCTGATGATAAAGCCATGCAAATTCTGTTACTGTGGTTTCTTTTGAGCTCCACATTGTAACTCTGTGTATGAAAGACAAATGGCTTCACAATCTGCATCTTTAAGGATGGTGTTTCAAATCATCAGCATATTTAAATGGAAAAGGACACAGTGTTATCATCTTAACTTCTCTGCAATCACTGAGTGATTTACTCTCCAGTTGAACTCATGACCTGTTGGAACAGACAGCTGTCTGACTCTGGCTTATTGCTGCTGCTGCTGCTAAGTCGCTTCAGTCGTGTCTGACTCTGTGCGACCCCATAGATGGCAGCCCACCAGGCTCCTCCTTCCCTGGGATTCTCGAGGCAAGAACACTGGAGTGGGTTGCCATTTCCTTCTCCAATTATGACTCTTTAGACATGGTCTTTTCTTTTTTACTTTATTTCCTTTTTATTTATTTTAGGGGAGTAGGTATCTCTTTTGGGGGGCTTCCCAGGTGGTGCTAGTGTTAAAGAACCCTCCTAACAATGCAGGAGATGCAGATTCAATCCCTGGGTCTGGAAGATCCCCTGGAGAAGGAAGTGCAATCCACTCCAGTATTCTTGCCTGGAGAATCCCATGGACGGAGGAGCCAGGTGGGCTACAGTATATAGCGTGGCAAAGGGTCTGATATAACTGAAGCAACTTAGCAAGCATACCTACATCTCTTTATTGCCAGTGCCTCTCTGCCTTGACCCTCCCCTCTGCTCTAACCTCTCCCATCAAACCTTTCAGCTTCTCTGGAGGTAGAGACGACAGGTGGTAGTGAGGGAGAAGGTCTGTTCCTGCTCAGGATGGGATGGATTTTGGAGCCCATTTTTCTCTGTCTGAATATTTTGGAACTGCTTTCCATAGTTCAGAAGGAATCTCGCTTCCTGGCCCCCGCTCCTTGACGCGCCCCCACCATCCGTCTGTGAGCGCTGCTTTGTTTCTGTGCTCGTAACTGAAGCCAGTTGAGTGTCAGCACTTGGCCCATATGTTCATTAGCAGTGAATCTGTAATTAATTTCTTATGGTTTGCAGTTAATGAGACTGTTCTGTGTGTATGTGTGTGTGTGTGTGTGTGTGTGTGTGTGCACGAGCACTGTGTTTATAGGTTTTTAAATGATTGTTTAATTATTTTTCTTAGTTTTGTCTGCATTCATAATGAAGGGATCTTGTCTTGTTTGGCTATTTACCAATACAATTTTTTGCATAGATCTACTATGTACGTATTACTGTGAAGAAAGAATCTCACTTTTGAGCTGCCTTGTTGATTTCTGAGGCAAGAATTTTTTACTGGCACAACGTAAAACTTATTATGCTATTTCTCAGGGTGGCTGAGACCTAGTGTCACATATTCCACTCCAGCAAACTGCAGCAAGAAAAGACTATGAAAAGTTTACAGATTAGCCAGACAGTAGTCAACATGGTTTTAAAAGTTTGTAAAAATAACATTATTTATTTATTGTTGACCATGCTGGTTCTTCACTGCTGCGTGGCCCTTTCTCTGGTTGTGGCGAGCAGGGCCTTCTCTCGAGCTGTGCGGTACGGGCTTCTCTTTGCAGTGGCTTCTACCCAGAGCACAGACTCTCGGGTACTTGAGCTTTCGTAGTTGCAGCGCGTGGGCTCAGAAGTTGCAGTTCCTGGGCTCCAGAGCACAAGCTCAGTGGTTGTGGCACACGGTCTTAGCTGCTCCACAGCATGTGGGATCTTCCTGGACTGGGGATTGAACCCTTCTCTCCTGCATTGGCAGGTGGATTCTTCACCACTGAGCCCCCTGGGAAGCCCTGGAAAGTTTTCTTAGTTGAACAGTAGCTGATATGTCATCCAATGAAAAATTTTAAAAGTTAAAAAATAGTGCACCCCCATAAGCCCATTGTACACATATGTACATATATATTCTATATGAAATATATCAGTATTTTCTTTCTTTTTAGCTAATGAAGCTGTCGCCTCAGAATCACACCCCTGCCTCTCCCTCAAACAGAAACCAGTTGCTTTTGTGCAACTTTCAGGAGGAAGCTGCAGAAAGGAAAATGAGAACTGATTAAAACCTAAGAGACCCAAGATGGCAGAGGATTTGACTGTCAATAGATCTCTTGCCACCCCATGGACTGTAGCCTTCCAAGCTCCTCTGTCCATGGGATTTCCAAGGCAAGAATACTGGAGTGGTTTGCCATTTCCTTCTCCAGGGGATCCTCCCAACCCAGGGATTGAACCCAAGACTCCTGCACTGAAGGCAGATTCTTCACTGCTGAGCCACCAGGGATTTCCTAATAGATCTTTAGCCTCATTATATGCTCACTGTAATACATTAGCATGCTAATGGACACACCCATCAACCCCATGACAGTTGCTGATTGCCATGACAACAGCTGGAAAAGCCCATGCAAGGATTGAAAAGGAAAGTTGCATTGGGTTCTGGGTTCAAGCTACAGGCCTTTACTCAGACAAGTCATGAATATTCCTCCCACTCTTTTCAATTCCCTCCCGGTTACCTTGAAAGTGTTAGTTGCTCAGTCTCATCCAACTCTTGGTGACCCCATGACTGTAGCCCACGAAGCTCCTCTGTCCATAAAATTCTCCAGGCAAGAATACTGGAATAGGTTGTCATTTCCTTCTCCGGGGGATCTTCCTGACCCAGGCCTCAAACCTGGGTCTCCTGATCTATAGTCAAACTACTCTCTGAGCCACTGGGGAAGCCCCTTTTACCTTGACCCTCCTATATATTTGATATCTCTCTCTGCCTAAATTTGTTTGAGAAATTGTTTTGTAAACTAATTTCCCATTTCATTCTTTGGCTGTTGAATAAACGTGGTGCTGTTCCAGTCTCAGTATCTCTTGACAGCTTGAATCTGATTGGAAAAATAAGGGATCCAAGCTAGGACCCCAGTGCAGGTCTGGTTGACCAATTCAGTAACATAATTGTCATGCATTATATATTAATATGTAACAAGAAACTAAAACCAAAAATTGTTCTCAATACAAACAAAAGCACACATCATGTTATAACTGTCTCTTATACACATCTAGATGTGTATAAGAGACAGATTAGTTTTAGTTCTGCTCAGTGTAGTCACACAAATTAAAATTATCTTTACCATTTTAAATCTATGAAGATCTTGCTTCCTGGAATCTCTTCCATATTTTAGTTCTCCTAAATATTGCTCATATGGCCTGATTTTCAGATCTATTCTCAATTAAATTTCATCTTTTTTGCTGCTAAGTCGCTTCAGTCGTGTCTGACTCTGTGCGACCCCATAGATGGCAGCCCACCAGGCTCCTCCTTCCCTGGGATTCTCGAGGCAAGAACACTGGAGTGGGTTGCCATTTCCTTCTCCAATTATGACTCTTTAGACATGGTCTTTTCTTTTTTACTTTATTTCCTTTTTATTTATTTTAGGGGAGTAGGTATCTCTTTTGGGGGGCTTCCCAGGTGGTGCTAGTGTTAAAGAACCCTCCTAACAATGCAGGAGATGCAGATTCAATCCCTGGGTCTGGAAGATCCCCTGGAGAAGGAAGTGCAATCCACTCCAGTATTCTTGCCTGGAGAATCCCATGGACGGAGGAGCCAGGTGGGCTACAGTATATAGCGTGGCAAAGGGTCTGATATAACTGAAGCAACTTAGCAAGCATACCTACATCTCTTTATTGCCAGTGCCTCTCTGCCTTGACCCTCCCCTCTGCTCTAACCTCTCCCATCAAACCTTTCAGCTTCTCTGGAGGTAGAGACGACAGGTGGTAGTGAGGGAGAAGGTCTGTTCCTGCTCAGGATGGGATGGATTTTGGAGCCCATTTTTCTCTGTCTGAATATTTTGGAACTGCTTTCCATAGTTCAGAAGGAATCTCGCTTCCTGGCCCCCGCTCCTTGACGCGCCCCCACCATCCGTCTGTGAGCGCTGCTTTGTTTCTGTGCTCGTAACTGAAGCCAGTTGAGTGTCAGCACTTGGCCCATATGTTCATTAGCAGTGAATCTGTAATTAATTTCTTATGGTTTGCAGTTAATGAGACTGTTCTGTGTGTATGTGTGTGTGTGTGTGTGTGTGTGTGTGTGCACGAGCACTGTGTTTATAGGTTTTTAAATGATTGTTTAATTATTTTTCTTAGTTTTGTCTGCATTCATAATGAAGGGATCTTGTCTTGTTTGGCTATTTACCAATACAATTTTTTGCATAGATCTACTATGTACGTATTACTGTGAAGAAAGAATCTCACTTTTGAGCTGCCTTGTTGATTTCTGAGGCAAGAATTTTTTACTGGCACAACGTAAAACTTATTATGCTATTTCTCAGGGTGGCTGAGACCTAGTGTCACATATTCCACTCCAGCAAACTGCAGCAAGAAAAGACTATGAAAAGTTTACAGATTAGCCAGACAGTAGTCAACATGGTTTTAAAAGTTTGTAAAAATAACATTATTTATTTATTGTTGACCATGCTGGTTCTTCACTGCTGCGTGGCCCTTTCTCTGGTTGTGGCGAGCAGGGCCTTCTCTCGAGCTGTGCGGTACGGGCTTCTCTTTGCAGTGGCTTCTACCCAGAGCACAGACTCTCGGGTACTTGAGCTTTCGTAGTTGCAGCGCGTGGGCTCAGAAGTTGCAGTTCCTGGGCTCCAGAGCACAAGCTCAGTGGTTGTGGCACACGGTCTTAGCTGCTCCACAGCATGTGGGATCTTCCTGGACTGGGGATTGAACCCTTCTCTCCTGCATTGGCAGGTGGATTCTTCACCACTGAGCCCCCTGGGAAGCCCTGGAAAGTTTTCTTAGTTGAACAGTAGCTGATATGTCATCCAATGAAAAATTTTAAAAGTTAAAAAATAGTGCACCCCCATAAGCCCATTGTACACATATGTACATATATATTCTATATGAAATATATCAGTATTTTCTTTCTTTTTAGCTAATGAAGCTGTCGCCTCAGAATCACACCCCTGCCTCTCCCTCAAACAGAAACCAGTTGCTTTTGTGCAACTTTCAGGAGGAAGCTGCAGAAAGGAAAATGAGAACTGATTAAAACCTAAGAGACCCAAGATGGCAGAGGATTTGACTGTCAATAGATCTCTTGCCACCCCATGGACTGTAGCCTTCCAAGCTCCTCTGTCCATGGGATTTCCAAGGCAAGAATACTGGAGTGGTTTGCCATTTCCTTCTCCAGGGGATCCTCCCAACCCAGGGATTGAACCCAAGACTCCTGCACTGAAGGCAGATTCTTCACTGCTGAGCCACCAGGGATTTCCTAATAGATCTTTAGCCTCATTATATGCTCACTGTAATACATTAGCATGCTAATGGACACACCCATCAACCCCATGACAGTTGCTGATTGCCATGACAACAGCTGGAAAAGCCCATGCAAGGATTGAAAAGGAAAGTTGCATTGGGTTCTGGGTTCAAGCTACAGGCCTTTACTCAGACAAGTCATGAATATTCCTCCCACTCTTTTCAATTCCCTCCCGGTTACCTTGAAAGTGTTAGTTGCTCAGTCTCATCCAACTCTTGGTGACCCCATGACTGTAGCCCACGAAGCTCCTCTGTCCATAAAATTCTCCAGGCAAGAATACTGGAATAGGTTGTCATTTCCTTCTCCGGGGGATCTTCCTGACCCAGGCCTCAAACCTGGGTCTCCTGATCTATAGTCAAACTACTCTCTGAGCCACTGGGGAAGCCCCTTTTACCTTGACCCTCCTATATATTTGATATCTCTCTCTGCCTAAATTTGTTTGAGAAATTGTTTTGTAAACTAATTTCCCATTTCATTCTTTGGCTGTTGAATAAACGTGGTGCTGTTCCAGTCTCAGTATCTCTTGACAGCTTGAATCTGATTGGAAAAATAAGGGATCCAAGCTAGGACCCCAGTGCAGGTCTGGTTGACCAATTCAGTAACATAATTGTCATGCATTATATATTAATATGTAACAAGAAACTAAAACCAAAAATTGTTCTCAATACAAACAAAAGCACACATCATGTTATAATTAAAAAAAAAAAAAAAAAAAAAAAAAAAAAAAAAAAAAAAAAAAAA
>SJYX01014718.1:0-92110 GCA_006410675.1 Oreotragus oreotragus | reverse complement strand
AAAAAAAAAAAAAAAAAAAAAAAAAAAAAAAAAAAAAAAAAAATATCAATATTTGCTGTTCCTACAAATATTTTCAGCCATGGAGGTACTTATGGAAATATGAATTTACTCATTTCACAAATATTTGTTGAAAGCATACTATTGCCAAAGCAATATGAGAGATTGAAACACAAACATGGCATAGGAGGGCTGATAATTGGTGGCGACCTTCTAGGGGAGGGGATGTTATCAGAGAAACAGCATATCCTCATGCTTTCATAGAACTTATAATTTTTTAGAACATTTATCTTTAATATCTATATAGTGAAAAAAGGTTAATATATGTTCAATTTGCATATCATAAAAGAACGGACTATAGACTCTATAATTATAAGTATTAGGGAAATTAGTAAATGGCCGTGAAATTTTTAAATTGAACATTTGTATCTTAAAGACTCAGAATAAGCAGAGGATCAATTTTAAGCTTCTCTTGTTTTAGAAGCATGGGGTTAGGAGTTAGAAATTCATGAGTTTGAATTCAGCTCACTGTTTATTAGCGACATTACCAGAAAGAGGGCCTACTCTTTCTATTGCTCAGTTTTACCAACTTTTAATAGTTTCAGCTTCATACATTTGTAGTGAGGTTTAAAAAGGATTTGAAAGAATTAATCACAATGACTGGCTGAAAATTAATAAATACTCTGCATATCCCCAGTATTCATATGGCTTAAAAGCAAAGGTCTCATAAGTCAAATAATTATAACTTTCCCTTTTGGTCCTGAAATAAGAAATTTTCCACTCTCACAGAGAAAGAGGAGAGTTGTAAATAAAATATGGTGACGTCAACTTTACTAAGGAAAGTTAGAGCAATGATTTCCCTCGGTAGTACTTACTAGACCAGTTCTCCCACTTAAAAAGGGCAAAGATTCAGTTCCTCACAGCTTACTCCACCCATGTCAGGCACCTCGTTCTGTGGGTTCTGAGTTGTATGAAATGTATACCATTCTGAGTCTTGTAACTGGAGAAGGTTTTTGACCTAGACGATTCCAACTTGGATAGTAAGTCAAGTCTTATCCAGAGTGGACAGCGAACTACCATCACTTTTTGAAGAGCCTAGATCAATTAAGTCTGTGGGTCTGTGGGAGTTAGAACTATGTCAGATTAAAGAAGTTCCTGGTCACTAGTGGATGCCAAGACCCTGGAGTTCTTGCTTCATTACTCCTAAAGAAGAGGAGAAAAAATATACCACATTCTTACGCTTCTAGAAAGCAGTAAGTCAGAGTTACCATGGCTCAAGAAGTTTGGTAGAAACATTTGTTTTATCTTCTGAGACACACAAGAAGATAAAATTACCTAACGTCCCTTGTTGGACCTTTGGTGTCATCTAACTTAGTTCACATCCACAGGATGTTTGCAGATGCAATATAAGCCTTGTCTAGGTCTAGCCCTTCAATACGTATTACACGATCCTGCAGTCTTCTCTCTTTCCTTGTCATGGCATGCTTGGGGAGTCCATGTTCTAAGTCACCCAGCTACAGGATGAAGGATAGATTTCTGACTTCAGTGACTTTCTCTGAGGGAGAAATAAATCTTTATTGTATTACACTTCTGAAATACAGTTTATATCTATTTAGTTATAAACAGATATAGTTTATATCAGCTATTTCAATGAATCTCAGACTATCCTGAATATAAGCAGTCTTAACTCTCTAAGAGTTGTAGAGAATGGTCACAAATAATATCTGTGGAATAATATTTTTGAAAGCATAGATAAGATCAGACCTTTCTTATATGTATAATTTTCCAGTGGCTTCCTCTTAGAATAATATATGAACTCCTGGCAGAGCCTAGAAGACCTTGCAACACTCGACCCCTGTCCCCCTGTCCCTCTGTCTGCCTCATGGCCTGCATTTCCCCTTTGTTTAAAACATTCCCATCAACTCAATTACTTGAAATCCCTTGACTATGCCTCAGAACCCCTTGACTACGTCATAACTCAGGGTCTTTGCTTTGGCTATGACTTCACCCACAAATATCTTTGCCTGAAAATTCACATAACTTGCTGTTTCTAATCCTTAACATCTCTGCTTAAATGTCATGTCCCCAGTGATACGGCCCCTAGTGAATTTCTCTCCTTTCATCCTATCTTTATTTTCTTCTGAATATGAAGATACAGTATCAAAGTGCCTATTTATTGTCACATCTCTCACCCTCACACTAGACCCTAAGCCCTGTGGGGCTAGGTAACTCTTTTGTTGTATCCTTGTGTCTAGAACAGTTCTTGAACACATAGTTCATATTCACTGATAAATATTTGGTTAATGAATGAAAAGAAAAGATTTTAAACAAATCTTTAGTCCTAGTGGCACTATGACATAAGGTCTATGATTCCATGTGTGCATGCTCGGTTGCTAAGTCATACCCAACTCTTTGCTACCCCAACGACTATAGCCTGCTAGGCTCCTCTGTCCATGGGGTTTCCCAGGCAAGAGTATTGGAGTGAGTTCCGATTTCCTTATTCAGGGGATTTTCCTGACTCAGGGATCGAACCCACATCTCCTGTGTTGGCAGGCAGATTCTTTACTACTGAGCTACCAGGGAAACCGCCTATGATTCCATAGGTCTGTTTAATACAAAGGCCAGTATTACAGTGAGATCATTTCTATTTCAACTGATATTCTAATTATAATTGCATACCACATTTACAGAGTATTAGAATATATAACATTTCATTAGAGTGAAAAATTAAATTCTCTAGCATCAAAAATATACAAATTCATATAATAGATTAACATTTATATCAAAAGGTGAATCGGCCGCTGTTAAACATCCATTGTTGTGATATTTATGAGCTTCTGTCTTAGGAATGGTGTCTAAAGGAAGGGAAAGGTATGGATGGTAAATAAATAGGGTGTAGCTGATGGAAGGAGAAGGCAATGGCACCCCACTCCAGTACTCTGGCCTGGAAAATCCCATGGATGGAGGAGCCTGGTAGGCTGCAGCCCATGGGGTCGCTAAGAGTCGGACACGACTGAGCGACTTAACTTTCACTTTTCACTTTCATGCATTGGAGAAAGAAATGGCAACCCACTCCAGTGTTCTTGCCTGGAGAATCCCAGGGGCAGGGGAGCCTGGTGGGCTACCGTCTATGGGGTCACACAGAGTCGGACACGACTGAAGTGACTTAGCAGCAGCAGCAGCAGCAGCTGACAGAGAATGGCTGATTTCAAGTACAAATGAATTATTCAGCAGTTAGAGACTTTTGCAGCCATTGAAGGGAAAGAGATTATATGACATCAAGTCAGCTTTAGCCATTTAGTATCTACTTAGCTCTAGGATTCACTAAGGATACTGTTCAAGAACAAGTGGACTATGTAGGAAGCTTTAGATTAGGATATTCCCTAAGGCATGGCATGGAGAATGGCTAGTTATCTTCACTGGTCACAAATAATTTTGGTTTCAATATGATGCCAAAGAAACCCATGCCTCCATGCCTTTGCTGAAAAGGAGGAAAACTACTTGCAAGTTTGTCTTGAAGGAAGTAGCAATGTGATTGACAGAAAGAAGTCAGTGGGAATGGATAATAATATATAACTTATTCCCAGTCATTTCAGCTCAGTTGCTGTCATGTCTGACTCTTTGCAACCCCATGGACTGCAGCACACTAGGCCTCCCTGTCCATCACGAACTCCCGGAGTTGACTCAAACCCATCTCCATTGAGTCGGTGATGCCATCCAACAATCTCATCCTCTGTTGTTGCCTTCTCCTCTCACCTTCAATCTTTTCCGGCATTAGGGTCTTTTCAAATGAGTTAGTTCTCATTAGGTGGCCAAATATTGGAGTTTCAGCTTCAACATCAGTCCTTCCAATGAATGCTCAGGACTGATCTCCTTTGGGATGGACTAGTTGGATCTCCTTGCAGTCCAAAGGACTCTCAAGAGTATTCCCCAACACCACAATTCAAAAGCATCAATTCTTCAGTGCTCAGCTTTCTTTATAGTCCAACTCTCACATCCATACATGACCACTGGAAAAACCATAGCCTTGACTAGATGGACCTTTGTTGGCAAAGTAATGTCTCTGCTTTTTAATGTGCTGTCTAGGTTGGTCATAGGTTTTCTTGCAAGGAGCAAGTGTCTTTTAATTTCATAGTTGCAATCACCATCTTCAGTGATTTTGGAGCCCAAAAAGCCCCCCAAAATAAAGTCAGCCACTGTTTCCATTGTTTCTCCATCTATTTGCCGTGAAGTAATTGGACCGGATGCCATGATCTTAGTTTTCTGAATGTTGAGCTTTAGACCAACTTTTTCACTCTCCTCTTTCACTTTCATCAAGAGGCTCTTTAGTTCTTCTTTGCTTTCTGTCATAACGGTGGTGTCATCTGCATATCTGAGGTTATTGATATTTCTTTTGGCAATTTTGATTCCAGCTTGTGCTTCATCCTTCCCAGTGTTTCTCATGATGTACTTATATACAGTATAAGTTAAATAAGCAGGGTGACAATATACAGCCTTGATGTACTCTTTTTCCTGTTTGGAACCAGTCTGTTGTTCTATGTCCAGTTCTGACTGTTGCTTCCTGACTTGCATACAGATTTCTCAAAAAGCAGGTCAGGTGGCCGGGTATTCCCATCTCTTTCTACCAGGAAAAATATCAATAACCTCAGATATGCAATGACACCACCCTTATGGAAGAAAGCAAAAAGGAACTAAAGAGCCTCTTGATGAAGGTGAAAGAGGAGAATGAAAATGCTGACTTAAAACACAATGTTCAAAAAAATAAGAATGTGGCATCTGGTCCCAAATTTTCATGGCCAATAGATTGGGGAAAAAATTAAAACAGTGACAGATTTTATTTTCTTGGGTTCTAAAATCACTGTGGGTAGTGATTGCAGCCATGAAATTAAAAGACACTTGATCCTTTGAAGAAAAGCTATAACAAACCTAGGCAGCATGTTAAAGAGCAGAGACATCACTTTGTTGATAAAGTTCTCTATAGTTGAAGGTATGGTTTTTCCAGTAGTTATGTATGGATGTGAGAGTTGGACCATAAAGAAGGCTGATCACCAAAGAATTGATGCTTTCAAACTGTGGCACTGAAGAAGACTCTTGAGAGTCCCTTGGACATCAAGGAGATCAAACCAGTCAGTCCTAAAGGAAATCAACCCAGAATATTCATTGGAAGGACTAAGGGTGAAGTTGAAACTCCGATTGTTTTGCCCCCTGATACAAAGATCTGAATCATTGGAAAGGCCCTAATGCTGGGAAATATTGAGGGCAGGAGGAGAAGGGGGCAACAGAGGATGAGATGGTTGGATGGTATCACCTTCTCAATGGCCATGAGTTTGAGCAAATTCCAGAAGATAGTGAAGGACAGAGGGGCCTGGCGTCTTGCAGTCCATGGGAAAGCAAAGTGTCAGGCATGACTGAGTGACTGGACAACAGCAATCTATAAGGATACATAGACTTCATCACATTGAAGTTAGCCCTACAATGCAAGGAACACTAGCAGCATTCCTGACCTAGATTCATGTTTCCCTGGAATGTAAGTCTTCAGACTAATATTACCCTCTCTGATCAGGAATGGGATCCCATTCAGTCCTTCAAGATTCTTCCTGATTTTTTAATTTAAATCCATTGCTAGGCCCTTTCACCCACATTGGAAGACCTGGTTGTGGACCTGTCTATCCATGAGATATAAGCAACTGAAAGCAATGGCATGTTACTACCTCCTGCATAATGAGTGACTGAAAGGCCATTTTCACACTATACCTAGCAGCCCAAGGTTTCAGGCTTTCTGGGCATCTAACCCTAAAGTTTTAGAATGACACTGTACCCTGAAAATGAATTAACTTATTCTGATTATTTTTTAAAAATTCAATCATAATTTAAAAACTCACCCCTCTGTCAATATTATTATGAGTTTCCAGCAGTAGACAGTCACTGATTATTACCTGAAATTTAAATATAATTGTCTTCTAGCAATGGCTGCAATTTGTATTTCTTTACAACTAGAATCATTGTGATTAAATTCAATTTGATTCATTGTGGTAATTACATGATAATGATAGCATCATCTTATATAATGCATACAAGCAATCTTTGCAGAGTTTTTATTAATTATAATTAATGGTCAAAAGTAAGTTTTGTGACATTGTTGTTGCTTAGTCACCAAGTCATGTCTGACTCTTTTGTAACTCCGTGGACTGGCTCCTATGTCCATAGGATTTTCCAAGCAAGAATACTGGAGTGGATTTCCATTTCCTTCTCCGAGAGCTATTCCTGACCCAGGGATCAAACCTACATTTACTGCATTGTAATTGGATTCTTTGCCACTGAGCTACCTGGTAAGCCCAAGTTTTGTGGCATAGATCTGTAATTTTGATCCTCAAGATGTTGATAGTGGGTCCTGTGATTCAAGAGAATTGTAACTGGTAACAGTCTGTTGTATTCAAATTTTCAAGAAAAAAAAAAGTGACCACCAATTTCTAGGCTTAGATCAATCACTTGGTAAAGTATAATCTTTTAAAACTAAGTTAACACTTCAAACTTGTCACTAATAAAATTTCTAAAATGTTTCCTAGCTATTCAAACAATTTGAAAATGTTAAATTATATATTAACTTTTGGCAAAGCTCACTGATAAAAGCACTCATATGGTACATGAGTTTTGATTCTCAGAAAGCATTTTAATTTCTATGACCTGATAGCCAATTCAAACAAGTATCATTAATGTAAAATTAATTTTTATTTGAAATAAGAAATCAATATATATTGAAACTATTTAAAATATATGCTTAGGTTTTAAATTATAAAGTTTATGTATAGCAAGTCAGATACAATAAAATAAAAAATCAGTACTTTTTTATAAAAGGGAAATGAGAGTGGAGAGACTAAAAGTATATACAAAATTGGCAAATTAAAATGGAGAGATAAGGCTGATTAGCTAAAAGAGGGAATGCATTATAAGACTGATAAAAATGTATTCAACAAGCAGTATAAAGTCTTAGAGTGAATAAGAGCGATGAACAGATACTTTCTCTAAAATCTAAGACATTTCTTAATATAATAGACTACAGAAAAGCAGACTCATAAGGTCAGCAATTATGGTGTGAGGCAATGAGATATTTGAATGAAGGGGAGAGAGAGCTTGAATAACTAAGACGGAAAGTAATTGAGAGTGGTAACTGGTCAGGGCTAACTAATGGACTGCTGCTACAGGGATAAATATTAGAATCGAGTTTTGCTCACTTTATACATCAGTGACCTGAAAGAGGGCATATGCATTAAGAGTATAAAATCTGCTGACATAGGGATAGTTGGGGTGTTGAAGGGGCAGTCACAAAAGGTTGCTTAGACTGACTTGGACAGGCTAAAAGCATGGAGTGATAAGTGGCTTACTCAATTCAATTCTGAAGGAAAAATTCCAGGAACTTAAAGCCATTAAAAAAAAAAAAAAGGAATATATACTCCCCAAAAATCTCCTGAGGATTAAGCTCTGAAAGAATACATTGAGGGAAATCTTTCAAGCTATGTGCAGAAGTAAAAAAAAGTAGGGAGGGAATAGAAAAGCAGGCATTCGGTGTATGGAAATTATATGAGTATCACAGAAAATTCTACTTCTGCCATAATATTCATCTGTCCTAATTTTTCATCCCTGCCACTTTTTTTCTCCTTTGACCATCTAACCTGCACTCAATGCTTAATGATGAGACTGTCCCTATGTTTTTCCTTAGATAGTCTGTGAATATATCTGTGTGTTTGTGTGAGTGTGCATGGAACAACGACAACAAAAAAACTCCACCAAGGTGGCCTGAGGGTATTTCAGTCATCATTTTCCACAGTTTTTATGGGCATCTTTGTTAATAAGAAACAGCAGGGGAAAAAAAAAAAGTAGAAGAGAATGCCTGAGTAACAGGGCAAAAGTTTTTAGTGAGCCCTCAGTCCACTGAAAGTCTCTGAAGTCCAGAGGGCCCTGTGTTCAGGGGAAGGAATGGATCAGACCAGATCTTCTTAAACCCTAATGCATAGACTGTGAGCTGAGAGTGGCCTGTGTTTCTCACATTTGAGCAGCAGCATAGAAATAGAACACTAAATAATACATATCACTAGCTACTGATGAATTCTTTAGTTAAGTAAAAAAAAAAAAATCCAAGTCTATTCTGTTCTTTACAAAAATCAGAACCAAGATATAATATGAACTCTGCTTTTCCCTCACCTAGAAATCTGCAGTAGCTTTGCATTGCTTGAAGGATGACATTGATACTCTTAGATAAATAATATATATTGATTTAATATTTATGGATCAAAGCACTGAGGTTGGTACTAATGCAGTTCTCATAATAATTCTGCCAGTTAGTTCATCCTAAAAAATCTAGATCCAGAGATATCGGATGATTTTCCTGAGATTTCAGAGATAGGGCAAGATGGAGCCTGGTTTGATACTGAGGTCCAACTCATGCCAAATTCTTTGTGTTTCCTATCACAGACAGATGTGTTTGTCTTTACACACACACCATGGCGACCCACTCCAGTATTCTTGCCTGGGAAATCCAGTGGACAGAGGAGCCTGGCGGGCTACAGTCCATGGTGTTGCAAGAGTCAGACATGACCTGGCAACTAAACCACAATAAATAGACAGAAGACTGGATAATGGAAGAATAAGCATAGGATATAAGGTGGTGTCTCTCCTTCTCTCTCTCATATACACACATGCACATAAACACAGACACCTTCTTTGTTTATCTTGGTATTCAAGGCCTTCACGCACAGGGCCAGTATCTTGTAAATCCTTCATTGGTTTCATGCACTTCATGTACCAGTTGAACCATGCCACTCTTGGTTCCCCTCCAGTTGTCTTGCATTATTGGTGCCAGTTGTCCCCCAAGGTCTATCCAAACAACTGTGCCCTTTCCCCAAGTCACATCACACCGTCTGTGTCGGTCAGCTATGAGGCAGCCATTCATTTGCCTCTCCCTGCCCGGCAGGTCTGTTAGTGGTTTGATTGCCATAGTGTGCCCTGCCCAGATCACCAGCATGTTGCCTTGTACAGGGCTGCTGGTCAATATTTGTTGAATGAATATACTCCTGTGCTCATATTAAGTGCTAGCTGATATGTAGTTCACTGTAGTACTAAATCATTATACTTGATTAACTCCAGTATAAAGCATTTAAACAGAGTTGCTATCATCAAATCCTAGACTATTTTTGTTTTGTTTTCAGTATTATACACATTTGCAAAATTTGTGAATCGTCTTTGAAAATTTCCCCTTTTCTCTTAGTGACCTTGACAACTTAGTTTGATAACAATATTCCAAAGGGAGCTGAGTCTTGGGTTGAGTGCAGTTTCGGTAATTAGATTGCATGTGTGTGTGCTCAGTTGCTTCAGTCACGTCTGATTCTTTGAGACCTTATGGACTGTAGCCCACCAGGATCCCCCCGTCCTTGGGATTCTCTAGGCAAGAATACTGGAGTGGGTTGCCATGCCCTCCTCCAGGGGATCTTCCCTCCCCAGGGATCAAACCTGCATCTCTTGCATTACAGGCAGATTCTTTACCATTGAGCTACAGGGGAAGCCCTCTGTGATTTGATTACCTGAATCAAATCCTAACTCTTTCATTTACTAGCACTGTGACTTGAGGCAAATCACTTAAGCTTTTCATGTCTCAGTTTCCTCATCTGTCAAATGGGATAAGTAAGGGTACCTACCTGTCTAGGAAATTGTCTGGACTATTAATAAACACTTAGCAATTATTAGACCAGACTGCAATAATTATAAACCTGATGATCTTATTTCCTCTCACATTATTCTTCTTTCGCTCCATTTATCATCTTTCTCTCCTTCAGGGAGATGGAAAGCTAATTCAAGATTATAACGAAAATTAAGATTGACTTGTTTTCCACATGGAGGTAAATTAAACTCACAATCAATCACTAGTAACACACTTTGGGCCACATCCTGGCCTGGTGCCCAGAGCCACAAAGCAGGCAAGACACACAGAGGTTCTGCTGGTCTCTGTGAGCGCATGGCACAGGAGGAGAGAAACCCCTTTAGAATGACACTCTTGCTGCTCTAAATAAAGATCTGTTTATAGTGTTTTCCAGGAGCCAAAATAGAACTTGTTACTAGAACTCAGTTATTCTTGGAGAATCCCAGGGACAGGTTCAGCCCGTTTGTCAGACTAAAAACCCAAGAAGCAGAGATCACACAGTCTTGTCCTGTGGTGGTGGTGGTGATTTAGTAGCGAAGTCTTATCTGACTCTTTGCAACCACATGGACTGTAGCCCGCCAGGCTCCTCTGTCCATGGGATTCTCCAGGCGGGAATACTGGAGTGGAAATAATGGAATAAGGGAGACTGCCATTTCCTCCTCCAGGGATCTTCCTGACCCAGGGATTGAACCCTCACCGCTTATGTCTTCTGCATTGGCAGGCAAGTTCTTTATCATTAGTGCCACCTGGGAAGCCCTATGCTCCCCACACACCATACCTCAGAACATACCTTATGTTCCTCACAGACCATGAGGGGAGAGTAAATGTTTAGTTTAGTCCCAGTGTCACCCCAAACACCTGGGACCATTCCTTGACATCTAGAAGACACAAGCACTCAGTGCTGTTTGTTGAAAACTGACAAAACACTGTAAATCAGCTATACCTCAATTAAAAGTAAATAAGTAAACAAATAAGATATTTAAGTGAATTCTCCCTGTTTCCTCCTGTCTCTCTCTGTCACTCTGTTATACTTCAGGGTCACTACGAGGCTAAATCAAGCTCCTTATCTCCCTTTTCCTATCTCACTAGGACTGTATTAGATTAAACCAGATGGAATCCAGGTTTTAGGTCTAAATGATTAAAAAGCAATGTTTTCAAATGGTTCCACCTAACAATTCAACTAGTATAAGCAGGAGTTAATCTATTCGATCCAAGAATTCAAGACCAAAAACTGATTACATTGAAGTGACACAACATATGGTAAGTTATCTCAGGAACATTCTAACAGAAAACCTTCTTTGGAATCATAACCAAAGGGCCCAATGAACAAGTGCTGCATAGACGCTCCAGATCTGGGGCCTTGAGTATGTAACTGCGTCCAACACTAGAAATTGATCTCTAGCATCTAGATGCTCTGCTTCCCACTACTTATCTTTCCTTTCTAAAAATGGCTTAAAAG
This sequence comes from Oreotragus oreotragus, assembly GCA_006410675.1. Classification (NCBI taxonomy): domain Eukaryota; kingdom Metazoa; phylum Chordata; class Mammalia; order Artiodactyla; family Bovidae; genus Oreotragus; species Oreotragus oreotragus. The sequence continues at coordinate 80,963 of SJYX01014718.1, read as the reverse complement.
GCACATGCCTTAGATTTGATTTAGTGGACGGATCCCACTGTGGTTCTGTCTTTCTGCTCCTACAGACCACTTCCCTGCTCTACGACAAACTGATATTCATTTTTACTTTCACACTCTCTTTCACAAAGAGCCCTAACCTCCTGGGGTTGAATTGTGTTAAGGAGTAAAGAATTTAGATAATTGAAGTGATTCTGATGCCCGGCATTGGGTTAAGAACGATAGAAAAGCCTTCCTTACTCTTATTCAGTTCAGTTCAGTCGCTCAGTCGTGTCCGACTCTTTGCGACCCCATGAATCGCAGCACGCCAGGCCTCCCTGTCCATCACCATCTCCCGGAGTTCACTCAGACTCACGTCCATCGAGTCCGTGAGGCCATCCAGCCATCTCATCCTCGGTCGTCCTCTTCTCCTGCCCCCAATCCCTCCCAGCATCAGAGTCTTTTCCAATGAGTCAACTCTTCGCATGAGGTGGCCAAAGTACTGGAGTTTCAGCTTTAGCATCATTCCTTCCAAAGAAATCCCAGGGTTGATCTCCTTCAGAATGGACTGGTTGCATCTCCTTGCAGTCCAAGGGACTCTCAAGAGTCTTCTCCAACACCACAGTTCAAAAGCATCGATTCTTCGGCACTCAGCTTTCTTCACAGTCCAACTTTCACATCCATACATGACCACAGGAAAAACCATAGCCTTGACTAGGCGGACCTTAGTCGGCAAAGTAATGTCTCTGCTTTTGAATATACTATCCAGGTTGGTCTTATAGGTAACCATATAATTTATCATCGAAATACAGATCATTTTTGAGAGTGAAAGATGAGCTATTAATAATTACACTAGGATTTGTTGTTGTTCAGTTCGTCAGCAGTGTCTAACTCTGTGACCTGTGGACTGTAGCACACCAGGCTTCCCTGTCCTTCATTATCTCCAAGAGCTTACTCAAATTCATGTCCATTGAGTAGGTGATGCCATCCACCCATCTTATCCTCTGTTGCCCCTTTCTCCTCCTGCCTTCAATCTTTCCCAGCATTAGGGTCTTTTCTAATGAGTTGGCTCTCTGCATCAGGTTACCAAAAGTATTGGAGCTTCAGCTTCAGCATCAATCTTTCCAATGAAATATTCAGGGTTGATCTCCTTTAGGACTGACTGGTTTGATCTCCTTGCTTGTCCAAGGGACTTGCAAGAGTCTTCTCCAGCACCACAGTTCAAAAGCATCAATTTTTTGGTGCTCAGTTTTCTCTATAGTCCAGCTCTTACATCTGTACATGACTACTAGAAAAACCATACCTTTGCCTATACGGACTTTTGTAGGCAAAGTGATATCTCACCTTTTTAGTATGCTGTCTAGTTTTGTTGTAGCCTTTTTCCCAAGGATCATGTGTCTTTTCATTTCATGGCTGCGGTCTCTGTCTACAGTGATTTTGAAGCCTAAGAAAATAAAACTTGTCATTGTTTCCATTTTTCCCCCATCTATTTGCCATGAAATGATGGATGGGATGCCATGATCTTAGTTTCAGATGTTGAGCTTTAAGCCAGCTTTTTTCACTGTCCTCTTTCACCTTCATCAAGAGGCTCTTTAGTTCCTCTTTGCTTTCTGCCATTAGGATGGTGTCATATAACAAACCTAAAAAGAGATTATCTCAGGCATATGGAGACTTATAGGTACACTATAATTTGAGCATTTCCTCAGAACCCATCCTGTTAGATGCTCTGTATATAAAAAGAGTAATAATGTCAAATAACAAAGTCATCAGAGAGTGATTTCAATATCAGGAATGAAAGATCACAGTGTGTTATTGCCTATATAAGATGATTCAGTCTTCAATTTTCACATTCTAGATCATTGTTTCCTATGAAACTTTGTGGGTAGATTCTACAAATTTTGTCCCATGACTTCTGGCAGCTAGTACTAATTTTTTCAAATTTTCCTTATATTTTCCAAATTCATTTGGAAGGAAAGAAATTGCCTTTCCTGAGATCACATTTTGTTCTCACATAATGCTTTGCTCTAAGGTCATGTTTCTTCATCTACAATTCTTTCTGCTTTGATTAGCGAGTGAATAAATGAAAGTAAAATTATGTGAGAATATTTGGTGAAATATCTTTAATCGTAGGGAGCAAGGTATGAAGTATAACTAATTCAAGTCAAAAGTCAAAACACTCATATTTTAATTTTATCTTTTCTATTCAGTAAACCCCATATCCTCAAAGAAACAAACTGCAAGAAAGAGAATTTTAAATGCCTTCTTTGTACTAGTTCTGTGTGAAGCACAATATAAACCTCACTAATGCCGTACGATAATCCTGTAAAAATCACTCTAAATTTCCCATTTGTAAGTTCAAAACAGAGGCACTAAGAAACTGAGTAACTTGCCAAACTCTCACCTAGTGGACTGTAGAACAAGATTCAATCCAGGCCCATCTTCAAAGGCCCTGCTGCCAGCCAAGCATTTTAAATTATTTATCTTGAAGGTGGAAATGGAACCGATGAACCTATTTGCTGGGCGGGAATAGAGACATAGATGTAGAGAACAGACAAGTGGGCACGACAGGGGAGAGGAAGATGGGATGAAGGGGAGACTGAGATTGACATAGGTTCACTTTTCGTTGTTGCTGTTTAGTTGCTAAGTCCTGTCCAGCTCTTCACAACCCCATGGACTGCAGCCGCCAGGCTCCTCTGTCCTCCACCATCTCCCAGAGTTTGCTAAAACTCATGTCCATTGAATCAGTGATGCTCTCTAAACATCTCATCTTCTGCCGCCCACTTTTGCCTTCAGTTCTTCCTACCATGAGGGTCTTTTCCAATGAATCAGCTCTTCCCATCAGGTGGCCAAAGTATTAGAGCTTCAGCTTGAGCATCAGTCCTTCCAATAAACACTCAGGATTGATTTCCTTTAGGATTGACTGGTTTGATCTCCTTGCNGTTCTTCCTACCATGAGGGTCTTTTCCAATGAATCAGCTCTTCCCATCAGGTGGCCAAAGTATTAGAGCTTCAGCTTGAGCATCAGTCCTTCCAATAAACACTCAGGATTGATTTCCTTTAGGATTGACTGGTTTGATCTCCTTGCAGTCCAAGGGACTCTCAAAAGTTTTCTCCAGCACCACAGTTTGAAAGCGTCACTGCATCAGCACTCAGCCTTTTTTATGGCCTAGCTCTCATATCTGTACATGACTACTGGAAAAAGCATTGCTTTGATTCTACAGACCTTTGTCAACAAAGTGATGTCTCTCCTTTTAATATGTTGCCTAAATTTATCATATCTTTCCTTCCAAGGATCAAGCAGCTTTTAATTTCATGGCTGTAGTTACCACCCACAGTGATTTTGGAGCCAAAGAAAATAAAATGTGTTACTCCTTCCACTTTCTCCCCTTCTATTTGCCAGGTGTTATGATCTGAGTTTTTTGAATGTTGAGTTTCAGCCAGCTTTTTCACTCTCCTCTTTTACCCTCATCAAGAGACTCTAGTTCCTCTTCACTCTCTGCCATTAGAGTGGTATCATCTGAGGTTGATGATATTTCACCTGGCAATCTTGATTCCAGTTTGTGATTCATTCAGCCCAGCATTTAACATGATGTACTCTGCATATAATTTAAGTAAACACAGTGACAATATATATTCTGGTGCATTCCTTCCCAATTTTGAAGCATTTGTTGTTCTATGTCCAGTTCTAATTGTTGCCTCTTTATCTGCACACAAGTTTCAGAGGAAACAAGTCTGGTGGTCTAGTAATCACATTTCTTTGAGAATTTTCCACAGTTTGTTGTGATCCACACAGTCAAAGGCTTTTGCATAGTCAATGAAGCAGATGTTTTTCTGGAATTCCCTTGCCTTTTCTATAATACAACAGATGTTGGCAGTTTGATTTTCTTGTTCCTTTGCCTTTTCTAAACCCAGCATGGACATCTGGAAGTTCTAGGTTCACTGTGAAACATAGCTTAAAGGATTTAGAGCATAACCTTGTTAGCACGTGAAATGAGTGTAACTGTGTGGTAGTTTGAACATTCTTTGCCATTGCTTTTCTTTGGAATTGGAATGAAAACTAATCTTTTCCAGTCTTGTGGCCACTGCTGAGTTTTCCAAATTTTCTGGCATAGTCTGTCACTTCCACTAGCTTTGTTCATAGAAATGCTTCTTAAGGCCCACTTGACTTCACAGTCCAGGATTTCCAGCTCTAAGTGAGTGGCCACACTCTTGGGTCTATCTGGGCAATTTGACCTTTTTTGTATCCTGTGTATTCTTGCCACCTCTTCTTAATTTCTTGTTTCTGTTACATCCTTAACACTTCTGTCCTTTAGTGTGCCCATCCTTGCATGAAATGTCCCTTTGGTATCTCCAATTTTCTTGAAGAGATCTCTAGTCTTTCTCATTCTATTGTTTTCCTCTATTTCTTTGNCTATCTGGGCAATTTGACCTTTTTTGTATCCTGTGTATTCTTGCCACCTCTTCTTAATTTCTTGTTTCTGTTACATCCTTAACACTTCTGTCCTTTAGTGTGCCCATCCTTGCATGAAATGTCCCTTTGGTATCTCCAATTTTCTTGAAGAGATCTCTAGTCTTTCTCATTCTATTGTTTTCCTCTATTTCTTTGCATTGTTTATTTAAGAAGGTCTTCTTATCTTTCCTTGTTGTTCTCTGGTACTCTATATTCAGTTGGATATATCTTCCCCTTTTTCCCTTGCCTGTCACTTCTCTTCTTTCCTCATCTGTTTGTAAAGCCTCCTCAAACAACCACTTTGCCTTCTTGCTTTTCTTTTTCTTTGGGATGATGTTGGTCACTGCCTCCTGTACAATGTTATGAGTCTCTGTCCATAGTTCTTCAGGCAATCTGTCTATCAGATTTAAACCCTAGAATCTATTCCTCCCTTCTGCTGTATAATCGTAAGGGATTTGATTTAGATTATACCTGAATGGCCTAGTGGTTTTCCCCACTTTGTTCAATTTAAGCCTGAATTTTGCAATAAGGAGCTCATGATTTGTGCCAGTCAGTTCCAGGTCTTATTTTTGCTGACTGTATAGAGCTTCTCTGTCTTTAGATACAGAAAGAATATAATCACTCTGACTCTGGTATTCACCATCTGGTCATGTCCGTGTGTAGAGTCATCTCTTGTGTTGCTGGAGTAAGGTGTTTGCTAAGAACAGCATATTCTCTTGAAAACACTGTTCATTCTGTACTCCAAGGCCAAGCTTGCCTGTTACTCCAGGTACCTCTTGACTTCCTACTTTTGCATTCCAATCCCCTATGATGAAAAGGACATCTTTTTTGGGTTAGTTCTAGGAGGTGTTGTAGGTCTTCATCAAACCATTCAACTTCAGCTTCTTTGGCATTAGTGATTGGGGCAGAGACTTGGATTACTGTGGTACTGAATGGTTTTCCTTGGAAACAAACTGAGATCATTCTGTCATTTTTGAGGCTACACCCAAGTACTGCATTTCAGAATCTTTTGTTGACTATTAGGGCTACTCCATTTCTTTTATGGGATTCTTGCCCACAGTGGTAGATATGAAGGTCATCTGAATTAAATATATCCATTCTCATCCATTTTAGTTCACTAATTCCTAGGATGTTGATGTTCAATCTTACCATCTCCTGCTTGACCCCATCCAATTCACCTTGATTCATGGACCTAAGGATATCAAAGTAGTCAATCTTAAAGGAAATCAACCTTGAATATTCATTGGAAGGACAGATGCTGAAGCTGAAGCTGAAGCACCTATACTTTGCCACCTAATGCAAACAGCCAACTCATTGGAAAAGATTTGATGCTGGGAAATTTTGAGGGCAGAAGGAGAAGGGGATGATAGAGAATGAGATGGTTGGATGGCATCACCAATTCAATGGACATGAGTTTGAGCAAACTCAGGGAGATAGTGAAGGACAGGGAAGTCTGGCAATTTGCAGTCCATGGGGTCACAAAGAGTCAGACATTACTTAGTCACAAAAAATGGATCTAACATTTCCAGGTTCCTATATGTCAGACTATACCTTCACCAATAGACATATCCACAGCTGAGTGTCATTTCCGCTTTGGCCCAGCCTCTTCATTCTTTCTGGAGCTACTAGTAATTGCTCTCTGCTTTTCTCCAGTAGCATATTGTACACCTTCTCATCTGGGGGACTCATCTATCAGTGTCATATCTTTTTGCCTTCATAATGTTCATGGGGTTCTCATGGCAAGAATACTGGAGTTGGTTGCCATTTCTTCCTTCTGTGGACCGTGTTTTGTCAGAACTCTACACTATGACCAGTCCATCTTGGGTAGTCCTGCATGGCATAGCTCACAGCTTCACTGAATTATGCAAGGTCCTTCACCACAACAAGGCTGTGATCCACAAAGAGGATATATATAATACATATGTAAAATAGATAGCTAGTGGGAAGCTTTTATAAAGCACAAGATGTTCCTTAGTTCAGTGCTCTGTGATGATCTAGGGGTGGTTAAGGGTAGCAGAAAGGAAATTCAAGAGTGGGGGGATAAATGTATACATATAGCTGATCCTTTTCATTGTACAGCAGAAACTAACACAGCACTGTAGAGCAATTATCTGCAATTAAAAAAATGAAAGGAAATGGAACTATTTTCCATGATTCAAAAGATTGCTGGGAGGACTCAAAGAATAATTTAATGCTAAATATTTTTAAAATTTAAAATGCTATGTATTTTTTAAGATTTACAATAATTGATTGCAAAATATTTGTTAAAATTTATGTAAAATTTTTATTTTTTAAAATCTATATCCCCTGGAGAAGAAAATGGCAACCCACTCCAGTATTCTTGCCTGGAGAATCATCCCATGGACAGAAGAGCCTGGCAGGGGGTCCCATGGACAGAGGAGCCTGGCAGGAGCCAGTCCATGGGGGTCACAAGAGTTGGACATGACTTAGTGACTAGACCACCACCATATATTCAGTATTACTGGGATCTTTTTCTTATATTTCTCTAGTCATTTCTTGATAATTCAATATTTAAATAAAACTTTTGAAATACTGAGATCACACTTTACAAAAAGGAGATAAATTGCCAACATTTTTCAAAATAGTGTCTAATTTCCTTGGATTCCAGGTCCAGTGTAAGACTACCATGCTGGGACAGTTTCTTTACCTAGGGACATTTACATCTACCNCTAGTCATTTCTTGATAATTCAATATTTAAATAAAACTTTTGAAATACTGAGATCACACTTTACAAAAAGGAGATAAATTGCCAACATTTTTCAAAATAGTGTCTAATTTCCTTGGATTCCAGGTCCAGTGTAAGACTACCATGCTGGGACAGTTTCTTTACCTAGGGACATTTACATCTACCCTTGGTCACCTTGATATTTCAAAACAAATGCTTTGTCTTGTATTTATACTGGGATCTTTTATTAAACTAAGGTACAATTTGTTTTTAATTATTTTGTCCTTCCACCTTCATCTATAAGATGACATTCCAGCTAACCTACAAGAGAAGAAGGTGGAAGGAGAATCAGGCAATTACAAGGTTAGTCTGTATTTTCAAATTATCACCTGAGGCTTTATTCAGGTAATTTCAATTAACTTTTATGGAAATTACTCAGGTAAAACCTCAGCACATGCTACTGGAACTAGATTCAGTGCTATAGAGCTACACAGCTGCTAAGGAGTTTAAGCTATAATTTTTTTCAAGTGTATCAAAAAATATTGCTCCCAAGACTGACCTATGTGACATGTTCCCCAAGGTCTAATGCAAATTAAGATCACTGTGATATAAAGATCTCTGAGACCAGGGTCATAATAGAAACATTAGCAGACCCTTCACTACAGAAGCCGTGCAGGGGGCCATTAAGATATTTTATGAACGTGCTCCTGCCAGCCTAACAGCAAGTGGCAAAGAGCTGGAAACATAAGCAACGGTAAAAAGAAAACAAAACAAAAACTCAGTGAAAGACAAGAAGACATCATTAAAAACATAAAGGCAAAGAAAGTGTCTATGGTATATTTTCCATTATCTGTGACCTTGGGTTTCCTTTGTGGCTCTGTGTTCATTATCTTTTTAAGAACAATACTGCCTTATCCTCTTAGGCTCATACATTCTTTGCATGATTCAGGGGAAGAGGAGGGCAGAGCCCTAAGCTACCTGTCAAAAAAAAAAACAATTTAGTGTCGATTGTAAGAGTAAAACATTCTGGGAAAGTTTTCCCTCTGCAAGTCTTCATTATTTTCTCTCAGGGAACCCACCCAGGATGACAGGAAGATAAAAATTAGATTGAGCCCTTTTACACTGTTTTGACTGTTCATATCTTCCCAGTGTGTTATTCATATTAAAAAATTCCATTTCTTACCTCAAAAAGGCAGCTGGTTAGCAAAACACCATTTATTCAACAAAAGAGATCTCTTAAACCACAAACTGACAGATTATCCTAGATTAGAATCACAGGGAAAAATAATCTAGCTGCAGAAATATGTTTCTCAACATAAATTGTGATCCAAATTTGGGCCTTTTTTTTTCCCCATTGGCTGCACTGTACGCCATGAAATGCAGAACTTTAATGAGGGATTGAACTCATGTACCCTGCAGTGGAAGCAGGGAGCCTTACCAATGGGCCACCAGGGAAGAAGAAATTTGTAAATGATTTCCAGCAAACCCTCTCTAAATATAATTATTAATAGGTTCCTTAACTCTTCATGCATTTAACTTTTCCTTTCTGTAGGGTTGCTTTTTTTTTCTTTAGCACAAGACCAAAACAATTTTCATTGAAGTGTAAATCAAATATGTATTTACTCTGAATGAAGTGAGAAATTGGGTTAATTTCTTAACTACTTTCTGTCATAACACATTTCATTCCAGGTATCACAAGGTTAAGTTTGATGTCAGCACAGACTACCAGGAAAATAGTTCCATTTCTTCTATTTGCTTTGCATGTGTAAATGCAGTCTTTACATAACCATTGTTTGTTTGCTTTTTGTATAACTTTAAATTAAATGTGACCACAAAGTCTGTATTTTTCCAATTTTTAGTTGAAATTTGATGAAAAGTTTGGCAACTTAATTCTCATAAAAATGATTAAGTAGAATTATATTGGCAAGCCTTAGCTATCACGTAATATTTGGAAAGATAGTGAATAGCAAAGTCTCTTTCTGTGTGTCTGTCTCACCAAATAACTTTTCTATAAAATTCTTCCATGATAAAATTTAGATCCTAAATTAAGCAATTAAGCATGAAACATTAGGATTTACTCTTTGTGATTAATCTGAAATAGATTGCTTTCTTTTCCTTAGAAATAGTCATTTTACAGGTCAATTAAATTATACTAATAAATTTTTGTCATTACCAATACTTCATTTTTATTTGATTTTCTACCGCTACAACTCTAACTAAATGATTTTTTAAAGTCATTAGATATGAACCACAAAATAGAAATTATTTGCAGAGATTACTATATTTCTCTCCATTTTAAAAAGCTCTCAGAACTGACCTGTACCATTCCTTTTTTAAAAAAGAACTTATTTGTTTTCTTCTGTGAGTCTTAGTTGCAGCATACAGGATCTTTAGTTGTGGCATGTGGAATCTAGTTCTATTGCAGGAAGGGGGGCCCCTTCCAAGACCTGAAACTGGGTTCTTGTCTAACACTCAGAAGTGAATTGTCCCAGGAGACACACGTGCTGACAAAGCAAGAGATTTTATTGGGAAACGGCACCCGGGTGGAGAGCAGGAGGGTAAGGGAACCCAGGAGAACAGCTCTGCCGCGTGGCTTGCAGGTTGTCTTTAGCCAATCATTCTGACTCAGAGTCCTTCCTGGTGGTGCACGCATTGCTCAGCCGAGATGGATGCCAGAGAGAGGATTCTGGGAGGTGGTCGGACATGTGGTGCCTCTTTTGACCTTTGCTGAACTCTTCTGGTTGGTGGAGGCTTATTAATTCTGTGCTCCTTACCAGGACCTCCTGTCATAAAACAACTTGTGCACATGGTTACTATGGTGCCTGGCCAGGGTGGGCAGTTTCAATCAGTGTGCTTCCCCTAACAGTTCCCTGACCAGTGTTTGAACCAGGGACCCCTGTGTTGGGAGCACAGAGTCTTAGCCACTGGACCACCAGGGAAGTACCCTGACCCCTGACGTATAGAATTCTTCAGGCTTATATGTAGTTAACCTTTGAGAATTTTCTTTTGTATGTGATGAGGTACAAGACTTGCTAACCCAAAATATGACACTGTAGCATACCGAATACTTTTAAGCTGAGGGAGTTTGGCAAAACAACTGAAGCAAAAGAGCACTTTCATCTTTACTCCACCCTTCTCCCTTAAAACAGGCAAGAAACGCTCCATGTGAGAGCTACCCACCCCTACCCCCCAAAACCTGAGAAAAGAAGTGTCCTTATCTCTGGAGAAGGAAATGGCAGCCCACTCCAGTGTTCTTGCCTGGAAAATCCCATGGACAGAGGAGCCTGGTAGGCTACGGTCTATGGGGTCGCAAAGAGTCGGACACGNAAAACAACTGAAGCAAAAGAGCACTTTCATCTTTACTCCACCCTTCTCCCTTAAAACAGGCAAGAAACGCTCCATGTGAGAGCTACCCACCCCTACCCCCCAAAACCTGAGAAAAGAAGTGTCCTTATCTCTGGAGAAGGAAATGGCAGCCCACTCCAGTGTTCTTGCCTGGAAAATCCCATGGACAGAGGAGCCTGGTAGGCTACGGTCTATGGGGTCGCAAAGAGTCGGACACGACTGAGCGACTTCACTTCACTTATGTCCAAAGACAAAGGGATCTCAAGAGGAATGTAACAAACATGCCTTGCTACATTTCTACCAGTTTACTACACTTATTTAATACTCTCTTGGTGGGGAGGGGGGAACTTTATACTTCAATAAAAGACAAATGAAGAGACATCTGAGTGTCCTGGCTAGAAGTACCTTATATTTTACAGAAGATAATACTTTCTATTGGGAGGCTTCCCAGGTACCTCAGTGGTAAAGAATCTGCCTGCCAAAGCAGGAGTGAAGTGAAGTGAAGTTGCTCAGTCATGTCCGACTCTTTGAGAACCCATGGACTGGAGACTACCAGGCTCCTCGGTCCATGGGATTTTCCAGGCAAGAGTATTCGAGTAGATTGCCATTTCCTTCTCCTGGGGGTCTTCCCGATGCAAGGATCGAACCCGGGTCTCCTGCATTGTAGGCAGACGCTTTACCATCTCAGCTACCAGGGAAGCTGCCGAAGTAGGAGACATGGGTTCAGTTCCTGGGTTGAGAAGATCCCCTGGAAAAAGGGAATGGCAACTTACTCCAGTATTCTTGCCTGGAGAACCCCATGGACAGAGGAGCCTGGTGGGCTACAGTCAACAGGGTCACAAAGAGTCGGGGTCAACTGAACGACTGAACAATAACAATGGAGAGCTCTCAGCTCAAGGCTTGACAGGTGAATTCAATCAATCAATACTTTCTATATTCTTCTACAAAGTTAATGCAAATTCAATATCTGTTCAGATCATTGAGGAACTCAAGAAAACTATTTAAAAAGTTATTTGGCAAATAGAAGTCCACAAACATCAACAGCTTTACAAATGAAAAATAAACAGGGAGAACTTACCATACCAATTTTAAAGACATGTTCTAAAAGGCAGATGCCAGATCCTAAACTGGGTATATACTTTTACATGGGAAAAGACCCAGGTAAGAATTCCACTAACTTTCTTTCAGTTTCCCAAAGCAGACAGCCCAAGGAAAGAGGAAAAAATGAAATAAAGGCCCCAAACTGAGTCCCCACTTGTAAGGTAAAGTAATTCCACCCCAGTGAAAATGTGAGCAATTAAGATCAGTCTCTTGCCAACAGGTTTAGCAAATACTTTATCCTTGAGGAATAACACACAGAAAGGAGGGCAGAGGTTCCTTAAGGGCAAAGAGGTAGAAATGATGGAGAGCCATCTTTTGTGGAGGTGAGAGTGGGAGTTTGGAGATGGGGGAGGAAATGGGTTTCCCTCTACAATAATATTCAATCATAAGGATATATCATAAGTCACTGAGCCATGTTCAAATTCTTGGAAAATCAGTGTGCCTAGTTTTTAGCATAAACAATATTGATATAAATTTGTAATTTTCAACCATTTTGTATTTGTCTCTACTGATCTATGTATTATCTATGTATCTATGTACATCATAAGAAACGTTGGACTGGAAGAAACACAAGCTGGAATCAAGATTGCCAGGAGAAATATCAATAACCTCAGATATGCAGATGACACCACCCTTATGGCAGAAAGTGAAGAGGAACTAGAAAGCCTCTTGATGAAAGTAAAAGAGGAGAGTAAAAAAAGTTGGCTTAAAGCTCAACATTCAGAAAACGAAGATCATGGCATCAGGTCCCATCACTCCATGGGAAATAGATGAAGAAACAGTGGAAACAGTGTCAGACTTTATTTTTGGGGGCTCCAAAATCACTGCAGATGGTGATTGCAGCCATGAAATTAAAAGACGCTTACTCCTTGGCAGAAAAGTTATGACCAACCTAGATAGCATATTAAAAAGGAGAGACATTACTTTGCCAACAAAAATCTGTCTAGTCAAGGCTATGGTTTTTCCTGTGGTCATGTATAGATGTGAGAGTTGGACTGTGAAGAAGGCTGAGTGCCGAAGAATTGATGCTTTTGAATTGTGGTGTTGGAGAAGACTCTTGAGAGTCCCTTGGACTGCAAGGAGATCCAACCAGTCCATTCTGAAGGAGATCAACGCTGGGGTTTCTTTGTAAGGAATGATGCTAAAGCTGAAACTCCAGTACTTTGACCACCTCATGCCAAGAGTTGACTCATAGGAAAAGACTCTGATGCTGGGAGGGACTGGGGGTAGGAGAAGAAGGGGATGACAGAGGATGAGATGGCTGGATGGCATCACTGACTCAATGAACGTGAGTGTGAGTGAACTCCGGGAGTTTGTGATGGACAGGGAAGCCGGGCGTGCTGCGATTCATGGGGTCGCAAAGAGTCAGACACGACTGAGTGACTGACCTGAAACTGATGTACCTATCAATTCATCTATTTATAGATCTATGTTTGCAAAAATGCAGCAACAACAAGAACAGAAACAAACCTAATTGTCCTTTCACATAAGTACGTGTAAGATGGATATTTACTTGCACAATGAGAAAGTTCACATTTGTCCACAGGAAGATAAGTGTGGTTCACGTTATCCAGTAGCTTTATTTTCATTTTAAAAAATTAATTATTGACTCTGAATTCAATGGCACAGACTTGGCAATCAGCAGAAACCAGTTTGATTCAAATATTAGTATTTATATAGACAATTGAGACCTGCTTGGAACCTGAAAATGTTTTCTATGAGAGGACTGGATTCAACTTCTTTGAGGCTAATTTCTGGATCAAGGATTTTGCTATTGCCCACACTTGTTCTAGAGTATGATCTAAAGATAGCCAAACTGATTTTTTAAAATTTTAATTTTAATTTTATTTTACTTTACAATACTGTATTGGTTTTGCCATACATTGACATGAATCTGCCACGGGTGTATATGAGCTCCCAATCCTGAACCCCCCTCCCACCTCCCACCCCATATCATCTCTCTGGATCATCCCCGTGCACCAGCCCCAAGCATCCTGTATCCTGTATTGAACATAGACTGGCGCTTCGTTTCTCACATGATAGTATACATGTTTCAATGCCATTCTCCCAAATCATCCCACTCTCGCCCTCTCCCTCAGAGTCCAAAAGTCCGTTCTATACATCTGTGTCTCTTTTGCTGTCTCACATACAGGGTCATCATTACCATCTTTCTAAATACCATATATATGTGTCAGTATACTGTATTTGTGTTTTTCTTTCTGGCTTACTTCACTCTGTATAATCGGTTCCAGCTTCATCCACCTCATTAGAACTGATTCAAATGTATTCTTTTTAATGGCTGAGTAATACTCCATTGTGTATATGTACCACAGCTTTCTTATCCATTCATCTGCTGATGGACATCTAGGTTGTTTCCATGTCCTGGCTATTATAAACAGTGCTGCAATGAACATTGAGGTACATGTGTCTCTTTCAATTCTGGTTTCCTCAGTGTGTATGCCCAGCAGTGGGATTGCTGGGTCATAAGGCAGTTTTTTTGCAATTTTTTAAGGAATCTCCACACTGTTCTCCATAGTGGCTGTACTAGTTTGCATTCCCACCAACAGTGTAAGAGGGTTCCCTTTTCTCCACACCCTCTCCAGCATTTATTGCTTGCAGACTTTTGGATCGCAGCCATTCTGACTGGTGTGAAGTGGTACCTCATTGTGGTCTTGATTTGCATTTCTCTGATAATGAGTGACGTTGAGCATCTTTTCATGTGTTTGTTAGCCATCCGTATGTCTTCTTTGGAGAAATGTCTATTTAGTTCTTTGGCCCATTTTTTGATTGGGTCGTTTATTTTTCTGGAATTGAGCTGTATAAGTTGCTTGTATATTTTTGAGATTAGTTGTTTGTCAGTTGCTTCATTTGCTATTATTTTCTCCCATTCAGAGGGTTGTCTTTTCACCTTGCTTATAGTTTCCTTTGTTGTGCAGAAGCTTTTAATTTTAATTAGATCCCATTTGTTTATATTTGCTTTTATTTCCAGTATTCTGGGAGGCGGATCATTGAGGATCCTGCTGTGATTTATGTCGGAGAGTGTTTTGCCTATGTTCTCCTCTAGGAGTTTTATAGTTTCTGGTCTTACATTTAGATCTTTAATCCATTTTGAGTTTATTTTTGTGTGTGGTGTTAGAAAGTGATCTAGTTTCATTCTTTTACAAGTGGTTGACCAGTTTTCCCAGCACCACTTGTTAAAGAGATTGTCTTTACTCCATTGTATATTCTTGCCTCCTTTGTCAAAGATAAGGTGTCCATATGTGTGTGGATTTATCTCTGGGCTTTCTATTTTGTTCCATTGATCTATATTTCTGTCTTTGTGCCAGTACCACACTGTCTTGATGACTGTGGCTTTGTAGTAGAGCCTGAAGTCAGGTAAGTTGATTCCTCCAGTTCCATTCTTCTTTCTCAAAATTGCTTTGGCTATTCGAGGTTTTTTGTATTTCCATACAAATCTTGAAATTATTTGTTCTAGTTCTGTGAAAAATACCGCTGGTAGCTTGATAGGGATTGCATTGAATCTGTAGATTGCTTTGGGTAATATATTCATTTTCACTATATTGATTCTTCCAATCCATGAACATGGTATATTTCTCCATCTATTAGTGTCCTCTTTGATTTCTTTCATCAGTGTTTTATAGTTTTCTATATATAAGTCTTTAGTTTCTTTAGGTAGATATATTCCTAAGTATTTTATTCTTTTCGTTGCAATGGTGAATGGAATTGTTTCCTTAATTTCGTTTTCTACTTTCTCATTATTAGTGTATAGGAATGCAAGGGATTTCTGTGTGTTGATTTTATATCCTGCAACTTTACTATATTCATTGATTAGCTCTAGTAATTTTCTGGTGGAGTCTTTAGGGTTTTCTATGTAGAGGATCATGTCATCTGCAAACAGTGAGAGTTTTACTTCTTCTTTTCCAATCTGGATTCATTTTATTTCTTTTTTCTGCCCTGATTGCTGTGGCCAAAACTTCCAGAACTATGTTGAATAGTAGCAGTGAAAGTGGGCACCCTTGTCTTGTTCCTGACTTTAGGGGAAATGCTTTCAGTTTTTCACCATTGAGGATAATGTTTGCTGTGGGTTTGTCATATATAGCTTTTATTATGTTGAGGTATGTTCCTTCTATTCCTGGTTTCTGGAGAGTTTTTATCATAAATGGATGTTGAATTTTATCAAAGGCCTTCTCTGCATCTATTGAGATAATCGTATGGCTTTTATTTTTCTATTTGTTAATGTGGTGAATTACATTGATTGATTTGTGGATATTGAAGAATCCTTGCATCCCTGGGATAAAGCCCACTTGGTCATGGTGTATGATCTTTTTAATGTGCTGTTGGATTTCGATTACTAGAATTTTTTTTAAAGATATTAAGGCTATCAGTCTCCAACTCAGTATGGAATTTGAACTTATTGTATGTGGGCTAGATTGAAGCAATTATAATTTCCATACTTACACATACTCTCTTTCTTCCCTTCCCCATACTTCAATCTAAAGCAACCATCCTCAGCTTGGTTGAATATTTACAATATTTTAAAAATATTCTAGAGATTGCTTCACATTTGTCTTCTCAAATAGTGTTTGTAGAACTAAGAAAGGTGGTTACTTAAGCTTTTGCTACCTTTTGGTTCATCCCATCACTCATCCATTGAACAAGTATATATCAAGAACTTCTACCTTGCCACTAAGAATTCTTAATCCACTGGTGAATAAAATAGGCAAAGTCCATGCTCAATGGAAGTGATATGAACAAATAAAGGTAATTACAAATAATGATGAGCATATGCTATGAAAAAAACAACAACAACAACAAAAGGAGTTGAGATAGAAAGTAATGGAAAGGGATGATTTCGGATGGGGCTTTTTTATTGGCAAATCTAAGTGGGAAAGACCATTGACATTTTTCTGATGTAAGTAGATACATTCATGTAAAGTTCAAGAACAAATCTTTAAAATACAAATATAGCATTTGACTATTATTTAATGAAATAATAGAGAAAAGTTTATCACAATTCTGTGAAGTCATTTTGATACATCAAGTAAAAATTGCAGAGCTCTAGAAAAAGTCTCACCTTGATGCTATTTTCAGTAACTGACAATAGCAGGTTTGGACGACCTCATTTTAGTTGTCTTACCAAGTAAGGCGTATTCCCTCAGAAGTCATGCCAACTAGCACCAGGTCAAGAAGATTGAACTGCTCTGAGAAGGAATTCCAATCATGGCACACCCAAGACTAGGACCTGAGATGATCAGCTAAGAAATTCTACCGCAGAAGAGCCAAGCCACTAGCCTCTACCTCCTAATCAAGGATGCTGGTGTGTGTGTGTGTGTGTGTGTGTGTGTGTGTGTGTAGATAAGCCACTGAACTTACTCCAAAGACAGTGAAAAACCTGACAAAATTTAGAAACGACAGTGATTCCTGAGTGCAACACAAGCTATTTTAGCAAAACAGTCATTTATAAATAAACACATTATATCCTTCATGATTAATTTCTCTACCTAAATACTAAACATGAAGCACAAAAGATGTCTTAGTTCTTGCTAAGGACCAAATTTTTATAAAGCTGTATAATGTCATTTTTGGAAGATAAACTGCCTTTGCTCTGGAGCTTTGTACACACGTGCAAAATACACCCCCAGCAACATCTGTGGTCACCAGAACATATATCAATACTTCCTCCCATGGCTTCTTCACAGATTAAGTGCAGCTCAAGTGATTTAAAGATTAGTTGTTAAGAATGCATCTAGATGACATTTTTTTAAAATAAAAAGTTTAATCACTAAAGGAGCTCAATGATCCTTTATTGCCACACAGTGCTTATGACCGCTTCTAGAAATCAACCATGTAAATATTCTACCCTGAGTCAACTAACACAGGAACTGGTTGAGCTAGGTTGTTGGAAAGTTGGCAGGGTGTGTAAAGTCACAAGAATCTATTATTTATACTGTAAAATTTATAGTCTGTCTGTGGAGTAACAGGTGTAGCCCCTGTGGGTCAACAATCCTGTGAATTATGCATGGGGAAAGGAAAGCAATACCATATTATAAACCAGTTTGGTATTGTTCATTTTGGGAAATAGCTTTTCCTCTAATGACTGACTGAAAACACTTCCTTAGCAGCTCTGCATGCTACAGGGTCATGTGAGATGGTTGAGGCTACTTCCTTCGTGCTTGACAGACCGAGTTTAATCCTGGCATCACCTTTTACTATTTGTTGGGTTTTTTTTATTATTATTATTATTTTGGTCAAGAAATTTTAAACAGAGTTAAACTAAGTCTCAGTTTTATTACCTGAAGAATAAGAAAAACAATATGTAGGTAATTGATTTTTAGCTAGCAGAGTCCTAATAGCTGGAATCTATTATTATTTAACAGGTATGAAGTTCTTAATTATTTGAATGAAAGGACAGGACTAAAAAGGAAATTATTTTTATGTGGCAGTTACTAAGGTCAAAACTGTGTGACTCCATGATTGATTGTATGTTATAACTGGTCATTGTCATTACGTTTTAATTTAATATAGATTCTGGATATCATCAACAGTAATAATGGAGACTACGGTTGTGTGATGATGAGAGAAAAGGAGCAGAAACGTGGCACCTGGAAGTTTGCTTTCTAATTTGGATTTCTGACTGTAGAACTTCAGTTATGATGCGAAAATACAGCCTCTGTGCACTGGGGCTGAATCAAATCTTGGAAGCGGAGTTTTGGGTGAATTAGAGACGAATAGCATTATAGCTTTGCCAGGCAAAGAGGGCCACAGAAGGTGCGTCAACTCAAAAACTGCGCATCCCAACGTGGGGGAGATTTAGTGAGGAGTTTTATAGCGATAGTCCAAGGGTGGTGTTGCTGATAACGACCAGGTTGAGTCCAGGACAGTGAAGGAAGAGGAATCCTGGTGTGCTGTAGTTCATGGGGTCGCAAAGAGTCCAGCCGACTTAGTGCCTGAACACCAACAAGGTCTACACTCCTTTAATCTGGCCTCAGGTGGTCCTCTGAGGAGTGTCTGTGGTTCTTGAGGTTACCCATGACCTTTTCTCTGGAATGAAGAATGCTTCAGGGAGTTAACGTCTTCCATTTGCTGGGGGTTTCAGCTCTGCAGGAGAGGTCAACTGTATTGTTAGGTGTATCCCTTGGGGCAACACCAGGATCCCAGGCTTGCCTGTACTGTTCTTTCTTGGCTGCTTCTCCTTAGTCTCTGGGGCCCCTCCTCTCCCTGAGTAGCAACGGTTTCAACCTGCTCTTGGGACTCAGGGAAGGCCACGAAGGCTGAATGAAACCTATATCCTATAAATAAGAAACAGAGGACGCAGATAGGCCTCCATGCCCAGGAGCCCCACAGGGTCCTGCTCAGTTTCAGTTATTCAATATTATCATTTGAACAACAAAATGCTGATCTAAAAATATCTGATTGAGGGTTAAATATTATGACTCACTATATGTAAAAGAAAGCGCCTATGTAGGGACATATGTAAAGGATAAGGAAAGCTAGGTCACTTGACCCCGATTTCCAATTGGTATGGAGAAAACTACCTCAATATTTTGATATTCAGAAGTCATAAAATTGGAAATGTACAGTAGTCATAGCAATACAATTAGTATTTACCGGACATTTACTCTGTGCGGATGTTCTGTTAAATGTGTTTTGTGTATAATGCCATCATTTAATTCCTACAAGAAATCTAAGAGGTGGGCACTGGTATTGTTTTTCAGATGGGGAAACTGAGGCTCAATAAGGTAAAGTAAGTTATGTAATGAGGCAAAGGGAACAGGGGGTAAAGCCAGAACTCTTTGACTCCAAAGTTCAGAATTATGTAGCTCTTGAAAATTATCTAGTATAAACTGAACAGGATTACTTGTTTCTCTGCAAATAACTAGATGAACATTTTTGTTATGGTGCCCAATGCAATTGAGACAGTGACATATGAGAGAGATGAATGCCTACCTTCTTCCAATAAAAGTGTTTCTTTTAAAAATAATGGAATGAAATTTCCATAAATCTTGTCAACTCTGTTTTGAAATTTTCTTACGATGACTCATAAGCATAAAAATCAAAGCCATGAAAGATGGGAAATCTAAACAAGTTGAGGGGAAAATGTATTTTCGAATCTCAACAAAACTGTCTATTCACTTTATTTTTGTGGCCTTGATTTCCCTAAAACATAAATATCACATTTATGTCTCAGTGGGGGGTACTGCAGAAGGTGAGCCATGTTTTTTATGAAGGAAGTACATTTTTCTCTCAAATGACAAATTATCTCATTCTTAGAATTCTCTGTGGGACCCGATGATAATTCATAGTCTCACTTCTCTTTAAGTTTGAAGACACTAAAGATTTCTTACATAGCTTATGCTACGATAGTTAAGATATAAAGAGCTGAGTTCCAAAGCACCATTTCTGCCATGATTTTACACTTGCAATGTCTGGCCCAAGGCCTCTAGATGAGTCTTAAAGGCAGGGAGAAGGAAGGCCCTGGGGTTTGTTGGTTTGCTTACTTGTGTGTTTGCTTACTGAAGATAAATGCCAAGAAGTCAATTATTTCCCTTCTTCAAAACAATCTTAGCTAAGAGATGATAAACATGTCTCCCATTGTGGGGAAATTTGGTAGAAATCCTGTAGAGATCTAGAAAATGCTTAAGCCAGAGAGCCCAAATACAAGTGCTAGACAAGACAAGAAGAAGCAGGAGGAGGAGGAGGGGGAGGAAGAAGAGGAGAAGGAGGCAGAGGGGAGAGGGAGGAGGAGAGGCAAGGAAAGGGGAGGGGGAGGAGGAAGCCCTAAGAAAGGAAGAAGCGACACATGGAAATGATGAAGGAAATGAGGGTACGAGGAGTGTCAGGAAGGAAAGTGATTCTTGATATCCTTAAAAGACCTACCATTGTGTGGGGCCTATGCAAAAAGCAAGGACAGGCATAGAGAACACGGGCAGGAATCACAAAAGTGGCATGGGACTTCTAAAGAGCTCAGGAGAAACTAGGTGAACACTAATTGTAGCCAAGAGCAGCTACAAGCAGCTCATTCGTGTGAGCCTGAGTTGTCAGGCAAAATTTAACTCTGCCTTATAATCATGTAGGGCTTCCCTAGTGGCTCAGACTGGTAAAGAATCCACCTGCAATGCAGGAGACCTAGGCTTGATCCCTGGGTTGCGAAGATCCCTTGGAGAAGAGAATGGCAACCCACTCCAGTATTCTTGCCTGGAGAATTCCATGGCCAGAGGAGCTGGGTGGGATACAGTCCTGGGGTTGCAAAGAGTTGGATGTGACTGAGCTGCTAACAGTTTATAATCATATATGTATGGAATCAGATCACTAAGCTCCTGAAAGAGAGCAATCAGAGACCCCACTTGTTTTAACCAATGAAAATATGATAATAAGATAAATAATTAATCAATAAGCAAACAAACAAATAACTATAGATAGAAGAATTCTGATATAGTGGGCAAAAATCTCCCATTCAAATAAGAAAATAATGTTTTCTCTTAAAGCAAACTATAAAACCTCTACCAATAAAATTATAATATGCATATCAGAGAAGACTTTTATTTTAACTTTTGACACAGTTTGCCAAAATATTTAAAAGAATACATTCCAATGAGGGAAAGGACACATTTCCCAAGACTCATGATTTTGCTCATATTTCAAAAAAAATAGAATATTAAAAATACAACTGGAAAAGTTGCAGTTGAAACTGATTATTAAATAATTTCAGGAAATGAGCTGTGTAATTAGCACCTTTGTTACCAGAAAGCTAGTAGAAGTGGACCTGAGAGAATAAAAATAGGATATTTTGAAAGAAAATTGTATTTCAATGTTGAATTAAAACTACTGACATTGCACATCACTATGATTATAGCTGTAATGTTCTAGCCCAGGTTTCCAGAACGATATGCCACGGACTGGTATGCTTACACATCAGAGGTTTATTCTATCACAGTTCTGGAGTGGGATGCCAGAATATGGTTCTGGTGAGACCTGTCTTCCTGGCTTACAGATGCCACCTTCTTACTGTGTCGTGACATGGCCTCTCCTTGGTGTGTGAGTACAGAAGGAGCAAGACCCTCTTTCTTCCCCTTCTTACACGAACAGAAATTCCATTATAAAGGCCCTACTCCTTTGACCTAATCTAACCGTAATTACCAAAGCCTTCATCTCCAAACACCATCATATTGGAGGTCAGGAGTTTAACATATTAATTTCAGGGGGATATAAGCATTCAGGTCATAACATATATGTATATTTATAATCACTCAATAAAAGTTAAAACCCTTTTGGAACATCAGTGGTTAAGAATCGTCCTACCAGTACAAGGGATATGGATTCAATCCCTGGTCAGGGAACTCTGATCTCAGTTACCATGAACTTATTTACCATGGGGCAAATAAGCCAGTGTTCCACAACAAGAGAAGCCCATGCACTGTAACGAAAACCCAGGATATCCAAAAATTAAAATAAAAAATAGATAATTAATTAATCAATTTTCTAAACAAACTAGAGCTCTTTCTTTATGATACCCTACATTTCTACATAGTCTGCTTCCCATTCCCCAAACTTCTCATCTTCCCACTCAACACCTTCCTGCTCTGTTGCAGCCACGATAATGCCTTTGAGCCTCTGAACACAGTAAGAGAGTTCTCATCTCACAGTGTTTACACTTGGCTCCTCCTCTAGCCTGAACTGTCCAGGTGGCTACCTGATTCACTCTTGCTTCCTGAATATCTCTGCTCAAAAATTACAGCATCAGAGGGGTTTTCCTGAGCATCTTGACTATACTAGCAAGTTCTCCTTTCCAACCTCAGCCTACTTTGGCAGGGTATCCCCCTTACCTACCTCACATTTTTCTCCATTCCTCAAGAGAGAGACATTTGCTGATTATCTTAATGTCTCGTCAGTGACCAATATGTCTGTCCACCTCTATATCCCTATATCCAGTCCTATATTGGCACATCGTGGCACTCAGTGCTGCTAAGTAAGTCACTTCAGTCGTGTCTGACTCTGTGCGACCCCATAGATGGCAGCCCATCAGGCTCTGCCATCCCTGGGATTCTCCAGGCAAGAACACTGGAGTGGGTTGCCATTTTCTTTTCCAATGCATGAAAGTGAAAAGTGAAAGTGAAGTAGCTCAGTCGTGCCCGACTCTTTGCGACCGCATGGACTGCAGCCTACCAGGCTCCTCCGTCCATGGGATTTTTGAGAAAAGAGTACTGGAGTGGGGTGCCATTGCCTTCTCCCTGGACCTCAATAAATAACTGCTGAAGTATGTTAAATGAATAAATCATGTGCTATGTATATTTAACTAACTACATTTGACCCTTGAACAACACAAGAGTTAGGGCTACAGACCACCTGAGCAGTCGAAAACCCCTGAATAACTTTATATTTGGTCCTTCAGACCTGCTGTTCTGTATCTATTCATTCAATCAACCTCAAAACATGCAGTACTCTATGTAGTATTTCAGTGAAAAAAAGTTCATGGGTAAGTGGACATACACAGTTCAAACTCATGATGTTCAAGGATCAACTGTATTAGTAGTGACATCGAGGCCCAGATTTTACTTCTTATAGACAAATACTTTGCTTGGGGAAAAGGTTTCAGGCAGTAGTCTTTTTTTTCCACATGCCAATCCTTATAGCATGGTACTTCATCTAATCAAAAAGTAGCCCAGGCAAATCAGACTTTTGTAACAAAAATGGTTTGTGAGTTGTACCCTTTCTGGGGCAACAGGTTCTTAACCACTCTTTTTATTTATAGTCAAACATTTCACATACTGAACTAAAATTCTATTCTTACTTCAAGGGTCTTTTAATTCAAAATTGAATAAGGACTGCCAAGAGAATTGTTGAGAATACCTAAACCTACACATACTTTATTAAGGAGTTAATAAATTATAGAAAACCATCAATAATACAGAATGGAGTACTAATAAAAACTTTCAATTCCCTCTTGCAAAGGAACTGCAGAAACTCAAGTCAGCTCTGGTTAGGTAAATAATACCTTCCTGGTCCTGTTCTGGCTATCTATTACTTCGTGACTCACTCCCCCTACCACCTCTGACAAACAGCCACCATTTAGTACATAATCTGCAAATTGGGCAGAAAGTGAAAGTGAAAGTCATTCAGTCGTGTCCGGCTCTTTGTGACCTATACAGTCCCTGGAATTCTCCAGGCCAGAATCCTGGAGTGGGTAGTCTTTCCCTTCTCCTCTAGGGAATCTTCCCAACCCAAAATCGAACCCAGATCTCCCACATTGCAGGTGGATTCTTTACCAACTGAGGTATCAGGGAAGACCAATTTGGGCAGAACTCAGTGGTAAAGACTTCTCTCTGTCCCATGTGGCATCAGCTTGACTGGACATCGAATGGTTTGCTCCCAGAATGACTTCCTCACGTGGCTGGAGCTTTGATACTGGCCACCAGCTGGCACTCAGGAAGGGCTTTTGGCCCAGGGGTTCAGCTCCTCTTTGTTTGGGTTCCCTCTTGTGGGCCTTTCCAGAGGTGTCTTCTTGATTTCCTCATGTCAAGTTATCTTGGTTTACAGAGCAAGTGTCCCAAGAGAACAGGAAAGACGAACACAGCATTTTTATCACCTAGACTCGAGAGTCCCCTAGCCTTACTGCCTCTGTGTTCTATTGAGCAGGGCAGTCAGAAGTCCTGCCTGGGTCCAAGGGAAGGGGACAGATTTCCTGCCACTTGATGGAGGGGGTGTCAGTGTCACTGTAAATGGAGCATGGCGCACACTCTTTTGGTGAGGTTCATCTCTGGAAAGTGCAGCCCACCTTAGGACCTGTCCCAAATGTTGCTTCTGGCTTTACCCAAGTGCTCCAAACTCGCTCTGGGAGTCTGGGCCATTCTTTCTGGCTGTGCTGGGTTGGTACTTGTATCTCAGCCCTTAGTATTAGTTACAGACAATCCTTTTTCTGCTTGTGCACTAAGCCTTTATCAACAGTTCCTCAGAAGTTTATTTTCTATAAATAACTGGCAAGATTTCTTCCATTAATTAATTACCACTCAGAGAATTGCTTGTTTTCTTTTTGGTGACACTGAAGTTTTACTTGAACTTTCCCTTCTTTAGGCATTTGTGTACTTTGGCTACCTGCTTCTGGGTTCTGTATTTTCTCGCCTATTATAGCAATAAGGAAATCTTTCTCCTGCTTTGATGGAAAAACAAAGCAAGGATATTAGATTATTTGCTGACAGGCACTTGAGAAGAAAATAAATGTTTCCCTTAATTGGGCAGAAATGTGGGTGACATGATATTGTCTGTGAAACTGTATTAACTTGCCTTACTCACATGGTTCCAAACATCCTCACAGGGCAGTTTTCCTTTATTTCCTTTAGCAGATTGGGTACCACAATTTTTTTCTCTAAATTAACTCTTGAGAGATGAGCCCAGCACCCATCTAGCTGTTCCAAGGCCTATCCTCTTCCACTACTTACACCATCCTTTCCAGGTAGCTATAGCAACTACTGGAGGCCTTGTCACACTTTGGAGGCTCATGGAAAGCTGGGATGGGTTAGGGTCACCACCATGGATTAGAGGCTTCCCTGGTGGCTCAATCACTAAAGAACCTGCCTGCAATGTGGGAGACCTGGGTTCAATCCCTGGATTGGAAACAGCCTCTGGAGAAGGAAATTGCAACCTACTCCAGTATTCTTGTCTGGAAAATCCCATGGACAGAGGAGTTGATGGTCTTCAGTACATGGGGTCACAAAGAGTCAGACACACTGAGATCCAAGAAACACAAATAAAACAAAATACCATCTTCTTCCCAAGCACACTAGATAACCATTCCTTTAAGGCTTGCTCTTGTAGGTGTTTCTGCACAGAAATTTCAAGACTACACCTCAGATCCATGCATGTTTCCAAGCTTCAGGAACACATTTATTCTTCCTCACAGGGAAAGAGAAAAATGAAAAAGGATAAAGCTCTATGCTTTCAGATGTCCAGATGCTCTTCCAGAATCCACTCTCTCCATGTTAAGCATTAAAGGTGGTACAGAAGGGGAAAGTTGTGCTCTGCAGCCTGGCACACATCCTGACGAAATATGAGTTGCCAGGCTTTCCTTCCAAGTGCTGTCAATCTTTACATTATCTTCTTGGAGTTTCCCTATTGAGTCTTAGAAAAGGAAAAGCAATGTTTTCATTTCTTACCCTAACTCTGCTCTCTCCACAAGGCTTGCTCCCTCTCTCTCCCTACTCAACCCTCCTCTTTGATCAGGATAATTTGGGGGAGTGGGGAGAGTTGGTTGCTAGACATTTTCTGAACTGGCTCTTTTCACTAATCCCTGGTAAGAAGGTGCTGGGCTTCTTGAACATAGAACATGAGATATATTTGCTCTTGGTTTTGCATCTTAGCAAAATTTCTGAAAACTGAAAATCCTACTTGAAATCCCATTAAATTCATTATAAAGTTTAATACATAGATTCTATACATCTTTGTATTTTCTATTAAGAATTTGGGCTACAGAAAGGTACTAGAAAGCCTCAGGCAATGTAGGTCTTTAAACATTCAACTGCATCTCTCACAGTGGTAAAGCACAACTCTCTTACCTAATTTCATGAACAAATGCTTTGTCATGTAAGCTGCTTCCATGGTTTCCAATATTCCCCCTGAGATGGGCACATCTTCAAAGTATTTTGTGTTTCACCTTCCTATCCCTGGAGATGAAGATTGCACTTTACAGAGAGTAGAAAATGTCTCTCTGAGAATCACCCACAATCTACAAATTCTCTACTTTAGAGTTGCCAATTTCATAAGGCCTCTTTCTCATTTTTTTTCCACACAAAACCAAAAAAAAAAAAAAAAAAAGAATTCCCTTCAGCAGAGGAAGGGTCATAAGAAGTTGCAATTTTCCTAACACTCTCCTAGCAATGGATCCACTAAATCTTTACTACCATACTTCTCTTGTGTGGTGCAAACATGGACATAAAGCCATGGATAAAGATATAAATGTAGAGAAACCATGAAGTTTGTTGTACAAACTCCACGTCATTCATCACTTAACATTGACTTGGCTTTCATTCACTATTGTTGTTTTGTCTATTGCCACAAAAATCCCTTCAGTCTTTTTCAGAGAGAACTAACTGAATGAGTTGTATTCATCCAGCATGGGACTCTGGGACTCTCAGTCTTGGATCTGAATTCTGATCTGCCCCAGAGCCTTCTCTACCCAGTGAAGAAGCAGCTAATGAAAAAAGTTACTTGCATAGAGTTGGCAGTGCCATTCTTGCTGTGAAGGTCTCTCCATGAAAGTAGAGAGTGCACTGGATTAGACGCTATTTATTTACTCAGCAAATATGATCAAATGCTTTCTAAATTCCAGACACACTTTGAGGGCTGAGGCTCCAGCAGTGAGCAAAAGCCACAAAAACCCCTTCTCTCAGGAAGACAACATTCTCATGATGGGGTGGGGGAGGCGAATCATAAATGAATTAAAGAGGTAAACCATTTCAATGTGTTCCAAGAAGAGGCAGTGTGAGACCTTCACCAGTCAATACATTGATGACCTTGGGCCCATCATGTACATTTTCGAAATTTAGCTTTCTCCTCCATGAAGGAGAGTTCATACAGAAGATTTCAAGGTGGACTTTGGCTTTTGGTGCTGACATCCGGTGAGACTTTTCATAACTCATTTCTGGTTTCAGATTGTTTTCTGGTTTCAAATCAGGATGGCCCCACCATGGCACCACTCCAGTTCCGCTCACTAAGGGAGGGAGAAATTTAGGTCAGGAGACTGGTGTCTGGGCAACTGGACATGATTCATAAATTTGCAGGAATTGCTTTTAATCTACTACTTTTTTGGTCCTAAAACTCAGCCCTGAATAATCGAGCAACTATACGTTAACTTTACCCAGTAGACCTTGGACCACCTGGCTGCTTCCTGCTTTCCTCGCCAAGTAGCCCTTCTGGGAAAAGCTGATTGGAAACACAGCAGGATAAAACTCATTTCTCCCCTTTCTCTGTTCCATCTGTCTCTCTCCTCATCTGGGAGATCTCTTGTTCCATTCCCTATCACTTCCCACATTCAAGGCTGAATGCTCCACCTGGCCTCTTGATCCACTGCCTACCCGTCTTCTTCCAGATATCTCTCCCACAGTAAGTCCTACTCTTCCCTGTCTTTCCAGTATTGCAGATCTCTCCCTCCACTGACTCTTTTTGTACAAGTGAAAATATTGCCATGTCTTTTCCATCAAAAAACCCTTCATTCTCTCTGGCTGATGCTCTAACAGTCACTTTCCCTCCACCAACCAAGTTCCTCTGAAAAAGAGGATGCCTTTCACCTGTCCTCCTACTCTCATGAGTTTTTCAAAGCATGGATACAAATTTCTAATTATAACTGGATTGGAACGTGGTTTCAATGCCTTCCATGATACACCAACTATTTTGACTAATGTCTGTAGCACTGGACATTATTGTCCGCAGTGTTCTTGAAGCTCCCACCTTATTCACAGCTAAGACAGTCTTTGCTCATTTACAACCAATCTGATATTATCTCAGTCTTCTTTTCTGGATCCTTTGTTCCTTCCCTCAGGACTCTTTTCTTCCTAACTTCCCTCTTGTCACATTAAATCTATTTGCATGATTTCTATTGCAAGCTCTGTAACTCACAAGTCTCCAGATCCAAACACATTTTTTTAACTCTTTGTATCTAATTGCCTCCTGGAGTTGTATATGCAACTATGGGGCATCATCCTTGCTCTTTATCTTCAATACAGCCTACTCCTGACTGAACTCACAAAGACTCCTTTCCCCTGGACAAAGAGTATATTTCTATATTTCCTTTTATATTGAAGGGCTGCCATCTACTCAAGATTATGTTTTCACTATTTTCCACAGAGATGTGTGGGAATCTAATTTATTTATTTTAACTGCAACTTAAAGGTTGTCTGAATTCAAATCATGCCCCTGTCACTTAGTAGCTTTCTGACTTTGGGTAAGATACCTAATTTCTTCATTCTTCAAATGTTTTCATCTGAAAATTTAAACTTTTATAGTAGCATATGAGGGATCTGTTTCATATATCTTTATATATGTATGTACTTATAGTATATACATAAACACAACATATATCTTTATAAACTGATTATTAACAGACCTTTCAATTTTGATCAGTCTTACAGGTATGAAATAGCATGAAATTGCTGTCTCAATTTAAATGTCCAACACATTACATTTTGTGATGTAAAAATGAATACCCATTGACCAAATGTTTATAAGAGTGTCTAGCACATAGTAACACCTCAATAAATGTTACCTATTTGTATTCTATTGTAATACTATAGTATAAAATTGTATCCACTTGTGTATCAGTGAGTATTTAATCTCTAACCTTGTGCTACTGCAAAACTTGCTCCAGTGTTTCTCCATTGTCTTTGTCAATAACTGGTTTGAGAATGAGTATGTGACCAGTGCTGACTGAAGACATGTGCATTCTGGAAATGATTTCTTCACTCCTAAAAAATCACAGGAATAGAAGGGTCTTCTTTTTCTTTTGCACATAGTCAATCTGGAACAGATCTATGGATTAGCTAAGTCTTCTTGCTACCAAGAAAGAGCCAGTCTGTGATACAAGCTGATATATTAAGAATGGCAGAAGGAGAATTGGAAAGAAATGAATTCTTGAAGACTTGTTAAGCCATCATAAGCCTGGTTTTCATCTAGATTCTGGACTCAGGTAATAGAAGATGTTCACAATTGAGATAATTTGAGATAAGTCAAAAGAATTCTAACTATAGTCACCTTCAGGATCCATGGAGAATTGGTTTCAGGAATCTCAGGAGTTACCAAAATCTGTGGATGCTCAAGTCCATAATATAAAAATGATATGGTATTTGCATGTAACCTACATACATCCTCAGTACATCTTAAATCATCTATATTCTCATAATGTGAAAGAGGAGAGTGGAAAACCTGGCTTAAAACTCAACATTCCAAAAATGAATATCATGGCAGCTGGTCCCATCAGTTCTTGGCAAATTTATGGGGAAACAATGGAAAGAGTGGCACTTTATTTTCTTGGGCTCCAAAATCACTGCAGATGGTGATTGCAGCCATAAAATTAAAAGACGCTTGCTTCTTGGAAGAAAAGCTATGAGCAACCTAGACAGCATATTAAAATGCAAAGACATTACTTTGCCAGCAAAGGTCCATCTAGTCAAGGCTGTGGTTTTTCCAGTGGTCATGTATGGATGTGAGAGTTGGGCTGTGAAGAAAGCTGAGCGCCAACAAATTGATGCTTTTGAACTGTGTTGGAGAAGACTGTTGAGAGTCCCTTGGACTGCAAGGAGATCCAACCAGTCCATTCTAAAGGAGATAAGTCCTGGGTGTTCTTTGGAAGGAATGATGTTGAAACTGAAACTCTAATACTTTGGCCACCTCAAGCTAAGAGTTGACACATTGGAAAATACCCTAATGCTGGGAAGGATTGGGGGTGGAAGAGAAGGGGATGACAGAGGATGAGATGGCTGGATGGCATCACTGACTTGATGGACATGGGTTTGGGTAGACTCCAGGAGTTGGTGATGGACAGGGAGGCCTGGCATGCTGATTCATGGGGTCGCAAAGAGTCGGACAAGACTGAGCAACTGAACTGATAGCTAGTGATTCGGTATTTTTACAGATTATACTTCATTAAAAGTTGTTATAAAATAATGGCTATACTTCCCTGTGCTGTATAGAGTATCCCTGTTGCTTATCTATCTTATACATACTAGTTTGTATCTGTTAATCCCAAACTCCTAATTTTCATCCTCCTCCTTCTCCCCTTTGGTAAGCACGAATTTGTTTTCTATATCTGCATGTGTTTCTGTTTTCTCAGTAGAGTGTTGAAAAGAGGCAATCATGGTCACAACAGCAAAACAAAATAGTTTTTCTTTTTTTAGACTTCAAGAAGACTGGAAGCTATCAGTTTGGGGGTACTGTTGTGCTCCAGTTCCCCCTTTCATCATGCTTGGTTTGCAGCAGTCTCCATGTCTGTGGTGACGGGAAGGAGGAAGAGAAAGAGAAAAATACAGAAATCACGGGCCAGTTCAGTTCAGTTCAGTGCCTCAGTCATGTCTGACTCTTTGAGACCCCATGGACTGCAGCATGCCAGGCTTTCCTGTGTATCGCCAACTCTCAGAGTTTACTCAAACTCATGCCCATTGAGTCCAGTGATGCCATCCAACCATCTCATCCTCTGCCATCCTCTTCTCCTCCCACCTTAAATCTTTCCCAGCATCAGGGTCTTTTCAAATGAGTCTGTTCTTTGCATCAGGTGGCCAAAGTATTGGAGTTTCAGCCTCCACATCAGACCTTCCAATGAATATTCAGGACTGATTACCTTTAGGATTGACTGGTTGGATTTCTTGCAGTCCAAGGAACTCTCAAGAGTCTTCTCCAACACCATAATTCAAAAGCATCAATTCTTCGGTGCTCAGCTTTCTTTATAGTCCAGCTCTCATATCCATACATGACTACTGGAAAAACCATAGTTTTGATTAGACAGACCTGTGTTGGCAAGTAATGTCTTTGCATTTTAATATGTTGTCTAGGTTGGTCATAACTTTCCTTCCAAGGAGTAAGCGTCTTTTAATTTCATGGCTGCAGTCACCATCTGCAGGGATTTTGGAGCCCCCAAAATAAAGTCAGCCACTGTTTCCACTGTTTCCCCATCTATTTGCCATGAAGTGATGGGATCAGAGGCCATGATCTTACTTTTCTGAATGTTGACTTTTAAGCCAAGTTTTTCACTCTCCTCTTTCACTTTCATCAAGAGGCTCTTTAGTTCTTCACTTTCTGCCATAAGGGTGGTGTCATCTGCATATCTGAGGTTATTGATATTTTTCCCAGCAGTCTTGATTCTGGCTTGTGTTTCATCCAGCCCAGAGTTTCTCATGATGTACTCTGCATAGAAGTTAAATAAGGAGGGGGACAATATAAAGGGACATACTCCTTTTCCTATTTGGAACCAGTCTGTTGTTCCATGTCCAGTTCTAACTGTTGCTTCCTGACCTGCATACAGGTTTCTCAAGAGGCAGATCAGGTGGTCTGGTATTCCCATTTCCTTCAGAATTTTCCACAATTTATTGTGATCCACACAGTCAAAGGCTTTGGCATAGTCAATAAAGCAGAAATAGATGTTTTTCTGGAACTCTCTTGCTTTTTTGATGATCTAGCAGATTTTGGCAATTTGATCTCTGGTTCCTCTGCCTTTTCTAAATCCAGCTTGAAAATCTGGAAGTTCACGGTTCACGTATTGCTGAAGCCTGGCTTGGAGAATTTTGAGCATCACTTTGCTAGCATGTGAGATGAGTACAATTGTGCAGTAGTTTGAGCATTTTTTGGCATTTCCTTCCTTTGGGATTGGAATGAAAACTGACCTTTTCCAGTCTTGTGGCCACTGCTGAGTTTTCCAAATTTGCTGGCATATTGAATGCAACATTTTCACAGAATCGTCTTTCAGGATTTGAAATACCTCAACTGGAATTCCATCACCTCCACTATCTTTGTTCATAGTGATGCTTCCTAAGGCCCACTTGACTTCAGATTCAGGATGTCTGGCTCTAGCTGAGTGATCAAAGCATCATGGTTATCTGATTAATGAGGATCTTTTTTGTATAGTTCTTGTATTCCTGCCCCCTCTTTTTAATATCTTCTGCTTCTGTTAACTCCATACCATTTCTGTCCTTTATCGAGCCCATCTTTGCATGAAATGTTCTCCTGGTATCGAATTTTCTTGAAGTGATCTCTAGTCTTTCCTATTTTATTGTTTTCCTCGATGTCTTTGCACTGATCACTGAGGAAAGCTTTCTTATCTCTCCTTGCTATTCTTGGAACTCTGCATTCAAATGGGTATATCTTTCCTTTTCTCCTTTGCTTTTTGCTTTTCGTCTTTGCTCAGCTATTTGTAAGGCCTCTTGAGACAGCCATTTTGCTTTTTTGAATTTCTTTTTTTTGGGGATCGCCTTAATCCCTGTCTCCTGTACAATGTCATGGACCTCCATCCATAGTTCTTCAGACACTCTGTCTATCAGATTTAATCCTTTGAATGTATTTCTTCTTTTCTTTTTTTTTTTTAACATATGGTAATGNAGTATGAATCTGCCATAGGTATACATGTGTTCCCTCCATCCTGAACCCTCCTCCCACCTCCCTCCGACTAAAGTCACACAGCACCAGCTTCAGGTGCCATGCTTCATTCATGGAATTCACACTGGTTATCGAATTTACAGATGGTAATGTATACAATTTATTTATTTATTTATTTTTTAGACCATTTTAAAGTCTTTATTGAATTCCTTACAATATTGTTTCTTTTCTTTTTTTTTTTTTTAGAGCTTCCATTTTACTTTATTTTACTTTACAGTACTCTATTGGTTTTGGCATACATTGACATGAATCTGCCACGGGTGTACACGAACTCCCAAACATTCTCACTTCCACTGTATAGTCATGGGCCAGATATCTCTTTCGAAGTCTCTTGGAAGGTGCCACATAAACTGAACTCATATCCCATTAGTGTAAACTTAGACACAAACATTGGGAATGTTTCTAACATTTCACTGTCATTGCATTTGCCTGATTTTTCGTAGATATGAACCATCAGATTAGAAAACTTACCTCTCTTGTATAGTCCACAGTTTGTGTCCAACTCTTTGTGACCCCACGGACTGTAGCTCCACAGGCTTCCCTGTCCTCAACTATTTCCTGGAGTTTATTCAAGTTCATGTCCATTGAGTTGGTGATGCTGTCTCACCATCTCATCCTCTGTGACCCTCTTGTCTTTCTGCCTTTAATTTATCTCTATTACCACTTCGTTCATTTTTTCATAAGTTTGTTTTGATTTTTATTAAATGCCTGCTGCATTGAATAATATAATTTTTTTCTTTACATTGTCAATATATTACATTAATGTATTTTCTAAATTTAAAATACCTTAACCTTCTCAGAACAAAACATATTTAGTCATGAATTTGCTTTACCTGTGTACACACATGCACAAACACACACAGAAATGTGAAACAGGTTACTATTTCACATAATATTTTTGTGTGTATTTCATAAATGATAACCTTTCATAATTTTCCTGTCTTTTTTATTTGCAGAATCATTATCAAGCTCGTACTATTGGCATAAAGTTAATTGAGGAAACATTTTATTTTTTTAAACTCTGAAAGAGTGTTATGGGAAGAAGGTAATCTGTTTCTTGATAACTTGGTAAAACATACTAAATGAAACATCTGCACATGTTGCTTTTCTTGTGTGTAGATCTTTACGTAATGGTTATGTGTTTTCAATCGGTATAGGTCTATTTTTTATGGCTTTTTTTTTTTTTTCTGGTTTATCCCACTTTTATTTTTTTTTTTGTATTTATTTATTTTTTTACACGAACTCCCAAACATGAACCCCCCTCCCACCTCCCACCCCACATNTTTTTTTTTTTTTTTTAGACTAATCATTCCCTTTTTTTTTTTTTTCCTGTACAATTTTATTTACATACATTTTTTTTTTGTATTTATTTATTTTTTTACACGAACTCCCAAACATGAACCCCCCTCCCACCTCCCACCCCACATCTTCCCTCCAGATCATCCCCATACACCTTTTTGATAGCTCAGTTGGTAATGAATCGCCTGCAGTATAGGAGACCTTGGTTTGATTCCTGGGTCGGGAAGCTCCACTGGAGAAGGGTTAGGCTCACTGTTCCAGTATTCTTGGGCTTCCTTTGTGGCCTAGCTGGTAAAGAATACACTTGCAATGCAGAAGACCTGGGTTTGATCCCTGGGTTGGGAAGAACCCCAGGAGAAGGGAAAGGCTACCCACTCCAGTATTCTGGCCTGGAAAATTCCATGAGCTATATAGCTCATGTGGTCACAATGAGTTGGACACTTATTTAGGTTTTTAAATTTACAATGAATACACTTTGTTAGCTTACATATTTCTAGATAATTCACATTTTGTGTTTTAAAATTTATTATCATAAAGCTATTTTTAATAAGTTTTAAAAATGGAAATGTATAGCTGTGGTCATCTTCTCAATAACTACCCACTCGTCCATTCATTCTTCTAGTGCCTTTCTCTCTTCTTTCTTTCCCTTCATCAACCTTTGCAGAGTTTTGTCTATGTTAATAGTATTTTTGTTGCACTGAGTGTTTACATTGTTCTCTCTATTTTTTTCTTGTTTCCTTCCTTGATGTTCACTTTTCCTATTAGAGTTTTCCTACTTTCTTCAGTGTTACTCTATTATTTTTCTAAGTCCTTGATTGTAATTCAGATCATTAATGTTTAATCTGTTAATTAGAGTTTAATATGTTCAATTCCATATTAGTTAGGATATGCTTTAGGCTAATAAGAGAATCCAAAGCACATTTTCAGAAATATTTTGAATAGGAGTCCAGGCTTCTGGTGATTACTTAAAACCTTTGGGACCTGAATTCCTTCCATTTTGCTTGTTTCCTATCCGGAGGGAACTGATCACTCAATGGTGCAGCAGCATTCCAGCCCCAAATCATAACAACACTTACATTCATTTATATTTAATTTCCAAATCTAGGCCAAAAGAACCATAACGTCATCTGCCCTGTTGGCTGGCTTGCACAGGCTGCCTTCTGCCCTCCTCCCACATGCATACAAATGCAAACATGTAATTTACAAAATGAAATAATTCATCGAGGCATATAGATTTTCACCTTTGGCTCTAGGTTCAAATCCAGGCTCTAGCACTTCAAGCCAGAGCATCCAACAAGTCATTTAAATTTTCTGAAACTTGGTGCTCTCATCTGGAAAATGAAGGTGATGAAACATACCTACTGAGGTTGCTGAAATGCTTGAAGTAATAGTGCAAAGTTCAGTGTCTGATACCTAATAACTGTCGGTAAAGCACACTTACACACTTACACACTTGCAAGAAATGCCTCAGTAAAGATGAGATGTGGTAAGTTGCTTCAGTCCTGTCTGACTCTTTGTGACCCTATGGACTGTAGCCCACCAGGCTCCTCTGTCCATGGGATTCTCCAGGCAAGAATACTGGAGTGGGTTTCCATACCCTTCTCCAGGGGATCTTCCTGACCCAGGGATCAAACCCATATCTCCTGTGGTTCCTGCATTGCAGACAGATTNTTTGTGACCCTATGGACTGTAGCCCACCAGGCTCCTCTGTCCATGGGATTCTCCAGGCAAGAATACTGGAGTGGGTTTCCATACCCTTCTCCAGGGGATCTTCCTGACCCAGGGATCAAACCCATATCTCCTGTGGTTCCTGCATTGCAGACAGATTCTTTGTTGATGGGCTACTGGGGAAGACCCATAAATGTGAGATAATCAAATGCAATTCCCAAGAAGGTCATAAGAAATGCTTTGTGATTTTCTTGCTATATTTCTGCTTTGGGGACAAAGAAAAATGTGTGTGTGTGTTTTCTTTGTTGTTTTGTTTTAAAGTTACAATTCTCTAATCATGGTAAAGGGAGATAAATACTTTGTCTTCCTCCAGGGAGAAAAAGAGAAGCAGTAAATGCTTAATGGGATTTTCTTCAACGCCACAAAGTTGGTGGTTATAAATCTTAAACACAGGTTGAATTATTGTTAACTTTATATTTCCTCAGGGTGCTTTTGACCACATCATTAAACTCTATCACCTTCATTGACCTAATTTTATTATGGAGTCCAAAGGAGTAAAGTAATACTTTAAAAATAAAATAAAAGATTTGTTCCATGAGGTCAATCTGATATCCCTGCTAATTCCTATAAATTGCTATTAATACATCTGCGTTGCTCAGAAGAGTACAGGAAGCTACATAAATTCTGGCTTTTTTTATAACGTATTATTTCCATAAGAAGAGAAAAGCTGTAAAGAGTTGAGCTCACTTTTTCTTAGTATTTTATTTAATATTAATTAAATAAATAGTAAGAATAAAATGAGTGATGTTATTCTTCACAAATTCGTGTAAATGAAGTTTGAACATAAAAGTTAACCATTCCAGCTTTCAGCTTTTACCTGACAGATTGTTATCCTTGAACCTTAGAATTCAAGTGTTATCCCCCACTCACTACCTCAAGCAAACGATTATGGCTCAAAACCGAAATGCAGCCAGGATGGGAATTTTTCTCCCTTGACTGAGGATGAAATGAGGCCCCAAAAAAGGCTTCTTTAAGTAGCCCAAGGAGCAAATAATATAATTTTATAATGATAAGTTATAAACATACTAAAATACCATGAAATTCTCTCAAA
The DNA here is from genome assembly GCA_006410675.1 of Oreotragus oreotragus. Taxonomy (NCBI): domain Eukaryota; kingdom Metazoa; phylum Chordata; class Mammalia; order Artiodactyla; family Bovidae; genus Oreotragus; species Oreotragus oreotragus. The sequence goes on along the minus strand of SJYX01014718.1, from coordinate 44,200 downwards.
ATTCTTATCTAGAAAAAAGATCTGTTAATTGTCAAGTTAACAGTATTACTGCAGAGGAGAGATGAGGAGAGATTCTGGAGGACAGAGAAACAGCTGAGACAGAGACAGACAGACAGACAGACAGACAAGGGTTGGGGAGACAGACACCCAGGAGAAGGGTTGGGAAGCAATGGAGGCGCATTGTCCCCCTACATGTAAGGAAAGTCATCTGCTATGAATTCCAGAATGGGAAACAGAAAGCATGAACGAATTAACGTCACCAAATATCCAGAAGTCCATCTCAGTGAGAATTTAGCCCTTCTTCAATCAAAACTTTACTTCTTGTTCTTATCTGTTTATTTGCCACACCTCATGTGGGATCTTTGTCCCTGGACTAGAGATCAAACCCACACCCCCTGTGGTAGAAGTAAGGAGTCTTAACCACTGGACCACCAGGAAAGTCCCTTTTCTTCCTAAGACTTCTGATACTTGTGCATTCAAAGAACCAAGACATGTAATGCATGCCTTCTTTGCCTATCTTGATATGTTTCCAAGGGAGGTGCTATTGGTCAGAGAAAGGAGCTCAGAACCCCACAAGGAATAAGCATAATGCCACTCCCTAGATTATCACCATCCTAAAATGATGTTGGGTCTTTTTCCCAACCAAATGTATCTGATTTCTAAATTGGAAATACAGTTTTATATAAGCAATGCATGTGCTCTATCTCTTTCCCTTATCTTCTTTTCTACTTTCAGGCATCATTACTTGATGGCCCAGGCAAGCCAGTTTTTCCAAAGTAAGAGTTCGTCTTTGTTGAATATTCCCTTAACACAACCTAAGTAGGATATTTTTGCAAATGTAACTGACTCTTCCAATAGTGATGAAGGTAGCACAAATTCAAGGGGGGCGGGTGCGGTGGGGAAAGCATACTTCTAGGTAATGCAGAAGTGGGAACACCCTGAAGGAAGCTGGTAACATTCTTAATTTGCATTGCTACTTTGTGAAGCTATTTGCAGCTGAATAAATAGTTTCTTTCTCCTAGCCACAAATTCCTTCTGTTCATCCCGGCAGTGGAGGCAGAATCCTGTGTATGACACTGCAATCTGTCACATGGCAGGGTTGTAATCCCCACATATTCAGCATGATCCATACCAAGTGTAAGGGAAGGGGAACAATATCCTCCAAGCTTAGTCAAAATGTCACAGGAAGCTGTGAGAAATACACACACATAGAGTGTTCTCTGTGTCCATTTTTCAGTATGAGGTATTTTTAGTTTTCTGCAGCAAGCAAGTCTTAATTCAAACTGAAGAAAAATATCAATGGACTCCATGTGATACACTTCATAGCATCATTAAACATATTTGAACTAAATAACATCGTCTTTACAGCATTTCCAGGACTAAACTACAACTGCTCACATTTACAGTGTGTCCTAATCAGGATATGTTAAGTCACCTAGAAGACCATGTCTGGGTACTCTTCCTATCTTTCTGTAGACTCTTCCTCGGTCATTTTTGCAGGTTGTTTCTCATCTACCCATCTCTAATTGACTGAGTGTCCCAAAGTCCTTATCTTGGACCTCTTCTCCTCTATCGTCTTTCGTGTTTACCCACTCCCTAGACAACCTCATCGAGACTCATGTCTTTAACCATCTTCTATAAACTGATGATTCTTATCTGAGTGGTGTGGACCTCTTCCTTTAAATTTAAATTCATGGAACCAGCCACCTACTTGACATTGCCTCTTGGATGTGTGAGCTCAGTTCAGTCACTCAATTGTGTCCGACTCTGCGATCCCATGAATCGCAGCATGCCAGGCTTCCCTGTACATCACCAACTCCCGGAGTTCACTCAGACTTTCATCCATCGAGTCAGTGATGCCATCCAGTCATCTCATCCTCGGTCGTCCCCTTCTCCTCTGGCCCCCAATCCCTCCCAGCATCAGAGTCTTTTCCAATGAGTCAACTCTTCGCATGAGGTGGCTGAAGTACTGGAGTTTCAGCTTTAGCATCATTCCTTCCAAAGAAATCCCAGGGTTGATCTTCAGAATGGACTGGCTGGATCTCCTTTCAGTCCAAGGGACTCTCAAGAGTCTTCTCCAACACCACAGTTCAAAAGCATCAATTCTTTGGCGCTCAGCCTTCTTCACAGTCCAACTGTCACATCCATACATGACCACTGGAAAAATCATAGCCTTGACTAGATGGACCTTAGTTGGCAAAGAAATGNGGGACTCTCAAGAGTCTTCTCCAACACCACAGTTCAAAAGCATCAATTCTATGGCGCTCAGCCTTCTTCACAGTCCAACTCTCACATCCATACATGACCACAGGAAAAACCATAGCCTTGACTAGTCGGACCTTAGTCAGCAAAGTAATGTCACTGCTTTTGAATGTGCTATCTAGGTTGGTCATAACTTTTCTTCCAAGGACTAAGCGTCTTTTAATTTCATGGCTGCAATCACCATCTGTAGTGATTTTGGAGCCCCAAAACAAAGTCTGACACTGTTTCCACTGTTTCCCCATCTATTTCCCATCAAGTGATGGGACCAGATGCCATGATCTTGGTTTTCTGAATGTTGAGCTTTAAGCCAACTTTTTCACTCTCCACTTTCACTTTCATCAAGAGGCTTTTTAGTTCCTCTTCACTTTCTGCCATAAAGGTGCTGTCATCTGCATATCTGAGGTTATTGATATTTCTCCTGGCAATCTTGATCCCAGCTTGTGTTTCTTCCAGTCCAGCGTTTCTCATGATGTACTCTTCAAACTGTGTCTAAATCTATTGTTTCTCAAAGTGCAAATATCCCAGAAAAGAATGCCCGTTGTGAGACCAGCAGAAAGAACATAGGTTGAGTTGGACTGTAGTACAGAATGTTATGAAAAATCTACTCACAGAGGTTTGGGTAGAGTTAAGAAAACTAACAGGAATGTTGAGATAGACAGAGACAAGTGGGAAGCTGCTCTTTATCCATAAGCAGAAAGGGCAATGATGTCTTGTAGTCCAGTCAGGGCTGGAGTAGCAGAACATGACTGACTGTTGGGGGACCTTGGGATTGCATCACCAAGTCCATGAGGGAGTTGGGGAGAAAATACTCCAACTCCTCTGCTGTCCTACTCTCTCATCTCTTCCAATGCCAGGGAACAAAGGAACCTCTTGGGCAGTCCACAGGGGTCAGTCTTCCAGGATACAAAGCAGGGCAGAGAAGGGAGGAGCATAGGTCTCCAGAGGAAGTTGCTTGGCATACAAAGAAAACCAGTATAAAAGAATAAGCTGTATGTGGTATATCATTGACTTCAGGACATGGGGCAAGAATAGCACTAAAAAAGACATGATAATCAAACTTTAAATAAAATCTATATTATTTGTATAGGACCCCATCCTTGATTTTAATTTCACAATGTATTTTTTACTCTTCTATTTCACTTTAAGTCTTCTTAGATTAATTGCTGCATCACCTGCTTCATCTGAGTCACCTTGAACTAAATCACAACATAAACTCCTTGGCAAAGTTTCAATAATGATACAGCTTCTGGGAATGATGTACTTTCTTTGGCCAAAAGCTACAGCATCACTCATAGCCTTCAATCCCAACAGAGTCTTGTTTGGGGTTGAAATCTTGAGCCAAGTGGAAATGCTGGGCTTATCTGACGTATTCATTCATCAACATGAAAAATATGCCATCAAGAAAATTTTTTTGGGTTTTTAAAGCATTCATCATATTTTTTACATAACAAAAATAATATCCTTCTAGGAGATAGATACCTTTCTATATCATTAAGTTCACTTTAGCTTCTCATCTCAAGAGTTTGTGAAGATATATATTCATTTAACATGCTAACTGGAGCTCTTCCTGTATGAATATTATTAAAAATTCTATAAGGACTGGTAGTCTTAAGGAGGGAGAAAGAAATGGCAACCCACTCCAGTATTCTTGCCTGGAGAATCCCAGGGACAGAGAGCCTGGTGGGCTGCCATCTATGGGGTTGCACAGAATCGGACACAACTGAAGTGACTTAGCAGCAGCAGCAGCAGTCTTAAGGAAGATGCTAAAAAGATGAAAACAATAAGAAAGTAAGAAATAAGGAAGTAGAAGTTGAAAGGAAAACATCTCTTCCAGTGCCAGCAGGTCAGAGGAAAAGAAGGCAGACAGACAGGAGCAGCCCACAGTGTGACAGATGTATCTCTCAAAATACCCGCCCCCGCTGGGCTGTGGCCCCAGTTTGGTTCAATTTAGTTCAGTCGCTCAGTCATGTCCAACTCTTTGTGACCCCCATGGACTGTAGCACGCCAGGCCTCCCTGTCCATCACCAACACCCACAGTTTACTCAAATTCATGTCCATTGAGNTCATTGGAAAAGACTCTGATGCTGGGAGGGATCGGGGGCAGGAGGAGAAGGGGACGACAGAGGATGAGATGGCTGGATGGCACTCACGATTCGATGGACGTGAGTCTGGGTGAACTCCGGGAGTTGGTGATGGACAGGGAGGCCTGGTGTGCTGTGATTCATGGGGTCGCAAAGAGTCAGACACGAGTGAGCGACTGAACTGAAGTGAACTGAAACGATGATACTGTAAAAGTGCTACACTCAATATGCCAACAAATTTGGAAAACTCGGCAGTGGCCACAGGAGTGGAAAGGGTCAGTTTTCATTCCAATCCCAGAGAAAGGCAATGCCAAAGAATGTTCAAACTACTGCACAATTGCACTCATCTCACACACTAGCAAAGTAATGCTTAAGATTTTCCAAGAGAGACTTCAACACTATGTGAACCGAGAACTTCCAGATGTTCAAGCTGGATTTAGAAAGAACAGAGGAACCAGAGATCAAATTGCCAACATCCACTGGATCACAGATAAAGCAAGAGAGTTCCAGAACCACATCTATTTCTGCTTTATTGACTATCCCAAAGCCTTTGACTTTGTGGATCACAGCAAATTGTGTAAAATTCTTCAAGAGATGGAAATACCAAACCACCTGACCTGCGTCCTGAGAAATCTGTATGAAGGTTAAGAAGTAACAGAACCGAACATGGAACAACAGACATCTATTTCTGCTTTATTGACTATCCCAAAGCCTTTGACTTTGTGGATCACAGCAAATTGTGTAAAATTCTTCAAGAGATGGAAATACCAAACCACCTGACCTGCCTCCTGAGAAATCTGTATGCAGGTTAAGAAGTAACAGTTAGAACCAAACATGGAACAACAGACTGGTTCCAAATTGGGAAAGCAGTACGTCAAGGCTGTGTATTGTCACCCAGCTTATTTAACTTAGATACAGAGTACATCATGTGAAATGCTGGGCTGGATAAAGCACAAATTGGAATCAAGATTGCTGGAAGAAGTATCAATAACCTCAAATACGCAGATGACACCACTGCCTTATGGCAGAAGGCGAAGAACTAAAGAGTCTCTTGATGAAAGTGAAAGAGGAGAGAGAGAGAGCTGGCTTAAAATTCAACATTCAAAAAACGAAGATCATGACATCCAGTCCCATCACTTCATGGCACATCGGTGGGGAAACAATGGAAACAGTGACAGAATTTGTTTTCTTGCGCTCCAAAATCACTGCAGATAGTGACTGCAGGCATAAAATTAAAAGACACTTGCTCCTTGGAAGAAAAGCTATGACCAACCTAGACAGCATATTAAAAAGCNCATGGCACATCGGTGGGGAAACAATGGAAACAGTGACAGAATTTGTTTTCTTGCGCTCCAAAATCACTGCAGATAGTGACTGCAGGCATAAAATTAAAAGACACTTGCTCCTTGGAAGAAAAGCTATGACCAACCTAGACAGCATATTAAAAAGCAGAGTGATTACTTTGCCCACAAAATTCTGTCTAGTAAAGTCTATGGGTTTTCCAGTAGTCACGTATGAATGGGAGAGCTGGACTATAAAGAAGGCTGAGCACCAAAGAATTGGTGCTTTTGATCTGTGGTGTTGGAGAAGACTCTTGAGTCAAGGAGATCCAAGCAGTAAATCCTAAAGGAAATAACTTCTGAATATTCATTGGAAGGACTGATGCTGAAGCTGAAGCTTCAATTCTTTGGCCACCTGATGCAAAGAACTGACTCATTGGAGAAGACCCTGTTGCTGGGAAAGACTGAAGGCAGGAGGAGAAGGGACAACAGAGGATGAGATGGTTGGATGGCATCACTGACTTGATGGACATGTTTGAGCAAACTCCAGGAGTTGGTGAAGGACAGGGAAGCCTGGTGTGCTGCAGTCCATGGGATCTTAAAGAGTCAGACACAACTGTGTGACTGAACTGAACTGACCTGATACCGTCCTCCCTACCAACTAGTCCTTGGTAGAGACTCCAGGACTCTTTATTCCTTAGTCACCCAGGAATGATTCCAATGGGTAGAAGTTCTATTGCTCTAATTGCTCTGATCAGAAGGTAATTAGGTTTTTCTATGGTATTGATTCTCAGACTCTACCATGCATCAGAATTGTTTGGAAGACTCATTAAAACACAGAAAGCTGAGCCCTACCTCCAGAATTTCTGACATAGTAGTTCTCGAGTGGGGCCTGAGGGTTTGCACTTCAAACAAGATGCCAGGCGATGCTGCTTCTGGTTCAACCCTACACTTGGAAAATCAGGAATTGGCAAGCTCAAAACTCAAGTTCTTTGGTGTTTTGTTTTGCTTGGAGAGTCATTTGTTAACCATCTACCATCACACCAGTTCACATGGTGAAAGAATACAGCCAGCACTCTACACGTGCCAGTTATGGAGGGCTGGCTGTATTCATTGTAGCCGGCTATTTAAGTGAGGGACTTAAGCATCCATGGATTTTGGTACCTGGAACCAGTCTCTCCATGGATATTGGATTTTGAGGGACAAGTGTACAGATAGCCTGAATTGTTTCTTGGATAATCCTGCTTCATTTGACTGAGGTCCAACTCCACAGAGGACAGAGTATCCTGTACACAGGCCATGAAGTTCAAGAAGTCATTGATATCCAGGCGAAGCATCATGAGAAGGGCATTTCCTGTCTTGAACTGAATTCCTGAGTTCTCTCCTACAATATACATTAATTCAGCATATATCAATTGAACATCTACTTTGTGCAAGGACTGTGCTAGATCCAAGATCCCTGCTTCATATTCTTTGCCTTCCAGGAACTGATGACCTAATAATTACTCCTAGTGGATGCTACCATGTTTGTAACCACTGGAATTCCAGAATTCTCACAGTTTAATGACTCTCTTCTGTCAATTAAACAACTATTTTGATCTCATAACAAAGTTACTCAATCAAATATAACATTGTACCACCACACACTACTTTCACAAATTTGTATGAGTGTTCAAGACATGATGACAAATAAAATGAAATATCTCTAACTTGGACTAATGTAGGAAGTTCAAAGTGCTTCCAGTTACAGATATTTAAAAATTCTTGCTGTCTTATTATCTTTATACAGATAGAGCTGCTCAAGGAAGGTTAACAAGGATTTAGCAGTTGAAGCTTTTAAAACATGTAAGAATGATCTTCAATCAACATGTTAGTTGTTGTGTAAGAAATGATGTCTTAAAATGGCTTTAAAATATTTTTCCTTAAATAAGAAAGCATCTAACCTTGTTTACTGAATAAGAGCTTGGCTTTCAAACCTTCATAAAAAGGAAAAAGGGCTTTTAAAATTTTATATTGGATATAGGTGATTAACAATATTGTGTTAGTTTCAAGTGTACAGCAAAGTGGTTCAGTTATACATGAATCTATTCTTTTTCAAATTTTTTTTGTATTTAGGTTGTTATGTAACATTGAAGAGAGTTTCTGTACTATACTGTAAGTCTTTGTAAATTGTCCTTTGTTAATACAGCAGTGTATACATGTCAATCCCTCACACTAAAAAAAAGAGAAAAAGGCTAATCCTACTTGTTGGAAGTGATACTGTTGAAAGATATTGAAATGGTTTCTGTGCTTAAAAATATTCATCAGTTATCATAGTGCCTGAAATGTCAACAGTAGAGATGAATTTGTCTTACACACCCACATGGTTGAGATATAACTACTCAGCAATAGAAAGGAATCACTGTTAATATATTCAGCAACCTGGGTGGCTCTCAAGAGCATTATGCCAGCTGAGAAAAAGAAATCTCTGAAAAAATCATAATGTATGATTTTATGGATACAAAATATATGATTTTTTTAATATTCTCAAAATGACAAAACTGTAGAGTTGGAATACAGATTGGTGGATTCTAGGCATAGGGAATACAGAAGGGGGTTGAATGCACCTCTAAAATGGTAGCATGAGAGAGATCTTTGTAGTGATGGAAGAGTTCTGTATCTTTATTTCAGTGGTAGTTACAAGTCAAAGTACTTGACAAAATAAGACAGAACTCTACACACCTTATCCATGATTAGGTTCCTTTCAATGTTGTACTGGGGTCACAAATATTGTATATTAATGCATAGATATGGAATCTAGAAAAATGGTACTGATGAACCTATTTGCTGGGCAGGAATAGAGTCATAGTCATAGAGAACATTGTGGACACAGTGGGGAAAGGAGGGAGTGGGACAGACTGAGAGACTAGCAGTGAAACATACACATTACCCCCTGTAAAATACATAGCTACTGGGAAGTTGCTGTATAGCACAGGGATCTCAGCTCAGTGACCTAGAGAGATGGGATGGGATTGGGGGGAGGTTCAAAAAGGAGTGGACGTATGTAAACTTATGGCTGATTCATGTTGTATGGCAGAAACCAACAAAACATTGTAAAGCAATTATCCTCCATTACTTAAAAAAAAAAGATGTAACCATTGGGGAAACTGAATGAAGGATACACTGGACCTCTCTGAATTATCTTTGCAACTTCTTGTGAATCTGTAATTATTTCAAAATAAAAAGGATTTTTTGTTTTCAAACAAAACTGTATTTCTTTTCAGCTTGCTGCTGCTGCTAAGTCACTTCAGTCGTGTCCGACTCTGTGTGACCCCATAGACGGCAGCCCACCAGGCTCCCCTATCCCTGGGATTCTCCAGGCAAGAATACTGGAGTGGGTTGCCATTTCCTTCTCCAATGCATGAAAGAGAAAAGTGAAAGTGAAGTCGCTCAGTCTGTCCGACTGTTAGCGACCCCATGGACTGCAGCCCACCAGGCTACTCCGTCCATGGGATTTTCCAGGCAAGAGTACTGGGGTGGGGTGCCGTTGCCTTCCCCGTCTTTTCAGCTTAAAATTATCTAAAATGTCCAGGTAGCTCCTTTGAATCTGCCTGCAATGTGGGAGACCCAGGTTTGATCCCTCAGTTGGGAAGATCCCCTGGAGAAGTGTATGGCAACCCACTCCAGTATTGTTGCCTGGAGAACCCCATGGACAGAGGAGCCTGGTCCATGGGTCACAGGGAGTTGGGCACAACTGAACAACTAACACACACACACACACAATGGAAACAGTGGAAACAGCAGAAGAGAGGAAGAGGTAGAAAGAACTTACTCTGGAAGAATATTGAAGCACTTTGTGTACAATACAGGTATTTTATTCAATCTTAAACCTTGTGACTGTAAATATTATTAGTTTGGTTTGGTAATAACTTTCCCCAAAGAGCAGAAGCCCATAAACAAGAACAACCGCGATAGGAGGAGCCTGGGGGGAACAGGGCATTCAGCAGATTAGACCAAAGCCAGCAGGGGCGACTATTAGAGTCTCAGAAGGAGCACATCATGGTAATCCTACAACAGAAAATTCTCACTTCAGAGGTTGTTGAGTGTCTTCTTTTGAATGTCATCCCCAGTCAGAAAGACTGATTTTGCATCAGTCATTCTGAAATGATGGACCTAGAAAGAAGATTATCTCCACTGTAGCCAGTCTTCTAGCTACCTACTCAGCAAGGCAGGCGAAGTTTGGGGTTTTAATATCTGATACCAGCATTATCTCCTCAGGGGTGGCCATACTTGAATGAATGCATTTACTCGAGCTTTATTTTCTATGGGATGATGAGATAATAGTTAAAGACAATAGAAAAAGGTTAAAATAATATGAAATTCTGAACTTCTGAAAGGGTCAGGCTTAATAGTCCCTGTCAACTGACAGTGATCCCAGTGGTGTTCCTGCAGATTTATAGAGCAGGCACACATAATTATCCTTTCCTTTAATAACAGAGTAAAACATCACACCCATCTATTTCCCAGGTGGGACGGCTACTGCACACTCCGTTAAACAGTTATCATTCTCACCAACTCCCTTGAGAAATGATCCTAGGGCACAACTTCAGTTTTCAAGGGTTCTGTTGGCCACTTAAAATACCCTTGACATGTGACCAAGAGTCATTTAATTAAGTGAAAGCAAACAGTGGAGAATTGCACAGAAGGTTTCTCTCAGCCAGATGCTTCTGCTAGGTAATGTAATATTAATATGTTAAAGATCATTGATAAATAATAAAAAGTTGCCTTGCCCACAGGGACGAGGTCCTGTAATGTGACTTATCCCAACACTGGGAGTGCAGTGCCCTCTAGTAGTTCCTGTAAGAAACGTTGTCCTCAAAGTGCATTAGATTTAGCAAATGAGGAGCTCCCAGAATTGGCACTACTCTCAGGCCCAAGTGGGTAACTTGACAATTGGTTTTATCTTTTCTGAACCATTAGCAACCCACTGAAGTTTCACCTTGAATGTGCACTAATTTTTTCCGGTGCCAACAAAGGTTGGATTCTAACAATCCCCTAATGGGACCTTATCAATAACTCTTAAAAATCTGATTCCCTGTGAATATTAAATTAAACAGCCACCTTTTGCTTTGCCTTCAAGCCTCTCCTGAGCTGAAGGTTGGAAATCAGAATAAATATAGGGGACAGACACAGAAAGTGCCATCTCACAAGCTTGAGGGCATCTCAGGTGTGAAAGATGGCCACAAAACGGCGTAGTATTAAGAAATCTATTGATGGGTCAAGTATTCAAAAACAGACAAAGGTCTGACAATTTTGCCTGCGAAAACACTGCAGCTTATAGCGGCAACTGATAGATTTGTAGAGTTAGATAAAACTAGAAGTACATTTAAGCAAGTTGAACAAACAAGGAGAACAGATATAAATTTATATTTCCTTTTTTTTTGTTAGTGAAAGACATTCAAAGGCAGTCTTATCTCTAGGATATCCCAAAGATAATAGACACATACATAGTACAGCACAAATGCTTTTGAAAGTGGAATGTACATTTTCTGCCTTCTGTGTGGCCGATATCATGCTATTTCAAAGCCCGTAAAAGCAATATATAGTTTTTTTGACAAATACACCCATGTGTTTGTTGTGCACGGTTTGATTTATGTAAACTCATTTCGAATGCAGTTGCAGAATTCCTCCTGAACAGATGAAAAATGTCTGCCTAAAGTGATAAAAATATGTGTGTAGAAAGATATAGTTTTAAGAAGGAATTTTTATATGTTAACAGATTTGTAACTCTATTTCACACAATACCCTGAAAAAAAAAGCTTCTAGAGACTTGTTTTTTTTTTTTTTTTTCACATTACTGTGTCAGTTCAGGTGTTTCCGTAAGATGGGAGTGAGTCTATTCTGATATAAGAATCTTTGTGTGTTGAAAATTAGCATGTGTGGGAGTGGTGAATGGAGAAATGAGCTCAGGATAACAGATGCTTGCTTTGCCCATTCATCTCACTGGTTCCAGCAACGAAGAACAAAGCCCACTAACTCAGGTCAACACAAGGCTAGTCAAGGCAGAGAGCATACTGACTGTGTCTCATTTAGCCCATATTCTTCCTCTTGACTCAGTTTTTGCCATGTTTCAACACAACTGTGTTTAAGAGTGTGCCTTTCCTGAGCCTTTCTGCACTTTGTACTTGTTTTATAGTTTACCATTCTCAGCTCTTCGCTTTCCTGCCTTCTTTGTTTCACCAGGCTATCTTCATATATATACACACACACTGAAGTCCTGTTTTGTTTTGTCTGGTTTTTTTTGTTTGTTTGTTTTTGTAGTGTTTATTTGTTAGGAATTTAAGCTGTCTTTTTAATCATGCTGACATATTTACTAGAATGATTATTGGTTTTGTTAGTATTCCTGTTACATAAATATCGAGTAGGTCTGTCCTGACCTTATATTTCTCAGAACCCTATAATTTTCATTTTGTAATTTGCAGATCATACAGGGAATGCATTTATCTTATTATAAGCACAAGCATTTGTACTTGCAGTCTCCTTATTAACTGCATTTATCATTATGGAATTACTGTTTGAATTATAGACTTCCCTCATGAATCCAAGGCACACGGATTGAAGTATCAGTTGCCTACTAGATTCATTTATATAATTTAACCTTCACTGAGTAAAGCCAGCCTCATGTGTACATTACAACACCCCATTAAAAATTAACCTTCCCATTTTTCTTCCTTTCTGTACACTGAAAATATTTTCATAACAGAAGTGCTTAATAAAGGTTTAACTTGCTTCTGCTGAAACCTTTTTTTTTTAATCACTAACATATGGTTTGTGTACATTTAAAAAAGTTGATCCCCATCCTCCCCACCCACACACATACATACTCATTCCCTGTACTCCTCCAAGTAATTTGTGGCTAGTGTTTGTATTTAAATTTCACATTCAACATGGTATGAAATTATAAATTCCATCAAGTCAAGCTACAGTGAGTCAGGGATTTTTAATATGAAAACAGCTCACAACAGACCCTAAAACATTAGTGCAATTAATGCAGAAGGAAATGGGAAATTTTCAGAAAGGTTTCTTTTATATTTCTTTAAGGATATAGAGGAATATCTTTTGTTTTAAGAAGGAAATTATTTAATATTATTTCCAGGTAACTACATATTTGATGTCAACATGAATGATTTTTTTTTAGAATATTGGTAGCTAGCATGGAATAGAGTTTTCTAAGAGCAAGTCACAATTTATCCTGCAAGAACCAGGCATTGCATTAGGCAGTGATAGTGGAAAGCTGATCTAAGTCATTTTTAAGGAGGAGCTCACAGAGGGTGATGCTGTAGACATTTCAGCACATCCTCTTACGGAGACCTGCTCAGAGTGCTATGAGAGAGAACAAAGGCAGTAACTGTCAAGGAAGGGGTGCTTTCACCTACACAATCAGAAAAATGCCTTATGGGCTTTTGTTTCGTCTTTCCCTTTTGCTTCTATAAAACTTAAAAAATTTTCTTCATCTGAACATAGAGCAGTTTTCATAAAGAATCCCTCACTATGTATAGTTTTGGAATAGTGGAAGATCTTCATGTTGGAGTTTACCAAATTCATCAAGCTGTACACTTTCAATGGGTACATTTTACTGTATACAAACTATAGCTCAACTTTTCATAAATCCTTCAAAACTTCCAGTGTTAATCCTGTACTTCAGGAAAAAAAAAAAAAAGCGCAACTTCCTCCTTTTGATGTAATAAGTGCATTACAGAAATAAAAACTTTAAAAAACGATCTAATGGATTTTTTCTTCCATAATAATTATTTCATTTTCTGTATTCTCTTCCAGCTGTAGGTCCAGATTTTTCAAGAACCCTCTTAAAAAGGGTAACTCTTGTCAAAGTGGGAGGTGAAGTTGTCATTGAGTGTAAGCCAAAGGCTTCTCCGAAACCGGTCTACACCTGGAAGAAAGGAAGGGACGTATTAAAAGAAAATGAAAGGTATTATCTTGAAATATTTTAAGTATGTGGTTAACCCATAATAATTTATAGGTCTGTTGTTAATAGTCCTAGAGGAAAGAATTTATGATCTGCTCTTCATGAACTAAATGTTAATCAAAGAGCTGAAGCTTTGGGAAAGAGTTATAAATTAGCAGGTCTTCATATTAAGATTCTAGAAAGCCTTTCTTGCACAGGCAGACCACATGATCCCACATGTTGAAGGCTGTTGGAGTTGCCCAAAGATGTGCAACTGGAAATGCCTTTTTCAATTTTAGCTTAAAATTTATTTGTAAGCTTGCCCATCTTTCCCCATTCTATTAATACCTCCTTTTCCCCCCATAAACAAGTAATTCCAGTTCTTCTTTGCTATGGCAACCCCTCAAATACTTGGCCGTGTCTAGTATGTCTCTTGTTAATCCTTCCCTTTTTTTGAAACTGTCTTTAATTCCAGAACTCATTTTCAAATAACATGGCTTTTATTATTTTAATCATGTCTTTTTAAGAACTCTATTTCAAACTTATTTTTGAAGTTTTTTTTTTCCTTTCTGATAGCAAAACCTTTCAAATATGTGTTTCTTATTATACATGAATTGTGTTTATAATGCATGTTTTTTTATGCAGTGTAATTATATGGGTTGTTTGGGGGTTTAGGTCATATTGTGACAAATGGCAGTTATCTCTTAAAACCTTTTCTTGGCTGTCACCTCTATAAAATATCTCCCACGCCTTTCTGTAATCTACTCAGATCTGTTGGAAAATGGTAATTGTGCATGAGTCCATCATGCATAAGATAACATTTACCAGCTGTATACATAATGATTTTAATTGATACTAAAGGTCAAGTACTCAAAGATGTCATGGGGAAGCCTGTAAAAATGTGTGCATATCAACTTTAACACCTGTACACCTTTGGATTTACATATGCTAAGTAGATCATCACACTGATGATGTTGTCCTTATTAATGATTTTTGCAAGCCCGATATGGTTTATAGAGGGTGTATTCATATATAGTAAATGTATAATATGTGTCTCTTTCTGATTTCTGTTATATCAAGAAAGTGGTATAGTTTACTGATTACTGACCTGACATTCAAATCTGGAGGCAAAGTTGGAACTTGAGAGCACAGTTTCTTATTTTATGTACCACATACATTGTTAGATTAAGGCTACATTTTAAAAGTTTTAATATAACATTGATATGAAGAAAAATATTTTAAAATAATATAAAAAAAGATATATGAATGAGTGAGGTTTGAATAACATGGAAGATCAATCTGGGAGAGGCTAATAAAATTTGCTGCTGTCAAAAGCACCCTACAGTGTCTTAAAAGGAAATTTCTCATCCACACTGCATGCCCACTAGAGGTCTGCTGGGGGCTTTGCTGCTCTCTAAAGCCTAGGCTGGTAGAATAGCACTCTCTGGAACATTTAAGTTGCAGACAGAAAGAAAGAAAGAAAGTGAAGTCGCTCAATTGTTTCCGACTCTTTGCGACCCCTGTGGACTGTAGCCTGCCAGGCTCCTCTGTCCATGGAATTCTCCAGGCAAGAATACTGGAGTGGGTTGCCATTTCCTTCTCCAGGGGATTTTCCCAACCCAGGGACTGAACCCAGGTCTCCTACATTACAGGCAGATGCTTTATCCTCTGAGCCACCAGGGAAGATGGCAAAGAGGGTGGTAAACATGTGAAGTGAAGCACTTCTTTTTTGCTCACGTTTTGGTGGCCAAAAGAAGTCACTTGGCTCTTCCCAAATTCAGCCCAACAGGGAAATTCAGTCTTTCTGTGTGCCTAGAAGAAAAAGGACAGCCTAACTTTTTGAACGGTATTAATGATCACTCAACGTGACTATAGTTTAATCATTGCTATAGGTTGTTTAAATTAACTTTGGGAAAATGATATACCAAGAATTACTTTTAATAAGTGAATTTGACTTCTTTTATCATTTGACTTACCACAAAGCTTATCCCTCTCCAACTTTTTATATTTTTTCTTCTGACTTGATTGATAGGGTTCAGATATAGTCTCAACATTGCTGTGGCACTGAAGGTATCTTTAAAGCAAGGAAACTCCCCATCATTACTCAGGTCCTGGTCTTTATCACCTCCACCTCCGCCATCACCAGGCATGACCCAGACTGTCAGCATTAGCACTTTTTATCCCTATAGGTGCTGTGTCCTCACTGTCCTCTTTCTCGGTTCCACCTCTCTCACAGTGTATTAAACAGACAGATTGATTTTCATCATGAAAATGAATTCGAAAGCTGACCAGGTGTAATTCATTTTTAATTTTTTTAATAAGTTTATATTTTAAAAATTTAATGTTAAAACAGTATGGGCCACACATCCATGGACCAAGTTTACTCCATGGGCTGCTGGAGTATGAGAAAGATAAACTCAACTGAACTTCCCGTAATTTCTGAAAAGGGTAAAAAATAAGAAAGATATTACTGATATTTCCTTGTTGACAGAGAAGAAATTCTGCCATTTTCCTCTGTCTTTTTGATAAAAGAGAAACATAAGTAAGTGGATAAATGAAGAAAAGACATCATATATAGGATTCATAAGTGAAAAGTTTAGAATTCCTATTTTAGAGAAGGACTGACATTGCTAGAACAACACAAAAGGAAAAATTTGTTGACTATGTACAGTGTTGAGTAATAGCTTCCAGTATATGGACTTGAAATTCTCTTTTGAGATGTGGAATCTTAAGAATCAAAAGGTAAGCCATTACCATGTGAATGTTTTAAAAATTTTATTGAAGTATAGGTGGTTTACAGTATAACATAACATGCTTAGTCACTCAGTCATATCCAACTCTTTGTGACCCCATGGACTGTAGCCTGCCAAGCTCCTCTGTCTATGGGATTGTCCAGTCAAGAATGTTGAAGTAAGTAGCCTTTCCCTTGTCTTATAGTGTTGTGTTTATTTCTTCTGTATAGCAAAGTGATTTAGTTATACATACTCTTTTTCATATTCTCTTCCATTATGGCTTATTATGGTTTATCACAAAAAGAATTCCCTGTGCTATGCAGTAGGACCTTGTGTTTTATACATCCTATATATAATAGTTTATCTCTGCTAATCCCAAACCCCCATTCCTTCCCTTGCCTGCCCACTCTCCCTCTTAGCAACTATAAGTGTGTTCTCTGTGAGTCTGTTTTTATTTCACAGATAGTCGACATATCAGAGTTTAGATTCTACGTATAAGTGCTACCATGTTGTATTTGTCTTTCTCTGTCTGACTTACTTCACTTAGTATGGTAATCTCTAGGTTCATCCATGCTGCTGCAAATGGCATTGTTTCATTCTTTTTGATGGTTGAGTAATATTCCATCGTGTGTATGTGTGTACCACATCTTTTTTTTTTTTTTTAAGTATTTTATTTATTTATTTGGCTGAGCTGGGTCTTAGTTGTGGCAGGGGGGATCTTCGATCTTGTGGTGTGCACATTCTTTTTAGTTGCGGCATGCTAACTCTTAGTGGCAGCATATGTGATCTAGTTAGCTGGCCAGGGATTGAATCCGGGCTCCCTGCATTGGGAATGTAAAGTCTTCACCACTGGACCACCAGGGAAGTTCCTATAGCACGTCTTCTTTTTCCCTTCTTCTCTCAATGAACACAGGTTGTTTCCCTTTCCTGGCTGTTGAAAGTAGTGCTACTAGTGAGCATAGGGGTGCATGTATCTTTCTGAATTAGTTTTGTTTGGGTATATGCCCAAGGGTTGAATTGCTGGAACATACAATAAGTGTATTTTTAGTTTATTTTTTATTTTTTATTTTTTTTGAGGACCCTCCATACCGTTTTCTGTAGTGGCTGCCCCAATTTACATTTACATTCCCACCAACAGTGTAGGAAGGCTGCCTTTTCTCCACACCCTCTCCAACATTTGCTATTTGTAGACTTTTGAATGATGGCCTTTAACATTTGAATAAGAGATGATTAATCTCAATTATGGAATATTGCTATAAACCAAGTTTCAGTGGAACAAAATTTGTGATCAAGCACCACTTTTTATTAACGTTCTCACTAGAGCTTATGGTTTGACTTAGCCAAACATTACTTAAGTGATTTTTAATTTTAAATTTAGCTAATCAGCTGCCTGCAAATGAGTTTACAATAAAAGCATAAGAAAAAAAATTTTTTTTAATGTTTACATTTTGATCTTATTCAAATTGTGGTGTGGTGTTATAGTTACCTCAATGGGTATGGATGCAGAAATACTAGTTCAATGTTAGCATGTGAACAATTTAAAAAATACTTTTGTATGTGCTTATTTTGGTTTTTAAAGGCTATAGAGATTTAAATCATATTTACACTGGCCTCATATATATTAAACCAATCATCTAAATGAAAGACTTAATCTTTAATTTTTATAACTTTGTTATTGTATAGGCAGTGTATCCATAAGCATAATTTTTTTTTGTTTTCTTGTATATTTATCCAGCTATCAGAGTAAAGGCGATATCAGGCATTTAAAACAGAGATGATTTGTCACAAAGACCCAAGTACTTTAGTTTTCAGGAGAGGCCTCTACTCACCACCAAAGCAGTAGAAGTATTTGGATTCGTTGAGCAATTAAGCCATGTAAGTGAAAAAGGTTGATAATTTTGTTTACTGTTTCTGGACAGAAGGCATTTGAGGCAGATGAGATTGATCTATTATAAACAAAAACATCAGAATTTAGAAATGACAGAATCATTAATAAAAACCTAGGCTCCTAGAATCATAAGGAGACATGAAACCAACTCATGCGGACTCTTTTGGTTGCAAATGACAGAAACCCAACTCAGAACTGGCTTCAGTACAAAGGGAGTTCATTGGCTCCACACTTGAGAAGACCAGGGCCAGGCTGTGACTCGAGGTGTGCCTGGGTTCAGGCGCTCACACAGTGACAGTGGTACTGGCTGGCTGGCTTCCTCTCTCACTGGTGTCTTCCTCTACTTTGGCTCCATTTTCTGATGGGCTCTCCTCTCCTGTTGGTAGGATGGCTGCTGGTAGCACCATGCTTTCCCTCTTTTCTAACTTCTCGCAACTGCAGAATAGATGCCTATGGCATGGGATAAACCTGCCTTGGTCAGTGATCTTCCCTGAACCAGTTAACATTCAAGGGGACGTGGTGCACTGATCAGAAGGACATGATCATATGCCATCCTAAGAGGCACTTGGGGAAGCTCCACCTAAGACCCTGAGGACTGAGAATGGGACAGGGGTTTCCCCAAAGAAACATAGGGTCCTACAACCAGAAGAAGAGTAAGTGGGCAGGCAAGAGCCGTGTCCAGTTCCTACCCTAGTCATGGAGCTCGGCTTCCATTCCCGAACAGGGAACCCCACAATGGGTGGACCTTCACCATCCCTGGTTATGTCTAACATGAGGACCTGACTAATTTTTAGAGTATTTCCTCATAACCAATATCCTTGTAATTTCCACTCATTGTCTCTTGCTTTGCTTTCTGAAGTTATATTAAGAAAAAATCTAATTCTCTTCCATCATGCCTCTTCCCTTTATATACGGACATGCTGATCTCAAGTCGTCTTTCAATTATTTTCCAAGTCCAAATCTTGATGTTCTTTGTATTGTCTTATTTGACATCCTCTTACTGTCCTAAACATTTCAATGTCTTTCTGAAAGCCAGAATTAAATCTGCCATTCAGAATTAAAACAGTATTAATAAGGGAATAAGTATCTTGAACTCTGTAGCAAAGATTGATGATTATTATTACACTGTGTCCCTAAAGAGGGAAAAACATCTTCAGTTAGCTTAGATTAGTAAGGCAAATAAGTATACATCATAGAAAAACCACTCCTTCCCAATGATTATTTTAAACAATTAACTTAGTGCTTAAAGGGGTAAATCTAGTAGTCTGGAAAATTCACTTAGAGAAAATATTTTATTTTTCATTGAAGCTGAAGAAATTAGTGAAATGTTACTTTAGTTAACCATGTGTAAATGAAGCCTTCTTATTCTTACTCATGTTTAAGAATGTCTTTCCTTTCAAATGTTAGGCTAATACATTATGTCAAGCTAATGGATAATAATTAAGTATAGATATACCCCTGAATGTTTCCAGAAAGAATCTGAAACTTACAGCCTGCATCTCACAGGCATGGTTTCAAAATAGCAGAAGGACTATTCTGCCAAACTAGCCAACATAGATTTCAATCAGTGAACAAAGCATTCATTCAGTGCTTGCCATATGTTGAGCCCTTTGCCTGGCACTAAGGAGAGAGAGAAGGAGGAGACATAAACCCAGCCCTCAAGATGCTCTTAGATTAGTGCACAGGCCCAGTAGCAAAATAACAATATGTTTTTCAATCACAGATGATATATTTAGAAGGATCATTGGATTTTTAGGCCAACAATAGATTGTGGAAGCCTTGAATTCGATGTCTGTAGAGTTTAGGCTTGAACATGCAGAGAAAATTGAAGGATTTTATGCAAGAGAGTGCACTGTCTTATACGTGCTGCAAAAGGGTTGCTCTGCTTGCAACACGGAGAAAGAATCAAAGTAGAACAAGATTAGGAATACAGAGAGACCCAGTTTCAGGCAGTATGCTAAAATGAAAACCAAAAGGACTTCAGTGTCAGTCTCCTGATAGTATAGGAGGGAAGACAGATAGATTTTTTTTAACTTAAATGACTTATTAAACAGAGATATTTTTAAAAGAAGGAAGGAAAACAGAAAGTGACTCCTAGGATTCTAACTTTGGAAAACTCAGCAGTGGCCATAGGACTGGAAAAGGTCAGTTTTCATTCCAATTCCAAAGAAAGGCAATGTCAAAGAATGCTCAAACTACCGCACAATTGCACTCATCTCACACGCTAGTAAAGTAATGCTCAAAATTCTCCAAGCCAGGCTTCAGCAATACGTGAACCGTGAACTCCCTGATGTTCAAGCTGGTTTTAGAAAAGGCAGAGGAACCAGAGATCAAATTGCCAACGTCTGCTGGATCATGGAAAAAGCAAGAGAGTTCCAGAAAAACATCTATTTCTGCTTTATTGACTATGCCAAAGCCTTTGACTGTATGAATCACAATAAACTGTGGAAAATTCTGAAAGAGATGGGAATACCAGACCACCTGACCTGCCTCTTGAGAAACTTANGCCTTTGACTGTGTGGATCACAATAAACTGTGGAAAATTCTGAAAGAGGTGGGAATACCAGACCACCTAACCTGCCTCTTGAGAAATCTGTATGCAGGCCAGGAAGCAACAGTTAGAACTGGACATGGAACAACAGACTGGTTCCAAATAGGAAAATGAGTACGTCAAGACTGTATATTGTCACCCTGCTTATTTAACTTATATGTAGAGTACATCATGAGAAACGGTGGACTGGAAGAAACACAAGCTGGAATCAAGATTGCCAGGAGAAATATCAATAACCTCAGATATGCAGATGACACCACCTTTATGACAGAAAGTGAAGAGGAGCTAAAAAGCCTCTTGATGAAAGTAAAAGAGGAGAGCGAAAAAGTTGGCTTAAAGCTCAACATTCAGAAAATGAAGTTCATGGCATCCAGTCCCATTACTCCATGGGAAATAGATGGAAAAACAGTGGAAACAGTGTCAGACTTTATTTTTTGGGGGGATGTGTAAGAAGTGGTTCAAACTTAAAATGTCAATTATGTCCAGCCACCAGTTTCCAAACTTGCTTTCCCATCTGAATCATCGGCAATTTCATTTTTCTGGTTGTTCTGCCTCAAACCTCATAGTACTCCCAAATTCCTTTCTGTCTCTTACAACCCATATCAAACCATCAGCAAATCTCATTAGTTTACCCTAAAATATATAAAAAGTGCCTCCACGTTTACTGTTGCCGTTGGTCCCACTGATCTCTGCTTCCCACCCCATCCCCCAGTGCAGTCTGGTCTCATCACAGTAATCAGTAACCATATAAAACATAAATGAAATCATGTCACTCTGAGGTTCAAAACCTTCCATCACTTCTCTGTCAAAATAAGGGCCATAGTCCTAACCCTTACATTATTTTCTCTCACCTCATTACCTTTCCAGTTCTTCCACACTCACTGGCCTGCTGATGTTCCTAAGAAATATTCTTCACATTTGGAATGCTGGTCTTTCAGACATATGGAAACCAGTCCCCTCTTTCTTTCAAGCTTTCTCCAAGATGTCCTCTCAAAAGTCACATTCCCAGTGAGGTGTTTTCTTACCAAGTTACTTCAATGCCATCTTGCTGTCTATACATTTTATATCTTCCTTCTCTTTTATACTTTTCTCTTCAGCCCTTATCACTATCTAACATATTTTATGATTAACTTCATTTTTAACTTATCTTATTTGCTGACTGTCTTTGTCACCAGAATGTAAGTAATGTGAAAACAAAGATTTCTCTCTCTCTCTCCTTCTCTTTTGTTTATCTCCAGCATTCAGAATAGTTCTTAGAATAAAATGAAAAGATGCAGAAAGAACAAAAAAAAAAAAAAAGAAGAGAGAAAGANTGTAAGTAATGTGAAAACAAAGATTTCTCTCTCTCTCTCCTTCTCTTTTGTTTATCTCCAGCATTCAGAATAGTTCTTAGAATAAAATGAAAAGATGCAGAAAGAACAAAAAAAAAAAAAAGAAGAGAGAAAGAAAGAAAGTTAATTTTTTTTTCATCAGTATTAGAAATGTAGTCTACTTTGGGGAAATGACATTTTAATTTTAATTTTAATTTTAATTTTGGGAGGACTTTTCTTCACTTTCCTCTTTATGGGAATACACATGGAGTTTTAAAATGACTATTACATTTCATTTTGTTTCTCTACTTCCCTCCTTTTGTTTTTCTTTCATTTGCTTTTCATCTCTATCTCACCATCATCTCTCAAAATATCCAGTGAAAGATGCTGGAGAATGAGAAGTACAGCATGGAAAATGGAGCAGGAGGAATGAGATACAGATGATGTAATAAACACAGACAGACCCTGATTGCTTTTTGCCGCAAAGACAAGCTCCACTGGCAATATCCCCTCTAATAAGCTTCAAATGGCATGTTTTATTTCTGAAACTTCTATAATGTCTTGGTTTTAAAAAGTACCTTTTAAAATCACTCCTGATGTTGAAAGTGCTGAAATCTTTCATTGCATGTTAAAAAGGGAGCAAGAAATGGAATCCATAATGCAATAGGATGAGCAAAGAACCAGTTCTTAACAAAACCAAAGCTTTGCATGTGCAAGGGAGTTCAAAGAATAATACAGATGAATAAAAAGAGAAATGTGGAATTTAAAATTCATTAATGTAAATATTTAAATTAAAATGTAGTCACCATTTAACCATACAGAAAATTGATGTAAAAATGGAATAATTCAACTTCTAACCCTTAACCCAAGAAATCAAGTTCTTTACTATTATCTCCTGAAGTCTTTCGCTTTTAAGACTTATCTGGGTAAACTGTTCCAAATAAATACATTTTTTTTTCAAAATTGTTGAATAGCTAATACAAAGTATCTTTCCAAAATGAGCACTGTATATATTGCTTTAATAATATATCTACCTATTATTTATTAGTAAATTAACTTACAAGGAGATGCTATCAGTGTATGGCAATTAAACTCACTCTATAGTACATAGCTGTATAAAAGCTGTAGAGAATGCTGCAACGTGTCCCCCTGTCAAGATCAATGTTCATCACAATCATGGACAAAAATATGTTGATGACTATTCCAAATTCTAATCATTGGTTCATACCAGAAATGTTGCATGTTGTAGACTGGAAAAATCAAAAGATATTGAATTCAAATAATGTTTTTAATGCATAAAATAAAGCATAGCATCATAGAGGAAATCAATTATATTGACATAGTGTCAAAATATTTGTGGAAATATTTGTGACAAATAATATATCTTTATTTAAACATTAAATAACAGACAAGATCTAGCAATTAATCTTCTAACCACCATAATTTCAAAATAATGATTAAAATTTCTGGATATCTACCATTAATGTAAACATGACATTATGAAAATATCTGTAATTTCTAATGGGGACAAAGTTATTGATGTTGCTAAGAACGATGTGGTTGGTTGCCTACACTCAGAAGAAAATGCTGAAATTTGAATTATAGTTTAATGAAAATAAAAGTGTACTTTTTTCCATCTAAATCTGCAACCACCCTTGAATTCTAACAACTCTTCAGTGGGTTGGCACCTCTCTGGAGAGGGTTTAATGCAACAAAATAGGGATTTTTGAGCCTGCCAAATCATAGTTTTTCTTTTTCTCCTGGAGAATTGATGTTTGGATTATTAATTATATATATATATATATCCCTTTTGTAAATATTGACTGTCATCTTTAGCTGTGATAGATATTCACCTATCCTGATAGCCCATGCATAAATATATTCATGTTTCCTTCCATGTTTCCCCCTATATCCTCACTAAAAATGTAGTCTCCTGTGCGTTTTCCAAATTAGTTAGCAGAAAGCATTTGCTTAAATGAAATTCTCATTTGTAATTCTTAATCAAAAGGGGAATGTTTTCCCCTAGCTTTTTCCAACTTGACGCAAGAAATAGCTTAAAGTATTTTCAATGAGACTCATTAGGTGGTTGCTGATTAGTAGCAGACTGCTTGTTTGGGGTGATTGATGCTCGCTTCTGGAGTGCCAAGAGAGGGAGCTTTGCCAAATTTAGAAGTCATCCCACCCTTATGTGTTCTGTAGTTTTAAACAGAAAAAAAAAAAATGAGTTTGGGGGTGTTTAATGGGTTTGCTCTTGGCAAAATACATCTCAAAGGGCTTCCTGGAGATCCTATAATTCTTTAAAATTAAATGTGATGACTTCAATGTCTCAAATTGTATTAGAACTTTCAGAGTGATTTTGCTCTTGCTGAAACTAATCTCTTGGCGAAATATGTATGGGCTTAAAGCAAACCTGGATGTGTACTTGCTACACTGAGATCTTTAAGACTCAACACAGATTTTAAGTCATTAAAGCAAGATTTATTTAGATTACAAAGAAATGCCCAGAATTAGAAAGCTAGTATGTTCTCTTATTTTGCCTCTGATTGTCTCAGGGCTTGTCACTTAATTACAAGGCTCTTATATTTCTTTGATTGTAAAATAGTCCTTATGAGATCTGATACTAATGCACTTTTTCTTAGGCAGTTCATTGGGAAATAAGAAGGGAGAGGATTTTCAGCACATACATCAGGGAAAGACGGAAGTTGATATTGAATGAATTCTCTACAACTATTATTTTTGTCAGTCATGTCTTGAACACTAAGAATATACAAGTAACAATTGGTAATTTGAATATAATGTAAGTAAGTCACAGATATCTTTCTAATTTTTCCATCTAGGATTGTGTCCATTTTCGTGTACACCCATGGCGGCTTCAAGTCAATGTATGCCAAAACCAGTAGAGTACTGTAAAGTAAAATAAAATAAAATTTAAAAAAAATANATTTGAATATAATGTAAGTAAGTCACAGATATCTTTCTAATTTTTCCATCTAGGATTGTGTCCATTTTCGTGTACACCCATGGCGGCTTCAAGTCAATGTATGCCAAAACCAGTAGAGTACTGTAAAGTAAAATAAAATAAAATTTAAAAAAAATAATAAATAAATAAAATGTTTAATGCTTATAGTTACTCTCATTCATTCAAAACAGACTTACTGAGCACCTACAATATCATGGGCATCGCACCAGGTAGGCCAAACTAAAAATGTGTAAATTGTGGGCCCTTCTTTCTTTTTATATTTTAAGGTAGTTACCTTCCATCTCTAAATGTTATATTCCTTGTATTTCCTTTCTTTCTCTTGGAATCAGATAGGAACTACAAAAGAAAATTAAAGATACCTTTAGTATTCTACATTGTTTATTTCATAAGCTAATATTAAAGAAATAAGTCTGAGAAACATTTCTCATTTTTATAGAATCTTAGTGTTGGTATAAGTCAGAGACTGAAAGAAAAGTTACTCTACTTATTCAAATACTTTGATACTAAAACTTCTTCCTCATGAAGGTCCAAGATTGAGGCAGTATGTGTATACATATAGCTGACTCACTTTGCTGTACAGTAGGAAATAACACACAACAATTAAAGAAATTATACTCCTAAATAAACAAATAAGAACGATGCAGGACAACAAAAACAAGCAAGAAAGCAAACAAACGAACAGAAAAAGCCCGTCTTTCTGTTTGTTAGCCTTTTTCCTCTGCAGTCACTGGTAATTTCTACAATCTGAGGGTGGAAATTATCAAACAGGAAAACAGTTGAAATTTTAATAAATTCAGTTCTTACAAGGAGTTTGCCAGTGAGGGCAAAAAACTTGAAATGAGTACTGTATTGTTGAGGGTTGGTTATACTGCTTCTTTATTTAGTCATGCTTTGCTTTGAATTATTTCTTATCGAGAGATAATTAACAATTGCAGTATTTAAACCAGTCTTTATAAAAGTCATTGGCCCACTCACCCAAGAAAGACTGACACACTGTTCCTTATTGTGTATGAATTCTTGTTTATAGCCCACAATGAAACTCTCCCTTCTCTCAAAGGCTAAGACTCTGTGAAAAGAATTATGGGTGAAAATGATTTTGGAAACGCTTCGAATGGATCCCAGCCATATAGACTAAAAAAGAAAAGAGGAAAGAGAGAAACAGAAAATTAGGTCATGGGAAAGAAATTATGGAAATAAAATAGGATCACATGGAAGACATGATATGGGGAGGAGGGGAAGGATTGTGGAACAAAACAAAATGAAAAAAAAAATGCCCACTGAAGTTTTCAAAGTGTCTGGAATCACGTGTTATAACAAAGGATGGGGCTTGAACACAAATTAATTTGGAATCTATTGACTCTAACAGACATCTTATGGGACTGGAAGAAATGAAGGTAATCAAAGTTTAAAAGAAATAAGTTTTTACTGCCCTTTTTATGCAAAAGTATTTGAGGAAATAATTTTTTTTAACTAGGTAATAAAAAAATTAGCAGCCGCAGTGCTTATAGAATAAAAGACAATAAGAAGGGTGAGAAAACCTTGGATAGGGGGGTGCTGCGGTCAAAAGAACCTGAGTCTCAGTAGATTTTGAAAGTTGAATTGTTTCAGGGGAAACGAGTCGAAATGAAGTTCACTTCCAACTTCTTTATGAAAAAAGAGAGGATAGGTCTGGGTTTGAGAAGACTCTGAAAAGACTTTGTGCTTGGGGCTGGTGTATGGGGATGATCTGGAGGGAAGATGTGGGGTGGGAGGTGGGAGGGGGGTTCATGTTTGGGAGTTCGTGTAAAAAAATAAATAAATACAAAAAAAATAAATAAACGAACTCATTCAGTTAATGTTGGGTCACTATTTAAAAAGTGATTAACTTTTTATTTGTGTGGGATCTTAATTTTTAGATTAAAGGAATGCAAACTCCACTTTACAAACCATCAACTGTGAAAGTGTGCCTGTAGCGTGTTTTGCATTGATACACAATCTACATTTCACAGTTTTACTTTGTTTTCCTAAACCTTGTTTTATTTTATTCTTTCCTAAATTTTTTTTGGAATTAGAAGAACCAGGGATCAAATTGCTAACATTAGTTGGATCATAGAGAAAGCAAGGGAATTCCAGAAAAACATCTACTTGTGTTTCATGGACTATGCTAAAGCCTTTGACTGTGTGGGTCACAGCAAACTGTGGAAAATTCTTAAAGAGGGGAGTACCAGACCACCTTACCTGCCTGCCTCCTGTGAAACCTGTATGCAGGTCAAGAAGCAACAGTTAGAATCGGACATGGAAAAATGGACTGCTCCAAAATTGGGAAAGGAGTACATCAAGCGTGTATTATTGTCACCCTGTTTATTTAACTTATATGCAGAATATATGATGCAAAATGCCAGGCTGGAAGACTCACAAGCTGGAATCAAAATTGCCAGGAGAAATATCAACAAGCTAAGATGTACAGATACCACTCTAATGGCAGAAAGTGAAGAATAACTAAAGAACCTTTTGATGAAGGTGAAAGAGGAGCATGAAAAATCTGGCTTAAAACTCAACATTCAAAAAATTAAGATCATGGCATCTGATCCCATCAGTTTATGGCAAGTAGAAGGGAAAAAAGGGAAACAGTGACAAATTTTCTTTTCTTTAACTTCAAAATCACTGCAGACTGTAACTGCAGCCATGAAATTAAAATGCACTTGCTCCTTGGAAGGAACGCTATGATGAACCTAGACATACTAAAAAGCAGAAACATTACTTTGCCTACAAAAGTCTGTATAGTCCAAGCTATAGTTTTTCCAGTAGTCATGTACAGATGTGAGAGGTGAACCATAAAGAAGGCTGAGTGCTAAAGAACTGATGCCTTCGAACTCTGGTGCTGGAGAAGACTCCTGAGACAACAAGGAGATCAATCCTCAACATTCATTGGAAGGACTGATGCTGAAGCTGAAGCTCCAATACTTTGGCCACCTGATGTGAAGAATCAACTCATTAGGAAAGACTGATGCTGGGAAAGATTGAGGGCAGGAGGAGAAGGGGGCGACACAGGATGAGATGGTTGGATGGCATCACCGACTCGGTGGACATGAGTCTGAGAAAACTGTGGAGAAAATGGACAGCGAAGCCTGGTGTGCTGCCATCCATGGGGTCACAAAGAGTTGGACATGCCTTAGTGACCGAACAAGAACAGCACCACCAACAAAAGCCTTCTGTTAACATGCACACACACACACACACACACACACACACATTTTTTTTTTTTTAGAGCTTCTATTTTACTTTATTTTACTTTACAGTACTCTATTGGTTTTGGCATACATGTCAATGGATACATTTTTCTACCTGACTCAGGAACAGTTACTGGTGTCCTAGTCTAGGATTCTATACAAAAATGACACAGATAGTCCCCAAGCCAGCTTTCTTAGAACTCTCTCTTGGGATCTGCATGAGCCAGCAACTTGCCTTGCCCTCTTGTAGAGTCCCCTCTCTAAAGGAATGGCACTTGAATTAAGTCAGGTTCATGTTCTGTCAGTCTCAAGGACTGAGGAGGTTATTAGAATATTTGCTGTTTTGGATTAGGTTGCCAAGAATTTTGTGTGCTTACTTTTGATTATATCATATATATTGGGCTTACATTCACGAAAAATGATTTCTATGGATTTGCACATTAAGACCAAAAGCTTATTTAAAGGGTGGGTTTCTGGTGAGACTGTGATTTTTAAGCCAGTTCACTCATTATCCAAGTTCAAGGAAGTCAGAAGTTCATCATGTTTTTCTTGCACATTTTTACATAATCCCTGGAGTGAGTCTTTTCACTTAGCCTCAACATTAAAGCTCAAACAAGCATTAGCTGACATAAAATTTAAACCAAATTCTACTTAGAGAATTTTCTTATTTGCATGGGGTAAACAGGAAGTTTACCCCATGTCCTGCCTTCTCAGCCTTCACTGAGGGAACCTTGCTTCTGACACAAAAAAGCTATCTGTTTCTTTTCAAAGTCAATTTCCCTCTGTCTTTCCCACCCTCCTCTTTATAATTACATCTGCTTGGTTAAGACATGGGAATCAATAGAGGCTGTGCTGTTTTTCTCAGGGGGAAGGCGGCCCATGAGATGTGTAAACGAGGTTCTCTCTTGGCTCCCACTCTTGCTTTGTGGGGAGGATCTGATGGTTAGCACCTCTTTTATGCTGCTGCTGCTGCTGCTAAGTCACTTCAGTCGTGTCCGACTCTGTGTGACCCCATAGACGGCAGCCCACCAGGCTCCCCCGTCCCTGGGATTCTCCAGGCAAGAACACTGGAGTGGGTTGCCATTCCCTTCTCCAATGCATGAAAGAGAAAAGTGAAAGTGAAGTCGCTCAGTCTGTCCGACTGTTAGCGACCCCATGGACTGCAGCCCACCAGGCTACTCCGTCCATTGGATTTTCCAGGCAAGAGTACTGGGGTGGGGTGCCATTGTCTTCCTCGGCACCTCTTTTATAGCACTCAGTTTATCCACTCATGATCTGCCTCCATCTCTATAAACCATAAATTCTAAGATGAAAAACAAAATAATATCTGTCAAGTTCTAATCTATGAAGGTAAGCACCATATAAAGAACTATATCAGGGAAGATTGAGAGCAGGAGGAGAAGGGGGAGACAGAGGATGAGATGGTTGGATGGCATCACTGACTCAACGGACGTGAGTCTGAGCAAACTCCGGGAGACAGTGAAGGACAGGGGAGCCTGGCGTGCTGTAGTCCATGGGGTCACAAAGAGGTGGACATGACTGAGCACCTGAACAACAGCAACAAGGTGAGCAGGCTTCTGAGAAGAGGCCTACATACTTTGTTAATATCAGACATGGTTTTCCAGTGGAATACAAGTGGCCCTAAGCCATCTTACAGTCCAAAAATCTGTTGGACCCCAGTTGCTCAGCCATCCACAAAAATATTAGGTCAATTCTTGATGACTGGGGGAATGACAGAATTAATGGTCTCAGTCTAAGTCTGAGCTCAGGAGGAAATTTGAGGCAGCCTATGGACGTTCTCCAGAAACCCTTCCTGAGATAGCTGATGGAGAGAGCAGATAGCAAAGGGGACAGAGACAGAGGTGGAGGGGCAATGAGGAAGCAGGTGTCACAGAAGGCACATCACTCCCGAAGTGCTGAGCCTGTGCAGCTGTGAGGACAGACCTCAACAACTTCCTTCTCTTGGCAGCATACACCCTGCAGGAGAGCAGGCCGAAGGTTACATTATTTGTATTCCCACCTTCGCTGTCCTGTGACCCAGGCTGAGCGTGATCCAAGAAATGCTCCCATTTATAACACAGCTGTGCATAAAATGGGGCCAAGCCTTCCCACATCCTCGCCCGGACCTCTGGAGGTCTCCTCTCAAGTTCTCATATCCCCGCATCTGGTCCTGCCCCAACCCCCTGGAGCCAGCCCCACAGCAGCAGGACCACATCTTCTCACATGCAGTGTTCCCGCACCTTCCCCGGTGGGAGAATGTGGCACACACCATGGTTTTGCTCTTTTGATCAGAGCTGTGGAGATGCACAATGACGTTGTTTTCTTGGATTGGATTATACCTGACAGTGGATCCTTTCAGAGATGTGTTATCCAAGACAGACTTTTTATAGGCAAGAGCCAGGGAGACTGGATTATGCTCCAAAATGTATAGCAAGAGCCTGGCTGTAAGTCAAGGACAGTGGGCTTGAGGATGGGGAGGAGTGCTGGAAGGGGTTTAAGGCTCCCTTGGCCTTTATAATATAGACCAGACTTGAATGCACATGGATTCGTAGCCATGGTCATTGTGGTTTTGTTTTGCTCTCCAGACATTTCTGATTCTCACAGGGGAGAAGTGTTTCTTTGCTGGGTGAGGCTTTACTCTTTTTTGAATCTTGGGGCCTGTGTGAAGAGGGAAATGTTTAGAGTTTGCTCCATTTTAATCAAAGAGTTCAAACTATCCAAAATCTGAAAAGGCCTCCTTGTCCTTACAAAATGGGTTTGTTTTAGGAAGAGCTGGGAATTTTCAGAAAAGGATGTATACAATGTGACATATATTAAGTGACTTGCTTCTTTTTGGAGATTTCCTCTCCCTAGATCCAAAATTTCCATCACAAAAATTGTTTTTTATAGAAATATTAATTAAATATTAAGCCAAGTATTTTCAGAAATATTCTCATCATGGTCCTAGCATAGGTCTTGGGTAACAGGAAATAAGGTACTGACTCTCTTTGTCCCCTTTTGAATCATAATATTTATTTTTTTTTTGAATCATAATATTTAAATAAGTAAAGAGGCAGTACAATTTCAGCAGCAAAATTTACGGAGATTCTGTACAAAGATAAGAAAGAAAGGCAAAGATGTCTTTATACAAACAGAATTTCTTGTTTGCACCATTTCTAAAAACCCTAATTCAAAGCATGAATTATTCAGTCTGTGTCCAACTCTGTGACCCCATGGAGAAGCCAGCAGGCTTCTCTGTCCTTGCAATTCTTCAAGCAAGAATACTGGAGTAGGTAGCCATTCCCTTCTCCAAGGGATCTTCCTGACCCAGAGATTGAACCTGGGTCTCCTGCATTGCAGACAGATTCTTTACTGTCTGAGCCACCTGGGAAGCCCAACTCAAAATATAGTGTATTATAAATCAGGGTAATACATTCCAGGTTATCTGAAGATTGAAACACTGATGGAGGCATGATGTCACTTACCTTTCTGTCCTGAGATTCATTCATCTCTTGACCTTTTGAATCCTTGTCTCATACAACTCCTCATACTCTCTCAGGGAACAAGAAAGAGGAAAGGGTAAGTACAGAAAGGGAAGTGGAATAGTTGAAAAGAGCAAACTGCACAGAACCAGCAGAAAGGAGGGGCTTCCCCAGTGGTGCTAGTGGTAAAGAACCTGCTTGCCAATGCAAGAGACAGAAGGGTCACGGTTTGACCCCTGGGTCTGGAAGATCCCCTGGAGACAGTACGTGGCAATCCGCCCCAGTATTCTTGCCTTGAAAACCCCATGGTCAGAGAAACCTGGTGGGTTTAAGCTCAAAGAGGCGAATGCTACTGAGGTGACTTAGCAGCAACAGAAAGGAAGTATCTGTGGTGGGATGGAGAATCCAGTAATGGTGGATATGGGATTGTGAGCCTCTAATTAAAAAAAAAAAAAAAAAAGATTAAGTTGGAAATAAAATTGTAGTGTAAGGGTTTTTCTAGAGACCTTTAATAAAAGACTAGAAAATAAGAGTTGTAGAGGGTAGAGGAGTTTGACAAAAAGAATTGGGAGGTGAGAGAGCCTTTAAAGCTATCTTCATTCACTTAGTTCCACAGTTCCCTGGGAGGTTGGCAAGTTATACTAATGGCTTGTTTGAACAACAAAGGTTTGGTGCTCAAGTGCACACTCTTCTTGCTAGTCTCAACTCAATATCTGGAAAAAAATCAAAATTAGCTCTCTGTTATTGTTGTTAGTCAGTCTCTAAGTTGTGTCTGACTACTGCCTCGTGGACGACACATGCCAGGCTCCGTGTCTTTCACCATCTCCTGGAGTTTACTCAGATTCATGTCCGTTGAGTTGGCATTGCCATCTAACCATCTCATCCTCTGCTGCCCCCTTCAGTCTTTTCCAGCATCAATAGTTTTATAAGTTATTATAAAAACTGTGTTCAATGAGATGACCAAAGTTACCAGACTCCATCTGAAATTTCCTAATGAAGAAACAAAGTTCTGTGACTCTGGCAAACAATTCAAGAAAAATGAAGATGTGGTGATAAATATGGTTCAAAAATCCATGTCAAGGTTTTTAAAGGTCCTCGGGCTTTATCAAAAGTGTGCAGCCTTACAAAATACAAAAATCAAGATTTTATTTTTCTTCTCACTTCAACCAGAATCATGGCTATTGTAGAAGATGAAATAAATGTTTGGTAAGAAGCTCTTTTCTTCCCCATGAAATCAAGGCACCTGAAATTAAGGTTCTGAATAAGGAATGAAATCCCTCTAACACATGTGATGGTAGTTTTATATGTTGTGTGCACCAGATATTTGGGTAACTTCATTCATGGGCTCCTGACTAGCTATCTGTTATTTGCTAAAGTATGGCAGCATTAAGTCAGAATATGTTTAACTAGCACTGTGAAAACTTCAAAACTTCTCTCTTCATTAAGAAAAGGAAGGGTTTGAGAGGGAAACTGTAACCCTGATGCTTGCCACACTAAGAAACTGAAGTTCCAATGGCTGATTACACTTGCAATTATGATACCTTTGTACCTCTTAAAGGGCCATGTCTGAATGTGATGACTGCTGAAGATCAAAGTCAAGAGGTATGGACATCAGTTTTTATTTTTACCAAATAAATCATGAGTTGTGTTTATGTCCTACAAATACAGCCAAGTGTCTTCCTACTCAACAAGTCTCCTTAATAAATAAAGGGCACAAGATAACTCACCTTTGACCTTGGAAAATTAGATGGATGCCTGCCCACATTTAGGAGGCCCAGCGGCTGTGCTTTGCTGGAGCGCCATGAAGAGATACCCCACGCTCAAGGTAAGAGAAACCCAAGTAAGGTGGTAGGTGTTGCAAGAGGGCATCAGAGGGCAGACACACTGAAACCATACTCACAGAAAACTAGTCAATCTCATCACACTAGGACCACAGCCTTGTCTAACTCAATGAAACCAAACCATGCCTGCAGGGCAACCCAAGATGGGCGGGTCATGGTGGAGAGGGCTGACAGAACGTGGTCCACTGGAGAAGGGAATGGCAAGCCACTTCAGTATTCTTGCCTTGAGAACCCCATGAACAGTATGAAAAGGCAAAATGATAGGATATCAAAAGAGAATCTCCCCAGGTCGTTAGGTGCCCAATATGCTACTGGAGATCAGTGGAGAAATAACTCCAGAAAGAATGAAGGGATGGAGCCAAAGCAAAAACAATACCCAGTTGTGCATGTGACTGGTGATAGAAGCAAGATCCGATGCTGTAAAGAACAATATTGCATAGGAACCTGGAATGTCAGGTCCATGAATCAAGGCAAATTGGAAGTGGTCAAACAAGAGATGGCAAGGGTGAACGTCGACATTCTAGGAATCAGCGAACTAAAATGGACTGGAATGGGTGAATTTAACTCAGATGACCATTATATCTACTACTGCGGGCAGGAATCCCTCAGAAGAAATGGAGTAGCCATCATGGTCAACAAAAGAGTCCGAAATGCAGTACTTGGATGCAATCTCAAAAACGACAGAATGATCTCTGTTCGTTTCCAAGGCAAACCATTCAATATCACAGTTATCCAAGTCTATGCCCCAACCAGTAATGCTGAAGAAGCTGAAGTTGAACGGTTTTATGAAGACCTACAAGACCTTGTAGAACTAACACCCAAAAAAGATGTCCTTTTCATTATAGGGGACTGGAATGCTAAAGTAGGAAGTCAAGAAACACCTGGAGTAACAGGCAAATTTGGCCTTGGAATGCGGAATGAAGCAGGGCAAAGACTAATAGAGTTTTGCCAAGAAAATGCACTGGTCATAGCAAACACCCTCTTCCAGCAACACAAGAGAAGACTCTACACATGGACATCACCAGATGGTCAACACCGAAATCAGATTGATTATATTCTTTGCAGCCAAAGATGGAGAAGCTCTATACAGTCAACAAAAACAAGACCAGGAGCTGACTGTGGCTCAGATCATGAACTCCTTATTTCCAAATTCAGACTTAAATTGAAGAAAGTAGGGAAAACCGCTAGACCATTCAGGTATGACCTAAATCAAATCCCTTATGATTATACAGTGGAAGTGAGAAATAGATTTAAGGGCCTAGATCTGATAGACAGAGTTCCTGATGAACTATGGAATGAGGTTCGTGACATTGTACAGGAGACAGGGATCAAGACCATCCCCATGGAAAAGAAATGCAAAAAAGCAAAATGGCTGTCTGGAGAAGCCTTACAAATAGCACTGAAAAGAAGAGAGGCGAAAAGCAAAGGAGAAAAGAAAAGATATAAGCATCTGAATGCAGAGTTCCAAAGAATAGCAAGAAGAGATAAGAAAGCCTTCTTCAGCAATCAATGCAAAGAGATAGAGGAAAACAACAGAATGGGAAAGACTAGAGATCTCTTCAAGAGAATTGGAGATACCAAGGGAACATTTCATGCAAAGATGGGCTCGATAAAGGATAGAAATGGTATGGACCTAACAGAAGCAGAAGATATTAAGAAGAGGTGGCAAGAATACACAGAAGAACTGTACAGAAAAGATCTTCACGACCCAGATAATCATGAGGATGTGATCACTAATCTAGAGCCAGACATCTTGGAATGTGAAGTCAAGTGGGCCTTAGAAAGCATCACTAAGAACAAAGCTAGTGGAGGTGATGGAATTCCAGTTGAGCTGTTTCAAATCCTGGAAGATGATGCTGTGAAAGTGCTGCACTCAATATGCCAGCAAATTTGGAAAACTCAGCAGTGGCCACAGGACTGGAAAAGGTCAGTTTTCATTCCAATTCCAAAGAAAGGCAATGCCAAAGAATGCTCAAACTACCGCACAATTGCACTCATCTCACACGCTAGTAAAGTAATGCTCAAAATTCTCCAAGCCAGGCTTCAGCAATATGTGAACCGTGAACTCCCTGATGTTCAAGCTGGTTTTAGAACAGGCAGAGGAACCAGAGATCAAATTGCCAACATCCGCTGGATCATGGAAAAAGCAAGAGAGTTCCAGAAAAACATCTATTTCTGCTTTATTGACTATGCCAAAGCCTTTGACTGTGTGGATCACAATAAACTGTGGAAAATTCTGAAAGAGATGGGAATACCAGACCACCTAACCTGCCTCTTGAGAAATCTGTATGCAGGTCAGGAAGCAACAGTTAGAACTGGACATGGAACAACAGACTGGTTCCAAATAGGAAAAGGAGTACGTCAAGGCTGTATATTGTCTCCCTGCTTATTTAACTTATATGCAGAGTACATCATGAGAAACGCTGGACTGGAAGAAACACAAGCTGGAATCAAGATTGCCGGGAGAAATATCAATAACCTCAGATATGCTGATGACACCACCCTTATGGCAGAAAGTGAGGAGGAGCTAAAAAGCCTCTTGATGAAAGTGAAGGAGGAGAGCGAAAAAGTTGGCTTAAAGCTCAACATTCAGAAAACGAAGATCATGGCATCCGGTCCCATCACTTCATGGGAAATAGATGGGGAAACAGTGGAAACAGTGTCAGACTTTATTTTTTTGGGCTCCAAAATCACTGCAGATGGTGACTGCAGCCATGAAATTAAAAGACGCTTACTCCTTGGAAGAAAAGTTATGACCAACCTGGATAGTATATTCAAAAGCAGAGACATTACTTTGCCGACTAAGGTCCGCCTAGTCAAGGCTATGGTTTTTCCTGTGGTCATGTATGGATGTGAGAGTTGGACTGTGAAGAAGGCTGAGCGCCGAAGAATTGATGCTTTTGAACTGTGGTGTTGGAGAAGACTCTTGAGAGTCCCTTGGACTGCAAGGAGATCCAACCAGTCCATTCTGAAGGAGATCAACCCTGGGATTTCTTTGGAAGGACTGATGCTAAAGCTGAAACTCCAGTACTTTGGCCACCTCATGCGAAGAGTTGATTCATTGGAGAAGACTCTGATGCTGGGAGGGATTGGGGGCAGGAGGAGAAGGGGACGACCGAGGATGAGATGGCTGGATGGCATCACGGACTCGATGGATGTGAGTCTGAGTGAACTCTGGGAGATGGTGATGAACAGGGAGGCCTGGCATGCTGTGATTCATGGGGTCGCAAAGAGTCGGACACGACTGAGCGACTGAACTGAACTGAACTGAACTGATGGTTTATTCTTGTGTGCAAGTACATTCATTCCCACCTATTTTTTCACAAGTCTGATAAAAAGTATCGAATATCCTAAACCTTAGTCAGATAAAAAAATTGGTGTAGTGAGTTGAGGAGGCTACAGGATGAGAATCCTAAGGGTGAACAAGCAAATAAGATTAGCTCCTAACCTGAAAGCTAGTGCTTCCCTGGTGGTGCAGGTGGTAAAGAATCTGCCTGTAATGCAAGAGACCTGAGTTTGACCCTTGGGTTGGGAAGATCCCCTGGAGGAGGGCGTGGCAACCCACTCCAGTATCCCTGCCTGGAGAGTTCCCTAAACAGAGGAACCTGGTGGGCCCCAGTGTATTGGGTCACAAAGAGTTGGATATGACTTTCACTTTCACTGAAGGCTAGCCGTAGAGAGTCTGTATTAGTTTGCTAGGGCTGCCCTAACAAAGATCATGGGCTGGGTGGGTGAAACAGTAGAAATTCATTTTCTCTCAGTTCTGGAGGCTGGAAGTCTGAGATCAAGTGTTGCAAGTTTGGTTTCA
The DNA here is from genome assembly GCA_006410675.1 of Oreotragus oreotragus. Classification (NCBI taxonomy): domain Eukaryota; kingdom Metazoa; phylum Chordata; class Mammalia; order Artiodactyla; family Bovidae; genus Oreotragus; species Oreotragus oreotragus. The sequence continues at coordinate 6,855 of SJYX01014718.1, read as the reverse complement.
TTTGAGGCTTTTTTCCTTGGCTTACAGATAACCATCTTCATAGTCTATATGAACATTGCTCTGTATGTGACCACATTTCTGATTCAGTTCAGTTCAGTCACTCAGTTGTATCTGACTCTTTGTGACCCCAAGGATTGCAGCATGCCAGGCCTCCCTGTCCATCACCACTCCCAGAGTTTACTCAAACCCATCTCCATTGAGTCAGAGATGACATCCAGCCATATCATCCTCTGTTGTTCCCTTTCCCTCCCGCCTTCAATCTTTCCCAGATTCAGGGTCTTTTCAAATGAGTCATTTCTTAGCATCAGATGGCCAAAATATCACAGTTTCAGCTTTAACATCAGTCTTGCCAATGAATATTCAGGACTGATCTCCTTTAGGATGGACTGGTTGGATCTCCTTGCAGTCCAAGGGACTGTCAAGAGTCTTCTCCGACACCACAGTTCAAAAGCATCAATTCTTCGGCATTCAGCTTTCTTTCATCCATATATGACCAATGGAAAAACCACAGCTTTGACTAGACAGATCTTTGTTGGCAAAGTAATATCTCTGATTTTTAATATGCTGTTTAGGTTGTTCATAGCTTTTATTCCAAGGAGTAAGCATCTTTTAATTTCATGGCTGCAGTCACCATCTTCAGTAATTTTGGAGCCCAAAAAACTAAAGTCTGTCACTGATCCCACTATTTCCCCATCTATTTGCCGTGAAGTGATAGGATCAAATGCCATGATATTAGTTTTCTGAATATTGAGTTTTAAGCCAGCTTTTTCACTCTCCTCTTTCCCTTTCATCAAGAGGCTCTTTAGTTCTTCTTCACTTTATGCCAGAAGTGTGGTGTCATCTGCATATCTGAGGTTATTGATATTTCTCCTGGCAATCTTGATTCCAGCTTGGGCTTCATCCAATCCAGCATTTCTCATGATGTACTCTGTATATAAGTTAAATAAGGAAGGTGACGGGGGAAGGCAATGGCACCCCACCCCAGTACTCTTGCCTGGAAAATCCAATGGACGGAGTAGCCTGGTGGGCTGCAGTCCATGGGGTCGCTAACAGTCGGACAGACTGAGCGACTTTACTTTCACTTTTCTCTTTCATGCATTGGAGAAGGAAATGGCAACCCACTCCTGTATTCTTGCCTGGAGAATCCCAGGGATGGGGGAGCCTGGTGGGCTGCCATCTATGGGGTCACACAGAGTCGGACACGACTGAAGTGACTTAGCAGTAGCAGCAAGGAAGGTGACAATATACAGCCTTGACATACTCCTTTCCCGATTTGGAACCAGTCTGTTGTTCCATGTCAAGTTATAACTTGCTTCCTGACCTGTGCACAGATTTATCAAGAGGCAGGTCAGGTGTCTGGTATTCCCATCTCTTTAAGAATTTCCCACAGCTTTCTTTGATCCACACAGTCAAAGGCTTTGGCATAGTCAAGAAAGCAGAAGTAGATGTTTTCCTGGAACTCCCTTGCTTTTGTCATGATCCAATGGATGTTGGCAATCTGATCTCTGGTTCCTCTGCCTTTTCTAAAACCAGCTTGAACTTCTAGATGGAAGTTCATGGTTCATGTATTGCTGAAGCCTGGCTTGGAAAATTTTGAGCATCACTTTGCTAGCATGTGACATGAGTGCAATTGTGTGGTAGTTTGAGCATTCTTTGACATTGCCTTTCTTTGGGATTAGAATGAACTGAACTTTTCCAGTCCTGTGGCCACTGCTGAGTTTTCCAAATTTGCTGGCATACTGAGTGCAACATTTTCACAACGTCATCTTTCAGGATTTGAAATAGCTCAACCGGAATTCCATCACTTCCACTAGCTTTGTTCGTAGTGATGCTTCCTAAGGCCCACTTGACTTCACATTCCAGGATGTCTGGCTCTAGCTGAGTGATCACACCATCATGATTATCTGGGTTGTGAAGATCTTTTTTGTACAGTTCTTCTGTGTATTCTTGCCACCTCTTCTTAATATCTTCTGCTTCTGTTAGGTCTATACCATTTCTGTCCTTTATTGTGCCCATCTTTGCATGAAATGTTCCCTTGGTATCTCTAATTTTCTTGAAGAGATCTCTAGTCTTTCCCATTTTATTGTTTTCTTCTATTTCTTTGTACTGATCACTGAAGAAAGTTTTCTTATCTCTCCTTGTTATTCTTTGGAACTCTGCATTCAAATGGGCATATCTTTCCTTTTCTCCTTTGCCTTTTGCTTCTCTTCTTTTCTCAGCTATTTCTAAGGCCTCCTCAGACTATCATTTTGCCTTTTTGCATTTCTTTTTCTTGGGAATGTTCTTGATCACTACCTCCTGTACAATGCCACAAACTTCCATCCATATTTCTTCAGGCACTTGTCTATCAGATCTAATTCCTTGAATCTATTTGTCATTCCACCGTATAATTGTAAGGGATTTGATTTAGGTCATATCTGAATGGTCTAGTGGTTTTCCCTATTTTTTTCAATTTAAGTCAGAATTTGACAATAAGGAGTTCATGATCTGAGCCATAGTCAGCTCCCAAGTCACTGTCTTGTTTTTCCTGACAGTATAGATCTTCTCCATCTTTGGCGGCAAATATAATCAATCTGATTTCTTTATTGACCATCTGGTGATGTCCATGTGTAGAGTCTTCTCTTGTGTTTTTGGAAGAGAGTGTTTACTATGACCAGTGTGTTCTCTTGGCAAAACTCTGCTACCCTTTGCTGTGCTTCATTCTCTACTCCAAGATCAAATTTGCCTGTTACTCCAGGTATTTCTTGACTTCCTACTTTTGCATTACAAAAGATCCGAAGATCCCCTGGAGAAGGAAATGGCAACCCACTCCAGTATTCTTGCCTGGAGAATCCCATGGACAGANCTACTCCAAGATCAAATTTGCCTGTTACTCCAGGTATTTCTTGACTTCCTACTTTTGCATTACAAAAGATCCGAAGATCCCCTGGAGAAGGAAATGGCAACCCACTCCAGTATTCTTGCCTGGAGAATCCCATGGACAGAGGAGTTTGGTGGGCTATAGTCTACGGGTTGCAAAGAGTTGGACACGACTGAGCGACTTCACTTTCACTTTCATAATGAAAAGGACATACTTTTTTGGGTGAGTGTCCAAATTTATCTTGGTGTCCAAATTTCCTCTTCTCATGAAGACATCGATCAGATTGGAATAGAGTCTCATGTTCTCATTTTAACTTGATTAATCTTTATGACCTTATCTCTCAATACTTCACATTCTAAGAAGATAAAAGTTAGGACCTCAGCATATGAATTTTTTGTGGTGACAAAATTATACCCATTATAGATACTTGGGCAAATAAACAGAAAAGTGAAACATAATATTAATCGTTCAGTAATAGAAAGCTAAACGAGAGGACTGAGAAAAAATGCCAGTTCTACCAAGTGGCCTCGGAAAAGAAGGTGAATTTTAAGTCAACTCATGAGGGTTGTCCAAGCAAGGTATGAGTGATAGGTGGGCTGTATGTGGAGTTGAGAAGAAGGAGGGCATTTGGGGAAAGCTTTGTAAGCACAAGAGGATGTATAAATACAGGTATAGAGTTAGGAAGCTGAATTTTACAGAAGAAGGTCCATCAGAGGGGTCAAGAGAAAATTTTGAATGATAAGCAAATGTCAAATCACCCCAAGCCTTATACTCAGACAATAATGTCTTATCGTCATGACAGCACATTCTGGCATTAGTGAAACCTACATCCAAACTCTGATTCTTCCTCACTCAAATGTTGCCTCATTTACATTACTTGGTGTTTTTGTCCTTCTATTTCTTTATCCATAAAAATCCCCTAGGTGGCTTAGAGGTTAAAATGTCTGCCTGCAATGTGGGAGACCTGAGTTTGATCCCTGGGTCGGGAAGATCCCCTGGAGAAGGAAATGGNTGTCCTTCTATTTCTTTATCCATAAAAATCCCCTAGGTGGCTTAGAGGTTAAAATGTCTGCCTGCAATGTGGGAGACCTGAGTTTGATCCCTGGGTCGGGAAGATCCCCTGGAGAAGGAAATGGCAACCCACTCCAGTATTGTTGCCCAGAGAATCCCATGGACAGAGGAGCCTGGTGAGCTACAGTCCACGGGGTCGCAAAGAGTTGGACACGATTGAGTCGGATACTTTCTTTATCTATAACAGTAGCTCTACAGAATAATCAATCAATCAATCATCTCTGAGGCTGTACCAGGATTACTTGTGCTGAGCTCAGTGTTTTGCACATTTAGCTTTCAAAGACCCATTAACTACCATTATTCTTCTATCACTGAAATGTCTGAGGGACTTCCCTGGTGGTCTGTGCTTAAGACTACTTCCAGTGCACAGGGTGTGTGCTCAGTCCCTGGTCAGGGAACGACTACCCCACATACCTCATAGCCAAAAAACCAGAACATAAACAGAAGCAATAATATAACAAATTCAATAAAGACTTTAAAAAATGGTCCACACACACAAAAAAAGTTTAAATAAAGGTAAATGGTTGGGACCTACTCTGCAGGGTATTTGGAAAAAATGAATATTTTTAAAGTAGAGAGGTGGTATGATTTGATAAGTCATTCTGGTAACTGCAGATCATGTATCAATGAGGTGAAAAGCTGGAAGGGAATAAAAGTACTAGTTTTGAATTTCTTGCAATATTCATGTAAATGACGTGGATATACATGAGCACAGAATATAGGCAAATAATCATGGGAAAATCAAGTGAAGAAGAAAAGGAAATAGACTTGAAAAATAAGCGAGCAACTTCATAGAATTAGATCGAGGATTTGAAAGCAACAGAGATTTAGGATGATTTCCAGATTCTTGGCCCTGAGAACTAGATGATCCATCACTGAAGAGAGAATAAAACACAAGGATCAGGTTTGGAGAGAACACTTAGGATTTCCATTTTAGGAATGTTTATCCATAGTACCACTCACAATGACTTCCATCCTTTCTTGCCAAGCTTCAGTTCCATATGGTCAATTACAGTCCTTCACTGTGATCTTTCCTTTGACAAATCCTCAACAACTTTGCCATTCTTCCACCCATCAATTCACATAAGAAAGCATCAGCCTTAGTTACAAGTGCATCCTCATTGTAGAAAGTGGCTTAAAAAGTATCCACAACTGTGGTGACTGATTATGCTTCAAAACTATATGCACAATCTGAAATATTGCCCAGAAATGCTACTCGATTTTTCTAGTCAGTTTGCTTTCCATGACTCTTCTGCATGTGTTTCTCAAACACCTCTTCTCCAATCCTCACTCTCAACTGATAAAATTTGTATGATATTTTATCCAGAAGTTGGAAGCAACCAGAAGCCTTTGTGAATACTTCCCACCTTAAGAAGCATTCTCTCTCCATCTGTCACCATAGACTCTACCCCTATCACAACGAACCAGGTGTTTCTGCTCCCTCTGAGATCAGCCCCTTCACTTGTGCACTGTATTCCTACATGCATGCTAAGTCACTTTAGTCATGCCCAACCCTTTGAGACCCCATGGACTGTAGCCCAGCAGGCTCCTCTGTCCATGGGATTCTCCAGACAAGAATACTGAAGTGGATTGCCTTGCCCTCCTTTGGGGGATCTTCCAGACCAGGGACCTAACCTGTGTCTCTTATGTCTATATGTATCGGCAGGCAGGTTCTTTACCGTTAGTGCCACCTGGGAATGCAAAACCTTTGCTCTTGCCTTGAATCCTCTTTTCTTCTTTACTTTCTTCTCTTCTATTGGATGATTTCCATTAGTAGACAGACAGGATATAATGCTTCTCATTTTAAAAAGTAGCTTCTCTGTTGACACCAGGTTTTCTAGCTTCTACCCACCTCTTTGATGCACCTTATGGTAAAACTTCTTAGAAGAAACGTTGACCTTCTGTCTCTCCTCTCTATCCTATCTTACAGGATGCATTTTCCCATAAGTTGATTTCTCTTCCCTTCAGTCCTCAGACATCCTCTCTTCACTATTACATTCTCTTCCTTATATGACTCCATCCAATCTCATCATTCTAAGTAATGCTTCTGAAAAAGCTCTACCTCTAGTCTCTTTTTTGAATTCCCAACTTATATACCCAACTATTCACTCAACATTGTAAACTCAGAAGATACAAGCCAGAATTCTGTATATCCCACAACCCCAGAGCCTCCTACTTAACATGTTCACTCACCTAGACCTGCAGGTAAGTTTGGAATCATCCTCCACTCTGTTTTCTCTCAAAACCTATGTCCAAATTCACCAGCAAGTTCTATCCACTTTACATTCAAAGTGTGCCTCAAATTGGGTCACTAGACATGAAGCTGATAACAGCGTTATTAACAGTAGCTTGCTGCTGCTGCTGCTGGTAAGTCGCTTCAGTCATGTCCGACTCTGTGCGACCCCATAGACAGCGGCCCACCAGGCTCCCCTGTCCCTGGGATTCTCCAGGCAAGAACACTGGAGTGGGCTGCCATTTCCTTCTCCAATGCATGAAAGTGAAAAGTGAAAGTTAAGTCGTTCAGTCATGTCCGACTCTTAGCGACCCCATGGACTGTAGCCTACCAGGCTCCTCCATCCATGGGATTTTTGTCTAATTATTTGTGGCTACCTCCTATAACAAAACAAACAAACAAAGTCGCCTGTGTTCTGCTATACAATCTGAAGAGGTCTGTAGAAAAGAATAATATCACTATCGTTATTTTTCTATCATAGTTCAGTTCAGTTCAGTCACTCAGTCATGTCCGACTCTTTGCGACCTCATGAATCACAGCACGCCAGGCCTCCCTGTCCATCACCGTCTCCCGGAGTTCACTCAGACTCATGTCCATCGAGTTCGTGATGCCATCCAGCCATCTCATCCTCGGTCGTCCCCTTCTCCTCCTGCCCCCAATCCCTCCCAGCATCAGAGTCTTTTCCAATGAG